>CM051458.1:59915454-59932240 GCA_028274465.1 Plantago ovata
GGTTTCATCTCTAAGTTGCTGAGTGGTAACATCTGCAGCTGTTGTATACCTTTCTGCTGGCTTGTGCTGACAACATTTGCAGTTGTTGTCTTCTTGTTTTCTTCCAGCAATCTTAGGTACATTCTGCTTGTAGAAAGATCTTCCCACATTGCACACAGATTTCTTGATTGGCAATGGGTTTCTTAGCTGAATCCTGAAATGTTCAAGGATATAGCATATCTTGATTCCATACATAACTGGAAAGGAAGGTGAGACCTTGTTGTCTTCTACCTTTACCTTAAACTTAGTAACACAATCAACAAGCCTGTTGAAAATGTACTTAGCCCAGTTAAGTTCCGATTTATTTTCATAGATATGCATCAGCAATGGCCATCTTCTCAGGCCTACTTGGTCAATTCCTCCAACTTGGGAGTCAAGAACTTTAATCAGTAGCAGAGCTACTAGACCAAGTGAATGGCAGAGATGCTTTCTCTTAACGTGCTTTGTCCAAGTCACGGGAGCTATCTCGCCTTTCTTCATCTTTGCATTTCTGACGTCACTGTAGAAAGCTTCAATTCTTCGTCAGTAGCAGTGACGTCATCTTCAGTTCCAGTGGTTGGAATCTGAAAAATCTCCGCTAAATCAGTCCATTTCAGGACGATTTGCGTGTTCTGAACATAAGTAAGGATCACTTTTTCAGTGACTCCATTACTGTCTGTAAGGGACTGGATTTCTGCATTGTTGTAGAATTCCATTGTATCAATCATGCTCACTTGCTTAGTGCGAGCAGAGATAAAGTTCATGAGGCCTTGCTGCTTGATGAACTCAAGCGCCTCTTCATTTTGGTCATCAAGTTCTTGTTCATAAAAGTACCTAATGTACTTTTCTTTTGCAAACCCTCCCCATTGCATCAACATCTCACACTTTGCAGTGTCAAGATATGACGGAGGCATAGGTTTTACAGTGATTCGGTCGTTTTTCAACACAACTTTCGTGTGTTTGGGGCCAGAGTAGTAGTCACCGGAGCAGTGCGTGTTTCAGCACTGTCAACCTTTGACGATTTTGAGGACTTAGATAACTGTCTCTTGGGAGCCATTTCTTATATAGAGCAAAAAATTGTACGAAAAGAGATAGTTTGCTTTTTGACCGGAGGTACAGTAGATTCAGGCTAGAATTTGCAGAGAAAGGAAATGTGAGTTAAAGAATTTTGTCATTTCTCTAACTCCTTCTTTATATAGTGTCTCTGGTGTGTGAGAAACTCAATCGATTTGAGCTCTCAGCAAGGGTAAAACAGAGAAACACTGGAGATAGTGGAGCCTTTGCATTGAATGCGTAGTGGCCCACTAACTAAAACCGTCAGAGCACTCTCTCTCTTTGTTTTGTTAGCCGTTAGATTAATAACTCCTTTTAATCAATGGCCACGATTGAATTTCATGTCATGATTATTGCGAGTTTATCTGTGCCAGCTTAACGTCACAAATTGATTTTACCGAGTAATAAGGGATAGATTGCTTGCTGAAATAGACAAGAATCTTTTCAGCGAGTTTGAATTAACAATCTAGATACTTGCTGAAAGTTCCCCCTTACTTAGATATCTCATATTTTCTTTAGTTTAAAGATATTTCTGATTTCCCGTATCAGTAAATTCTTTTGTACTTGAGACATCCTTTGGTAAAATCTGAGAGATGAGCTTTGCTCTTTTTCTGAGTTCCCGTCTCAGAAAATTCCTTTGATACTTGAATACCTGTTTCAGTATCTTTTGATTGTCTGAGTACCCGTCTCAGCAATCCTTAATTTCTTTCACTTACTGAGTGCCTGTCTCAGCAAGTGGTCAAGTTTCCTAACAAATACCTGTTTTGAAGGAATTACTTGCTGAATGCCTGTTTCAGCAATCATGTAGTGACTTATCATTTCTTAGAAGAAATCAGTGACTTGGTCTTTTGGACAGGAATACTTTGGCTTGCTGAATACCTGTTTCAGCATTCTGCCAAGTGTATCCTTTATTGAGGTAGTTCAATCAATCCAAGGTTATACCTTAGCATTGCGAACCTATTATCCGGTAGGGGCTTGGTAAAGATGTCAGCAAGCTGATCTTCAGTACCTACTTTCACAACCTCAATATCACCTTTTTCCACATGATCTCTAATGAAATGATGTCTAATATCAATGTGCTTGGTCCTAGAGTGAAACTTAGGATTTTGCGTAATTGCAATAGCACTTGTATTATCACAAAAGATTGGTGTTTTCTTTGCAGAAATACCATAATCTCTTAATTGTTGCTGAATCCATAGGATTTGAGCTGTGCAACAACCAGCTGCAATGTATTCAGATTCAGTAGATGAATTGGCGACACAAGTTTGCTTCTTGCTGAACCATGATATTAATCTAGTACCCAAAACTGACAAGTTCCAGAGGTACTTTTTCTATCAAGAGTTGATCCACCATGATCAGCATCAGAATAGCCAACCAATTCAAGTCCAGAATCTTTAGGATACCATAATCCAACATTGACTGTACCTTTAACATATTTCAGTATCTTGATTGCCTTTTTGTAGTGTGATTCTCTTGGATCAGATTGGAATCTTGCACACACACAAACAGCATACTGAATGTTAGGTCTACTTGCTGTTAAATACAACAAGGAACCAATGAGCTTCCTATACTTGTGTTCTTCAACACTTTTGTCCTCTTTAGTATAGCCCAATTTGGTGCCAACACTCATAGGGATCTTTTCAGGTTTTTCATCCTCTTTGATCCTAAACTTTATGAGCATTTCTTTCGCATACTTTGCTTGATTTATGAATATTCCATCTTTGAGTTGCTTGACTTGCAATCCTAGGAAATAATTCAATTTTCCCATCATACTCATTTCAAACTTATTTGTCATGAGTTTGGCAAAATCATCACAAGTTGACCAAAAATTATGTCATCCACATAAATTTGAACTAAGATTATTTTACCATCATGGTTCATGGTAAATAATGTTTTGTCAACTTCACCTTTCTTGAAACCATTTTCCAGCAAGAACTTAGCTAAGGTATCATACCATGCTCTTGGTGCTTGCTTTAGACCATATACAGCTTTCTGAAGCTTATATACCATCTTGGTTTCTGAGGGAAGTTCAAAGCCAGGGGGTTGTTCTAGGTAGACCTCTTCAGCAAGTTCACCATTTAAGAATGCACTTTTAACATCCATTTGGTAAACAATGAAGTCATTGTGAGCAGCAAAGGCCAAGAAAAGCCTAATTGCATCCAATCTTGCACTGGAGCGTAAGACTCTTCATAGTCCAATCCTTCCGTCTGACAGTAACCTTGAGCAACTAAGCGTGCTTTATTTCTTGTTACTTCACCAGACTCGCTCAGCTTGTTTCTGAACACCCACTTTGTACCAATAGCTTTCTTATCTTCAGCAAGTGGCACAAGTTTCCACACTTTGTTCCTTTCAAATTGATCCAATTGTTCTTGCATTGCCTTTATCCATTCAGAATGCTTCAAAGCTTCTTCTGTGGTTTTAGGTTCAATTTCTGAAACAAAGCAAGAGAATAAGGATTCTACTTCTACAACAGTTGCTTCTTCAGCAAGTCTTGAGTAGCTTGGGATCTAGTCACTTGGCGTTTATTAATATCGCCAATCATATCCGTAGAGGGATGATCTCTAATCCATTTATTAACAGGTTTCCTGTTTGTTGGATCAGGATATGTTTGCTCATCAGCATGTGACTCTTCAGTATGGACTTGTTCAGTACTACTGGGAATTTGTGTCTCTGCTGAGATTTGATCGTCAGCAACTGCTTGTTCAGCATTGCTAGATTGAGGTAATTCATAAGCAGGCACTGGAGATTGCGTAATTTCAGCAACTTCCGGAGCAACCGCATCTTTTGCTGGAAATTCTTTGTCGTGAACTATTTTTATCTTGTCATGACTTGGGGGAGGAGAGTCATTGTCAGAATCATCATTTAGTTCAATTGACTTGATTTGCCTAGCATCAGATTCAGTTCTTTGCTCGTGTATGATTAGCTTTTTCATACATTCTGATATTTCTTCTTCAGCAGGCACACCTTGTGACTTTTCGTAGAATACAACATGCACAGATTCTTCAATCTTTTGTGGCTTTTTGTTGTAAACTCTATAAGCTTTGCTATGCAAGGAGTAGCCAAGAAATATCGCTTCGTCTGCCTTTGGTTGAAATGTTCTAAGGTATTCTCTACCATTGTTAAGAACGAAACACTTGCAACCAAATACTCTTAGATGAGTGATGTTAGGAGGTCTTCCAACAAACAATTCATAAGGAGTTTTGTTGTATTCCTTAGTAATCAGACATCTATTTTGAGTATAGCAGGCGGTATTAATCGCTTCAACCCAATAGGCCTCACTTATTTCAGTGTCAGCAAGCATTGTTCTTGCGGCTTCTTTCAGGGTGCGATTCTTCCGTTCAGCAACACCATTTTGCTGTGGTGTTCTTACTGAGGATAACTGATGTTGAACACCTTTTAAGGTACAATATTCAGTTATGTACTGGTTTACAAACTCAGTACCATGGTCTGTCCTTATGACTTTTACCTTGTCATTTTTCATGACTTCAAGCTTATTCAGCAAGTTAGGTATTTCAGTCTTGGTTTCAGATTTGTGCTTGATGAACACTACCCAAGTGAATCTTGAATAGTCATCTACCACGACTAGACCATACTTCTTACCAGCATAGCTTGTTGAAGAAGATTCAAACAAGTCCATGTGCAAGAGTTGTAAAGGTTTTGTAGTTGACGGTACTGCCTTGTTCTTGAAAGAAGATTTGGTTTGCTTTCCTTGCTGACATGCATTGCAAACACCATCCTTCTTAAAAGTAACCCTAGGTAATCCAACTACAAGTGCATTTTTAGACAGCTTATTCAGCGTCTTGAAGTTTAGATGACTTGTTCGTTTATGCCATAACCATGCTTTTTCAGCAAGGCAATCATGATCTGAGACAAGACATTTTTCAACGTTTGCTGAAGACCAATCAACGGTGTACAAGCCTCCTGATCTTCTTGCAATCATTATAACCTTTTTAGTCTCAAAATCTACAAGTTTACATTCATCACTTTTAATTTCGATGAAGTATCCTTTGTCAGCAAATTGACTCATGCTGAAAAGGTTAAACTTAAGATTTTGACATAAAGAACTCCAGAAATGGTTATGCATCCTAACTTCACATCACCATAGCCTTTTGTAGATCGGAGCCTCCACCAGCAAACCTTATTGTTGGACCTTTAGACCACCGTCTACAGTTTATAAGGTTATTCTTGTTGCCCGTCATGTGCTTTCCACAACCACTATCAAAGTGCCAGATTGCATCGTTTGTCTCCGTGGCTGCAGTCTGCACAATCAAGAGCAAACAAGTTAATTATCCAATGATGGATGTCCATTAACATGTTCAAGAATGCGTCCAGTGGAAACCCAAGTCTGAAGTTTTTCAACTTTGACTTGTTTTCTACTTGCTGAGGAACTAGGAGGTTTTGAGCTGAAATACTTTTGACTAGTGCTGGTCAAATCCACTTTCTGATGTGGTGTCTTGCTCTGTTGACCTTTTTGCTGAACATACTTTTCAGTAAGTTCTTTTCTAGCAAGGTTCCTTCTAGTCCTAGCATTGGGAGTCTTTTCAGAACTCTTAGGCTTGGTTTTCTTCATCTCTTTGAAGTATCTTTGCTGACTTTGCTTATACTCATGAAAGAGTTGACTTTGCTTGGTTTTGAAACCGAGTCCACTCTTTGGAGAATGTCGAGCTTTAGCTTCAGCAACCTTACTTGATTCAGGTTTGTCAGCAAAGGACTTCTGATTACTTTTAGTAATCTTGCTTTTAGTCTTAACAACTTGCTTTCCAGCAACTTGTTTGGCGGAATGCTTCACAGCATTCTTCTTCTTTCCAGTTTGCTTTTCAACAACCTGTTTCCTTTTAAAGTCTTGTTACTTTGAGTAGCAACAGCGGGCTTTATGGTCATAGGTACTTGATTGCATGTTTCAGCAACCTTAGTTTGACCAAACTGATAGATTACTGGAGGTGTACTATCAGTAGCACGTACAAAGGAAATAGGTGATTTATCTTTTCTCAAGATTTCTACGTTATCACCTTCACACGTTGCTCCTAAACCTTCTTTCTGAGATGGATCTCGCAAATAAGAGTTTAGTTCAGTCAGCGTATTACTTGCTTCCACGTAGGATTTGAAATTGACTTTCATCTTTTTCATTTCTTTGATTTCAACAAGTAACTTTAGAATTGAGGACTGATACTCTTCCAATTCTAATGCCATTTGAGAATTTTTCTCTGCAGCCTCAGCAATCAACTTCTTAAGACGCCTTATTTCAGCATCTTTTTCTTCTGTCTCTTCCTTCAGCAAAACGTACTTTTCAGTAGTCTGCTTGGTCAGAGTTTCAGCAAGTTGTAGTCTCTCTTGCTGTTTGCTGAGAGTATTCTCAAATCTTTCGATTTCTCCTTGAATCTTGTCAAGGTCAATCTCGTCTTCAATTTCTGAGTCTGAGTCAGAGGTAGAGTTATTTACCTGACCGGCCATGAGGCAGAATTCGTAGTTAGACACATCTGGATAAGCTTCCATAGCTATTCCACAAACTTCCTTGCCGATCTCCACGTCTAGAGTGGATTTTTCATCGTCGGTGTCTGAACTTTCATCCTCACTGTCTTCAGAACTGGTATCAATGCACAATGCATCGATTTTTGCTTGAAGCTTCTTCTTTTCTTCAGCAATAAAGCTCTTTTGAACTTCTTCTTCTTTTCAGCAGATTTGCCTTTCAGCAAAGGGCAATTAGCTTTGAAGTGTCCATGCTTTTTGCAGTAAAAACATAGATCATTTCCAACTGCTGGCTCTTCTGATGAAGTAGCTTGCTGAACTTGCTTGTTCAGCGAGCTAGTATCATTCTTGTACTTATGGTAGTTGTTACCAAGATGCTTTTTCAGCTTCTCTTTTGCTTTTCGCCTTTCAAGTTCCTTACTGATGAACTTCTTCATGTTTTTAACAACTAAAGTATTTACATCATCAGGCTCTTTATCATTCTTCTTTTCAGAAGATGACGGCTTTGCAGCAAGAGCAATGTTTTGCGATTTTTCAGCAAACACATTTTCTCTTTGCTTTGTCTCATAATTGACAGTAGCAAGATGAGAGAACAACTCTGTTGGTGTAATGTCTGGCATTCCTTGATTATAATAGAAATTCTGAGTGTGAATCCATTCTTGATTCAAACTTCTGATGATAGTTTTCACTTTCTCAGAATCTGAATAAAGGTTTCCAACACCCAGCGCTGCCATTTCACTAACAAGAGTTGTGAATCTGAAGTCCAAGTCTTCCAGTGACTCGTTTGCACCTTGCTTAAAGTTTTGAAACTTTAGCTTAAGTACTTCAAGTTTGTTTTCCTTGGTCTTGTCAGATCCAGCACAAAGATCTTGAACCATTTTCCAAGCCTCCTTAGCAGTCTTGGCACCCCACAGTTTGCACCGTATGGTATCCAGAGTTGATCTGATGATGATATTTCTTGCTTGGACATCGAGACGGAATCTCTTAGCTTCGTCAGAAGTCCATTCCTCTCTTGGTTTTGGCACAACAGTATCTGATGGTTCGCCAAGGATGGTTTCCTTCCCAGCTTCAGTGGTCTTGTGAGGGAAACTCCTTTCAATTTTAGTGATCTTGATAGGTCCATCATTAATGAAGGTTCCCATCTCATCACTAATGGCCTCAAGATGTAGCATCATGTTGTTTCGCCATTTCTCGTAATTTTCCAGCTTCAGCAAGGGAGCATCTCCTAAAGACATCCTGTCAGCAAAGCACTACCAAACTGATCAAGTGAGAGTGATTTACGGAAAGCACTTAAGGGGATCTAGGTTCAGTGCAGAAGGCTAAAGAACCTCCTGCTATGATACCACTTGTTGGTCCCTTTAAACAACAAGAAAAGACTAGAGAGGGGGGGGGGTGAATAGTCTTTTCAAACTTTCGTCGTTTAAAACTTTCTCAACAAGTGTTTATTACTTTTCAGTAATGAGTTTGCTGATACTTAACTTTCTCAGCAAGCGTAAGTTACTTTACAGTACCTTGGTTTCCTGATACTTAAAATCAGAGAGCGGGAGTCTTTGAAACAATAAGTGCTTTTTCAGCAAGTAAAGGTTTCAGCGAGTGAGGTGAGTGACTGTGTACAGACAGATATAATTTGCTGAAAGCTAAATACAGTAAGTAAATCACACAAACACTTTTATAGTGGTATCTGAGAGTGGCGTAATCTCTCAACTAATCCACTTTGTCCTTTCTAGGACTGAATCCACTAAGATATGATTGAGGTTCCTTACAATCTCCTATCTAAATCGATTCAACAAACACCAAAGCACACTTGTTTCGTATCCAACCTAAACTAGAGAACTCAACCTTGTTCTCCACCAAACTTGATACTTTTAATCAGCAAAACTATGCTCGATTAATTTCCCCCTGAATATCACGCCTGAAAGGGTGTATTTTCAGTTAGAGAGTTTTGGGGTGAGATGACTTAATTATAACTTATTCAGTTACAACAAGTAATCTAAGAAACACAACTTGGAATACTTTGCAGTAAACAAGTTTGATTGTTTCTGGTGTCAAGACTCGTTCTTGTTCGAAAGAAAGAACACTTAGCTAATTTCTTAGCCGAGTTTGTTCTACTTCTTCACAAGTAGCTTTTTCAAGCTTTAAGTCTTGGAACGGATCAATGGCAGTAAGAGTGTTTGAAGGTTTGTGAGTTTTTAAGCACAAGTGAGAGTTTGATCACGTTGTTGACACACTTCAACTCTTTGCCGGATGACTTCTATTTATAGTGCAAGTAAGGAGCCGTTTGAATTTCAAATCCTAAGGCTTTTGTTCCTTAACATGTCACTATCTTACTTTTTGTACTTTCAGCAGCGACTATGTTTGTATTCTAGTCTTCATGTCCTTCGTGTGTAAGCTTTGCATTAAATGCACATTTGAATAGAATTCAAACAGTAACATTGGAGTGCAAATTCACGTACATTCAGCAAGAGGTCACATATGTTTATCAGCAAGTGGTCAGACTCAGTTTCAACAAGCACAACCGACTCTGTCTTTCAGATTTTCACTTATGCAATGTTGTTGCTGAATATTCCACTTTCTGAATAACACGTGCCTTACCAGTCTTCAGCAATCTTCAAGTCTTCAAGTCTTCGATTTCTTCAAGTCTTCAGATTCTTCAAAAGTCTTCAAGATTCTGACCGGTTTCTTATTTGCTTCAAAAATTTGTTTGTAATAAACAAAATATATTTTCAGCAAATGCTTCAATAGGTTATTTTCTTTTCAGAAAATAAGATACATTAAATCTAAGCATCAATAAGATATTTTCTTTTCAGAAAATAAAATACATCATACGCAAAAGAAATAACTTATCTAACACCTAACTAAGTCATCAGCAAACGTTCCTCTTTTACAATGTCCTTTAAAATTCTAAAATCCTATGGACCTTAAGAGTACTTGTTACTGGACTTTCCTTAATTTAGCATGGTAAATTGCTCATCAAAATTACAAGTTTCCTAACAGCAATTGTCAAAAAATATAATTAATTTGTAAGGAAAAAAAACATCGAACGTGACAATGAATATGCTTCCAAATCCAACTTTTCTTAATGCTCAAATGTATAGTAATGTATTTAAACGGCATAGATTGTAGATTTTGGTCATCTTTCTCTTAATTCATACAATTAAAGTCTGACGTAATAGAAGCCAAATTCAATTGTAAATTTTCAGAAACTTAATCATGTTTATAAAACATATTATATGATGAAATAAATAGTTCACAATCTGAAAATAATTCATGCTCAAAACACGAATGAAAACTTATGGAAAAATTCCACTATAACAATATTCCATAGATTAAATTTCAGATATAGCTATGTAAAATTCATGAGCTCGAACACACAAAGACGAATATGTATATGGAATAAACTCAAAAACGACATTAAACGAAATAATAATCAATTGTTCATGAGGCGAAAATAAATCATGTTCATACAACGAATCAATTGTCACTGGAAATTTGAATATTACATGATTCAAAAGATTAGATTTTAGCTATAGCCGCGTGAAACTCATTAGAACGACTATAGCATATATAGGACTTCACGATCTGCCAAACAATCAAGACACAAACCGTCATCTAATGCCCCCTCCCCAACAATATGATCCTTACAACAAAATTTCGGAATGTTAAAATTCAAAGCAAACACACCATGATTTAATTGGCAAAGCTGCTTTAAGAGATATTTTCTAAATTTCTTCAAACAAAACAATCCTCCAGGCACCGTTGCAATTTCTTTAAAGAGACATAATCCTTGTTGTCTTACTTCTTCTTCATCACTCAACATTCTAACTATGCATGATGCATATCTGGCCATTCGATGTTTAGCAGCGGCTAAATGTCCTAGAAGGCGTTCGACCCTATGAAAGTTACGGTACGCAAACACATCGATCTACGATAAAAAATGAAGCAACATTAGACAACAGGTTTAAACAATTATTGTACAAAATGAAAAATCATTACAAAAGATGAAACTTACAATTAGCATCATGTAGTAGAAATTAGGAGTTGCTAATGGCTCGTTAGAGATAGATGAAAGATCAAAGCTCTCATAAAATCCTTCGTAATCAAATACGGTCCTGAATGAGTCCATACTAAAAAAGAAAAAAAAAAGTGTTACTAGTGAATGAAAACAATAATAAAATCGACAAAGAACTTGAGAATACAGAATTTACCACACAATGATCGAAATAGAGTCGATCCAGCCACTGAATGAAAGAAGCAACAAACATTTCAAATGACTTTTCTTACGGTGTTCATATGAAGCAATTGAACCTACGGAACCCTGCGGACCACTCATTGCCTCTTAGTTCGAATAGACTGATTTCTAAAGACAAATTCGAAAATTGATAGAGAGGATATAGAATGAGGTTAACTATATATAATCGTTTTTTAGGGTTTAGAAGATCCTTAATTCATGCAATGATTTTTGCTCCGTTTGATTTTAAATAGAAATTACCACCACAATAAAGCAAAAAATCTAAACATTACATATAGTTTGATTTTCAGCATTGATGAGGCGTTCATGGAAAGAAAGGAAAGACAATAAAACTTAAGACTTACCAAACTAACTTATAGAAATTGTTACGAAAAAAAAAAATTAAATCAAACACCAATACTTGATGTTGTCAATAATGAATGATTAAAAAGTTGTGGTCGAATGGAATGTGGTGATGTTCATGATATATGCCACCTGGGTTCAATTCCCTCTGGCCCCAGCTTTTTTTTTTAATTAAATGATTTATTCGATTAATCACTGATTTAATAATTAATAATCTAGAGTATTTGTTACGGAAAAAAACTTAATTGTTAATAAATAAAATTAAAAGCATAAAATATTAAATCAAACACCAATACTTGATGTTGTCAACAATGAACGAATGAAAAGCTGTGACTGAGTGGAATGTGGTGATGTTCATGATATATGCCACTCGGGTTCAATTCCTAGCCACAGCTTTTGCGATTTTTATTTTTTTTAATTTATTCTTTCCATGAATTCGAAAAAAAGATTATTCTTAAAAACAAAAACACAAATAATTTAATCAGTGATTTATTAAATATCATTTTTCAATAATTAAAATTAATTGTGAATGAATAAACTAAAAAAAATTGAACTGATTTTCGTTTTTTTTTTTATAATTCATACAATTGTGTCTACGAATTTAATTTTAATTCCAGAATATATTTTACCTAGATTTTAATTAACATTTTAATTCACCGTTTAAATAAAAAAAAATTATTTTTATTTTAAAATTCATTTTGCGAAGAATTTAATTGACACCATAATTCAACTTTTAATTAATAAACAATTTATTTTTAAATTCTAGAATTTGTTTTGTTGTATAATTCAATTAACATATTATTTTAATTAAATATTTAAATTAAAAACGCATAAATATATGGCTGGGACGTTTTTATTAAAAAGAAGGAAAAAGAATTAAAATTACCAAATTAGAGGAATGAAATCTTACCAAAACAAATGAAATGGAATCCTTTCCATAAGTTCAAAATTTTTGCCACATAGTGTGAAAGCTTGATGAACGAGATTGTCAGACTCGAACAATCAAATAAATTTGTTTTAGCCAAAGGGCAACTCATAACTACACAAAACACGTAGTGCAGAGGTAAGATGACCTCGAGTGTCGATCTCTAGGGACTAAACTAGCTTTAACTAAATAACTAGCTATATAAATTCAGAAAATAAATTTGACTTAGCTTGACTTAACAATATATGATGGGAGCTGGTGATAGTATGCTTATTCTAAGCATCAAGTTCTAATTATGCATGAAAGTGCAACTCGTACTGCTTTAAAAGTAATTCGAATTAACAAACACCAAAAACATATTTGTAGACGTGTATTTTGAAGGCTTCCTATCTATACTAATACTTGGCTAAGGTTGTCAGTCTTAGTTCAAGCAGTACTTGTAATCGAAGATATTGAAAACGATGATCTTGAATTTTCCTAGTATTTCTAACACTTTTCTACGAAGATATTGGCTTAGTTGGATCAATATAACAATAAAACAAGTAAAAGACTCAGAAACTCAATCATGCATAATATGAACCCTAGCTACGAATTTACATACTATCACCAACTAGATGCTTAGCTACTCATATCAAAATCATAAACAACAATGGCAATCATATAAGAAAACATAGTTGAATTGAAAGATAAATAGTAGAAATTGTGAGATACAAAGTTACCACAAAAGGTTGTCAATCTCCGGTGAATTGCTAAACTCACAAAGATCTAGCAAGGTGAGATCAATTGATGTCCAAATCTCTACTCAAGCTCCAAAATCGCTAAGAAACAATGGTTCTAAGAGAAAAAATACCCAAAACAAGCTCTAGGGTTTAAGTCTACAAAATAATGATCTCAGATATGAAAATTCGCAACCTTTACAATTATATATATAGCTGTCGGAAGCCCCCCGGCGGACTGCCTGGTACGCGGCGGTCCGCCTGGCACGGGCAACAAGTTTGCCAGTTTTTCCTCTAAGTTCGAGCAGAGATTCCGGGCACGTACGAACTCGGATTGGCACGTAAGACCCACAGTTGGATAGATCTTCGATTTAGCTACGCGTAGGTTGTAACCTCATCCCAATTCAGTATCGTATGAAAGACTGGTGCCCAAAATACTGGGACTATGCAAATGGAACTTCCAGATTTCACTTCAAAGGCTCCAATATCTTCACCCGAACTCCGAATGAACTACCGTTTCCGCCTCATACAAGATATCTCGAATCTTTCATGTTCTCCTTGGCCTTGGGCACGGCTTTGAGCTCCGAAACTTGGTCTTTTGGCCTTGAAACACGTCCCGGTACTCCTTGACACACCACGGGTGATCTTGTTGCACCAAAACTTCAATGTTTCGCCATGATTTACATCCAAAAGTGCGATTTTCACCTAAAACCTGAAAATAACAAAAGAAATAGAAACCTGACACTATTCTAACAAAATGCACTAAAATGCATGCAAGAGGATAGCTAAATTGGTGAAAACGAACCGAATGATAGTGTAAAAAACGCTGTCATCAAACTCCCCAAACCGAACATTTGCTTGTCCTCAAGCAACTAGCTAGAGTCTATGCAAACTACATGCAACACAAAGAGGAGTCTCATGCCAAACAAGAAGAACTAATCGATTGTATCTACCAAATGCTTATGAATAAAGACCATACAAATCATAACATGGAAGTAGGTTGAAGAATGTCTCGATTGAACCTATACACATTCACATATGCACTTTGTTAAACAAGGGAGTCTCTCGTAATATTCTCTACCTGGACCTAGTCAATGACGACGTAGTGATGCATATTAAAATACAAATGGTTGCCCCGTGCCTATGAAACTGAGGGCATACTACTGTTCACCAAGTGAGACTTTCCCTCAAGAGAGGTCGAACCAATACTGACTCTCATCAAACGAAGGAGGGTTCCCTAAAAGACAACATTCCCCTATTCTACCCGACTCTTAAGGCAAAAAACTCTTCACCACTTCCTGAATGGCAGGACGAGGGTGGTCTAGAACAAGCCTCAGACTAGGTGACACGAAAACACAATGAACAATTTACAACTCGATTACGAACTACTACAAAAGCTGAAAAATAATGCAATACTTTGCTAAAACTGCTTTTTGGCTTGCTTGGACCCTTCTTTTGTTTTTTTGGGTCTTATTCTTTTTTTCTTCTCTTTTTTTTCTTTTTCCAGATTCTGGAATTTTCGATTTTTCCCTCTTTTTTTTTATAGCCACCAGTAGCACAATGAAAGTACAATGAAAGGAAATAACAATGACACTACAACGACCTCCCCAAACCTATTCGAAAGAATAGGTTAGAGCACAAACTCACAAGAAAAAGAAAAACAAACTCAACACGACTCAACAAGACGAAAAACAAGTCATAATAATGGTAACCCCCTCCCCAAACCTATTCGTTAGAATAGGTTTCAAACAAAGGATCACACACCTCACTCTACCTCCTTCCTAGGCATTTAGCAATCTCAAAAAGCAAGGTGAAGACTTGTTGCCTCTTAGGTACATAATTACACAGGAATACAACCAAAGACTCTAACATGCAACATTTTATAAGGCCTTCGCGAACCGCAGTAGAGAAAACACCACATAGTGATGTCGAGACTACCAAGTTTAACTAGTGCACATACAAATGTGACAAGCCAAGCGAGACAAACCTCAAACTATTCCATAGAGATGCAATGTATGGTCAATGGTCACAAACACTTAGTCTATACAATAAAAAAGTTCAAAACATTTGGCTATAAACTCCACACAACATCATGCAAAAACTAGACTAAGGATGAATGCATACGAACAAACTAAATCCTAAGAAAACAGTAAACGTGCAAACAAAGGCTTTCACGAGTTGAAATGAGAAATATAAGTCATTGGAATGCCCAGAGATAACCCCCCCAACCTGAACTTCGTCGTACGTCCCGAACGTCGAAAGTGGATATTGGGTGAGAGATGGAAGAGTACCTGTAACCTGTATTACTCAATGAAACTCGTGAGAAACTAAAACGGGTGATAAAAAGGATAAAAAGATCGATAAATTTGAACATGGGACAAAATGGGTATCCGGATGAAAATCCGGACACCCAACGCTCTAGACCCCCAGGCGCACCGCCCCTTGTGGGGGCGGTTCGCCTGGGGCATCCAGAGAGCCCCAGGCGGGCTGGCCCTCCCGGGCGCACCGCCCCGTGTGGGGGGCGGTTCGCCTGGGAACTCCAGACCCCGACGCCGAGTTTTTTCCATCCCATACACAAATTTACCGTCTTTTTACCTATTCTATCACCAAAAACATACTTAAACATAGGAGAAAAAACAATGAAGTGCTCAAAATAAACATGCATGCAATGCAAGAAGGTTATCCATTATCAAATGGAAACGAATCTTGTGCATCCGTTCCATTACTCCTTGCATCTTGGGAACCATCCTTGGCTCCTCTCCTTAGCTGCTCAAGCAAGTCCATGATTCCCTGAAAACTAAAATTAACAAAATCAGTAAAATCAAAATCTAAAAAATAACTAAGGAACCGGATGGAAAATAAAAAGAGAAAAGTGGATCAAAACTCCCTTGAAACTCATAGGTGGGTGCATGGACCAGAATATAGGAGTCAAGATCAAGAGTGTCTGTAGCAATAGAATCTATAGTAATAGAATCCAAACATGTCGATTCAGATACACCAAAATCCTCAGAGATTAGCTCCTCGATCTCAACCCAACTCATGACAACATTGTCTGACTCAGGTGAAGCAATGGATTCAGTCATCACCTCCTCCACGACTTCTTCTTTACCAACAGTCTTGACATCCTCAATTAAGGACGTGGAATCCAAGCTAAGCACTGAAGAGGCTTCATCAATAGATTCTTCACCACATTCCTCTACATTGGCTATGTCGATTTCTGGTGGCGGACTAGCGAAGCGAGACGTCCATGTCTTTGAACCGGGAGGTGAGTCCCAATGTTCCAGAAATTTGTTGGTTATTTCACCCCAAGTGTGCAATGATCTTGCCGGCGGGATTTTGAGCCATTCTCGAGCGCTCCCTCTCAAGGCTCCCATAAATCCTCTTATACAAAGCTACTCATGTGATAAAATAACCCCCTCCACATTCTCACGAGGTATCCTCAACACACCTTCCTCGAACGTGTCTAAGAACCCTCTTGGAACATCACCACTCGAAAACGTGGAAACAATGGAGTAGTACGAAGGATCAAAGTCATAATCCTTGCAATCTTCGTCCAATGTTATGCAAGGCCCTCGAGGTTGCACATACCTTGTCAAAGAAGCTCGCATACTCATCCTTACAAGGAACTAGTTTCTGCACAGGAGGAAACAAGAAACCAAGGAGAAGAATCCACAAAAGAATAACAAAAAACTTGCAAGGAAAAAAATCCTCTAATCTAATAATATATACAAAGAGCGCAAGCACGCAAGGTAACCAAGAGCAGATTAGATAAATTTGCTGAAAAAGATCGGGGAAAGAAATGAGGTAAGAAAGTGAAGTTGCTGAGAGTAAACCCTAGAGCTTGGTAGTTTAGTTTGATGACAATGAGGTGGTAGTATGGAACTAATCTAGCTAAGGTTGTTGCACTTATATTTAGCATAACTAACATACAATCTCAACCATAAGCATCGATTTCCTAAGGTTGTTGCACTTATATTTAGCATAACTAACATGCAATCTCAACCACAAGCATCGATT
>CM051458.1:59932340-59951118 GCA_028274465.1 Plantago ovata
ATTACCTATCAACAGGGAGGCATCTTGTGTAGCGTCTCGAGAAGAGTGCCTCCGCTCGACAAGTAGGGCTAGGAATGACCTTTCGATCAGATTCCCACAGACGGCTCCAAATGTTGAATGGTAATTCGTTCACTGTTCTAATTCGTTACAAGTCTTCTTCAAAGAGTAACACTTCAATCTCCGCTCAAAGGGTGTTCCTTTGAGTATAAGTACAAAGTCCTTCAGTACCTGAAATCCACTAGAGGGGGGGGGGTTAGTGTCTATTACCCAGTCTGTCGTATATCAGACCGGAGTGTCGACTTTACAAGTAGGGAGTTGTAGGATTCCCTAGTGAGAGAAATATTGAGTGTAGGTGAGTATTGATTGCTTACCCGTTGGGTAATGAATGAGGTCTCCTTTATACTAAGAGTATTTTATTGTCACTTTGTGTAGTATTGTGACAAGTGTCCAACTGAGATTAAAGCCTTATTTGGCCCAAGCCCATTAAGGAGGTCCATGGGCTTTGACCCAAAGATCTGACCTAGGGTTTGGAGGGCACTTTAGGCATTTCGAGACTTGATGGATCCTTCCGGAAGGCGTTTGATGAATGTGTATTTTACACTTTCATTTGAGTCTTTTTCACCTATTTTAGCTATCCTCTATGTTAATTTAGCTATATTTTAGTGCATTTTATTAGAATAGTGTCACGTTTCCCTTTAGTTTGTATTTTACAGGTTTTGGGTGAAAAACGAGGTTTTCCGGGCAATTATATTGAAGTAGACAAGGAATTGGTGTTCCTAAGGCCTAATTGGAGTATCTGAAAGATTCCGGATAGGATTTGAAGTCTAGGGGTCGAGTCTGAAGGCTAAAAGGTCACTAGAAGGCAAAAACCAAGTCCGAAAAGGGGAAGAAATCCAAAAACGCGTCGAAAATGCGCATCTGGCCGAAAAAAGCTCCCGGGCGGGGGCGAATCGCCCCACACCAGGCGAATCGCCCGCCCCACACCTGCCGAATGCCTATATATAGTTGCTCAGTTTTCTCCGTTTTTCATACTTTTCCAGACCTTTTCTCTCACCTTTCTCAATAGTTTTAGGTAGGAATTCTCCAGAGCCTGTTCTGGGGGTTCTTAGCTTAGGAGATACTTTTTCTTAGAGGTTTGGAGCTTGTAAGATCGCGATTCTTCGGAGATTGACAACCTTCGGTAACATTGTATCTTACAGTTTTTCTATTTATACTTATATATCTTTCATCATGTTTTCATTCAATCGTGGTATGATTTCTGTTGATTGCATGACATCTACGAGTAGCTAAACTTCTCGTTGGTGATAGTATGTGATTTCTTAGAGAAGGGTTAATAATTATGCTAATGGATATATCGCGCATTATACTTTGAGTTATTGCTTTATTTCTTTGATCTATCTAAATCTCTATCTTCGTAGTGTTGATAATTACGGAACACAATTGGACAATTCATTGCTCAAAGATCTCCATGCAAAACCGGGGAATTTATGCATGATTATTAACCTGCTATGCTTTGAATGACCATACTATCACCAATCTCCATTATCTGTTAAGAAAAACCTTTGCTAAGACGTCTGTTGATTTTATATTCTTAAGTTAGATTAGATAAAGCTAGTTATAGTCCTTAGAGATCGACACTCGAGGTTATTCTACTGCTACACTACGGTTTTCGTTGTAGTTGTGAATTGCCTTTGGCTAAATACAAATGTATTTGATTAATTAGAATCTGACAAATTCCGGTTCATCAAATTGACACCGCTGCCGGGGACTATACTCCTTTTTTCTGTTTAGCTTTTTTATATTTTCAACATTCAATTCCTAGTTCTAGTAGTTTTTATTTTCCTATTTAATCTCTCTCTGATACTCCTTTCCTAGTTTGTTACAGATAGTGTATGCCACATACACGATCTAGAGGAACACCGCTTGCTGATTCAATTGCTGAGATCAACAGAGTCTACCACCAAAGAAGGCAACTACTTCGAAGGCGTGAACTAGAGGAAATAGAGGATACCGATTTCTCTGAATCTCTACACAGTCTTTTCAAGGAAATCGACGGAATGGCAAAAGCTAGACCACTGAAAGCATGGGTTCAACCCTCTAAGGATCGTATGAGGGGACCGCCGATTGTTCTTTCGTCTGCAACTCGAGATCTAGAAATCAAGAATCACGCGTTCCGACAACTTCCGAGGTTCTATGGCTTAGCAAGGGAAGATGTGATGGGGTACTTGCACGATATCGATGATTTCGTCAACCAACTCCCACGACCCGGAGCTGAAATAACAATGGATGAGTTGAGGATGAAGATTTTTGCTATGGACTTGGCGACAGAGCCAAGTCATGGTTGAGTTCTCTACCGGCGGGCTCGCTGGACACTTGGGAGAAGGTTTTTTCAACTTTCATAGAAAAATACTTCCCTCACACCTTGACTACCGCGCTCAAGGCGCAAATCACTGGATTCAAACAGGACTATGATGAGACCATCTACATCGCGTTTGACAGGTTCCAAGACCTCATGAACAAGTGCCCTCACCATGGTTTTGAGCTTTCCGATCTAGTCCAACACTTCTACAATGGACTAACCTTCGAGAACCAACAAGTGGTGGACTTCCAATGCCGTGGCAATATTTGGGAGGAAACCGCGGAAGCCGTATGGGCAGTTTTCGAAAGGCTTGCTAAGGGTTCGCAGTTCAAGGACCCAAGGGCAATGGTTAGGAGACGTGGACCTGAAGCTCCACCTACTCAAGAAGCCCCTATGTATAGGGGGAATGGGGATCAATTCGAGTGCTTTACCAACGAATTGAAACAAGTCCTCAAGAGCGCCACTGGAACGGCTATGTCAAACGAGGTTTGCCGAATATGCAAGAACTATGGGCATGGAGCTCATATGTGTAGATCGGAGCTCGCATATGATGATGGCAACTGGGTTCAAGGGGGCGAAGAGGAAGCCTTTGCTACGGAATTTGGTACTCAAGAAGCTAGCTACGGACAAGATGGTAGGAATCCTCGAGGTGGATTTTGGAGAAGAGGATTCCGAAACAATCAAGGATATGCACCGGCTAGCCAAACATATGGCCCTAACCAAGACCGTAGTAGGCTTAACTATGGTAATGACCACTGCGAAAATCCCACTCCAAAAGAGCAACCGAGGTCGAAGACAGCTCTACTGATGGAGAACTTGCAAAAGATGGTTGATCACACCCAAAGTTTTCTCAAACGTTATGAAGAAGATTCTGAGAAAACTAGGGCAAGGCTTGATCGGTTGGAAGAGAGCACTAGGCTTGCCCATCAAAAGATGCAAGAGTTGATCGACCGAGGAGCAAGTAGGGAGCAAGGCAAACTGCCTAGCAACACTGAGAAGTCGATGGCCATTACCTTGGTGGGTGATCTACCTGTCGAAATCACCATCAAGAAGGTTGCTAAGTGCGAGTGTTGCAAGAATGAAGAACCCCACTAGCCAAGGAAGAAGAGAAGGACCTTGGTTATGACGAGAGTGAAGAGGAGCAAGAGGATCCCGAGCCACTCCCTCAAAGTTTTGATGTTAAGGTCGGGATTGGTGAACTTGAAGATGTCCGTGCCACACTAGACACGGGATCCTACTCTAATGTGCTCCCAATGAAAGTGTTTGAGAAGAGCAGCCTTGGAAAACTATCTGAGCATAAGGCTATTGTGCAATTGGCGGATGGATCCTTTGTGAGACCCGAAGGCGTTGTGAAGAATGTATTGGTCAAGATTGGTGAAGCTTCTGTGTACACCAATTTTGTAGTTATGCCGGCGTCTACACCTGGGATGGGGGATGTCGTTCTCTTGGGGCGAACATTCTTGACCAAACTACGCTCCGTGATAGACATCTACCGAAGGACTTGCACCATTGAGGTGGATGGCAAGCGGCATGTGTTGCGAGCCATATCTGATCCACCTGATACTTCTCACACTATTAACTACTGTGGTCTTGCTGTCTATGTCCATTCCTATTCACAGGTTCGTGGCATGGGGAGAAGATCCATGAAGGGGAAGCCTAGTACCCTCAAGAAGAAGAGCTAGGCGCAACCAGGAGTCGAGTCAAAGACTTTAAACAATGGCGCTATCCGGGAGGCAACCCGGAGTTTTTATCGCTTTTTTACCGCTTTATTGCATGCATTCATACTTGAACAATTTGCTTTTCATATGTGAATTTGTTCGTCTCTGTGTCATATGTGCTTATGTTGTGTTTGAGTGAGCTTTTTCGAGTGGTTTTATGAGAAAAAGGGTTTTCGGAGACTTAAAAACCGTGATTTTTCGAAAGTTTTCGTCTCCCCGCCTCAGGAGGTGGGGGGCGAATCGCCCCACAAGTCCAGAGAGCTCCACGCTCTTTGGACGCGCGGGGCGATTCTCCCCGCACCCGGGGTGACTCGCCCCACGGATTCTGCAGAGTCAAAATCGCGAGAAACTCCCCTTTCTCCTCATTTTCTTCATCTTCTCCACTTCTTACTCCCCAAAATCCGAGAAACGCGAAAATACTTCAATCCTTCATAAAATCTTCAATCTTCCACCAAATTTTGTGTTCTATAGCTTCAACCGAAGCCCATTACGTGCTCTTTCTTTTCATCCGAACAACTTTCACTCTAGTGCATTCGTTTTCCAGATCTGAGGTATCTTCTTATGAACCCTAATTTTTCAAATTTGGGGATTTTCTGATTTGAGCTTCAATTAGGCTTATATGATGTATGGGTAGGTTGTATGTGTGATTAGAAACGTTATTTACTATCAATTGCATGCTCAATTATGCTTGGATTGTTGATCTGGGAATTTTGTTACTAGATGTATTTATCTTGTTATGCAATGTGTCTTTTTTCGATTTCATGCGTATGATTGTGTTTACTGATGTGATGATGATGGATATGATGGTAGAATGCATAATTGTTGGGTATGAGGATTTATGATGCTAGAATTTTTCGCTACTATGGTGTGAATTGAGCCTTATTGTTAGGTTATTGGTTGTCTAGCACGAGCGTAATGCGATATGTTCATGTCGAAATTAGTTTGGTATGTTGCATATTAGTAGCTTGATTAGACATGAAGGATTTGCGGAGTTCGATTGTTGATTTAATCACTCTTGTGTTTCGCTCTTACATTAGCATATGCATGAGCCAATTTTGTGTCATACGAGGTACTAACTGCTGTTTGTAGGAACCATGCCACAAAGGGAGAGGAGCACTCCCGATTGGATACTATGAAGTATTGGAGGGGGATCGATTACAACCATGTCAAGGAGAGTGATCTCGTTAGAGGTGCGCTCGAGCCACGGGCTCTTGAAACAACGTCGCGGTTTATCCAAAAGGAGGAGCGAGAATCCACCTGGAGTAAGGACTCCTATGCCTATTCATGCACCACCGAAGGGATAGAAACAATTATTACTTCAGCAATCTATCACAAGGACTGCAAAGTTTGAGTGAATAGGAAGGCACCGGGACGACCTCACCACAACGGATTCAGTCTTGAGTCAACAGTGGTGAGAAAGTTCCGAATCGCTAGCTTGGTTCCAAAACATAATGACATAGACACCCAGCCCCTCTTAGGGGTGTCCCTTGACTGCCTCTAAAGGGAGCATCATATAGACATTGGGGGCATCAACCGTAGAGAATGTGGTCGACATTGGAAAAAATGGTAGAAGACTTCTGAGTGTCCGAGCAGCTTACTGTAACCTCCTCGGGGTGTAAAACGTTGGAGAGGGAGGCTCTGATACCACTGCTCTTTCCCCTTCAACAGTTCACAACCTATTGGAGGGCTACAGGATGGACGATTCCATAACAGCAGCGGCTAATCTTGAGGATTCTCTTCGACAATGCAACTCTACTGGTGACGATGGTGATGACGGTAGTGACAATGAAGACCATAGGGACAATGATGATACAAATGGAGGAGTTGGTCCTATCCTATCTATTAATGGAACTACCGCCACTACCACAAGCCCCGATGATCACCTATAAGGCCCCTGGAGCAGTCTCAATACCTTACAACCAGCATACTCAGCCGACCGAGACCAAACCATGCGGTAACATCTAGTATCACATCTTATTTCCTCATTTTCTTACTCCTAGGGACTAGCTTTAAATTCATGAGGGGGGATGGGATTTAAGTGAACTAGTGTTGTTAGTTTGGAGCTTGACATTGATGGTTTAGAGCTTGCCATTGATGGTTTAGAGCTTGGGATTGGTAGGATGAGTATAGTACCTTGCATGTTTATCCGTCTGCATTTGCATTTGCACGTTTACTGCTTTCTTAGTTTTTAGTTGCATTCACTACATTCATCCTAGGATAGTCTTGCATGTTCTATGTGGAGTTTATTGCCAAATTTTTTGAACTTTTTTATTGGGTAGATTAACTAACTATGACATTAATCATATGCTTCATTTCTATGAATTTGTTTGAGGTTTTTCTCACTTGGCTTGTCACATTTATGTATTGCACTTAGTTAAGCTTGGTAGTCTCGACATCACTTAGTGGTGTTTTCTCTACTGCGGTTCACGAAGGCCTTTATAATAGGATGATGCATGTTAGGGTCTTATGGTTGTTTTCCCAGGTAATTATGTACCTAAGAGGCAACAAGTCTTCACCTTGCTTTAAGATTGCTAAATGCCTAGGAAGGAGGTAGTGTGAGATTGTGTGATCCTTTGTTTGCAACCTATTCTTCCGAATAGGTTTGGGGAGGGGGTTACGCTATCATTAGACTTGTTTTTCGTTTTTTAATTTTGTGTTGTGAGTTTATTTTTCCTTTTTCGTAAATCTTGTACTCCAACCTATTCTTTCGAATAGGTTTGGGGAGGTCGTTTGTGTGTCATTTCTACCTTCTTTTTCGTTATGCTACTGCTGGCTAAAAAAATTCGAAAAAAAAAGAGAGAAAGAAAAAATTTCCAGAAAAAAAAGAGAAAAAAACTGGAAAAGAAAAAAGAAAAAAAAGAAAAGAAAAGACCCCAAAAAAGCAAAGAAGGGTCCAAAAAAAGAAAGCCAAAAAGCAGTTTAGCAAAGTGTTGTGTCTCATTTTCCAATTCTTGTAATGTTCGTAATCGTGTTGTAATTTTCTATCTTTTCTTTTCGTTTGAGTGTCATCTGTTCTAGACCACCCTCATCCTGCCATTCAGGAAGTGGTGAATAGTTTAAGGCTTTCTTGAGAGATGGGTAGAATAGGGGAGTGTTATCTTTTTTAGGGAACCCTCCTTCGTTTGATGAGAGCCAGTATTGGTTCGACCTCTTTGAGGAAAAGTCTTAACTTGGTGAACAGTAGTAAGTCCTCAGTTACATAGGCACGGGACAACCATCCGTATTCTAACATGTTTCATTACGTCGTCACTGACTAGGTCCAGGTAGAGAATGTTACGAGAGACTATCATGTCTTGACATAAGTGCTTATGTGAATGTGTATGAGTCAATCGAGGCATTCTTCAACCTATATTCGTGTTATGATTTGAATGGTTTTTGTTCATATGTTTTTTGATAGATTCGATAGATTAGTTCATTTCATTTGGCATGAGACTCCATTTTTTGTGTTGCATTGTTTTTTGCATTAGAGTCTAGCTTAGTTGCTGGAGGACAAGCAAAGGTTCGGTTTGGGGAGTTCGATGAATGTATATTTTACACTTTCATTTGAGTCTTTTTCACCTATTTTAGCTATCCTCTATGTTAATTTAGCTATATTTTAGTGCATTTTATTAGAATAGTGTCACGTTTCCCTTTAGCTTGTATTTTATAGGTTTTGGGTGAAAAACGAGGTTTTCCGGACAATTATATTGAAGTAGACAAGGAATTGGTGTTCCGAAGGCCTAATTGGAGTATTTGAAAGATTCCGGATAGGATTTGAAGTCTAGGGGTCGAGTCTGAAGGCTAAAAGGTCACTAGAAGGCAAAAACCGAGTCCGAAAAGGGGAAGAAATCAAAAAACGCATCAAAACGCGTATCTGGCCCAAAAAATCTCCCGGGCGAGTCGCCCGGGACGTGGGGCGAATCGCCCGGTGTGTGGGGCCCTTCGCCCCACACCTGCCGAATGCCTATATATAGTTGCTCAGTTTTCTCCGTTTTTCATACTTTTCCAGACCTTTTCTCTCACCTTTCTCAGTAGTTTTAGGTAGGAATTCTCCGGAGCCTGTTCTGGGGGTTCTTAGCTTAGGAGATACTTTTTCTTAGCGTTTTGGAGCTTTTAAGATCGCGATTCTTCAGAGATTGACAACCTTCGGTAACATTGTATCTTACAGTTTTTCTATTTATATTTATATATCTTTCATCATGTTTTCATTCATTCGTGGTATGATTTCTGTTGATTGCATGACATCTATGAGTAGCTAAAGTTCTCGTTGGTGATAGTATGTGATTTCTTAGCGAAGGGTTAATAATTATGCTAATGGCTATATCGCGCATTATACTTTGAGTTATTGTTTTATTTCTTTGATCTATCTAAATCTCTATCTTCGTAGTGTTGAATAATTGCGGAACACAATTGGACAATTCATTGACCAAAGATCTCCATGCAAAACCGGGGAATTTATGCATGATTATTAACCTGCTATGCTTTGAATGACCATACTATCACCAATCTCCATTATCTGTTAAGAAAAACCTTTGCTAAGACGTCTGTTGATTTTATATTCTTAAGTTAGATTAGATAAAGCTAGTTATAGTCACTAGAGATCGACACTCGAGGTTATTCTACTGCTACACTACGGTTTTCGTTGTAGTTGTGAATTGCCTTTGGCTAAATACAAATTTATTTGATTAATTAGAATCTGACAAATTCCGGTTCATCAGCGGGCCGCCTAGTGACCTACCAGTTGTGGTCGACCTAGGTGCTCGAGCCTTCCTCACGATCTATAGCTCGAGTAGGACCTTGCCTAGCTGTCCTTTGAGGGTATTTCTTTGACGTAAGGTCCTCGATAGACCACCAATAGTGGTCGCTCCCTAGAGATGGTTCTCAGTCGCCTTGTCAGCTTCTCCTTTGTAAGCTTTCATGGAGGACGACCTCAAAGTCCTGGTCGAGCCACCCTCCGGTGACGTACTTGGAAGGGTGGTCGAGCCCTTTGAGGGACGGTCTTTTAGGGCTCTATCGCGCTCTTAGGCCGCCCCAGTTCGTAAATGCGGGCTGGACATATTTCAACACTAACACTATGATAGTAGCAAAGACTATTTATAATGTAATGTATAGAGTATATTAGGTAATGATTATACAATATAATATTTATTCCAAATATATCGTACATAATTAAAGGTAAATCGATTAAACATGTAAAATCTGGTTTGCAAAATTAAAGGTCATTATAAAAAATACGTGGAGTACCTCTAATTGAATAAAGATATCGATATCATCATATATATGGAGGTTATGTTATTGTAGTTAACTCCTAATTTAAATAATTAATGTATTCACTAAACGATTTGTTGAATTACCAAAACTTTGGTATTATTAAATATATACCAAAGATATAGAACAATGAGACAACCACTCAACGAAATAGATATTCTACATTTAATAGTATACCATCAAGTGGAAATAAAAATTATTATGTCAATATTATAATATCGAATATGTTTTATAAAGGTAAAAAAATAAAAATACAAAAACGAAAAAAATTGTTACGAAAAAAATATTAAATCAAATACCAATATTTGATATTGTCAATAATGAACCGTTGAAAAGCTGTCGCCAAGTGGAATGTGGTGATGCTCATGATATATGTCATCCGGGTTCAATTCCCTCTGTCCACAGCTCTTTGTTTTTTTTTATTATATGATTTATTCGATTGATCACTGATTTAATAATTAATATTCTAGAGTAATTGTTATGAAAAAAAATTAATTGTTAATAAATCAAATTAAAAGCATAAAATATTAAATCAAACACCAATACTTGATGTTATCAATAATGAACGATTGAAAGTTCTGGCCGAGTGGAATGTGGTGATGTTCATGATATATGCCACTCGGGTTCAATTCCCTCTGGCCACATTTTTTTTTAATTAAATGATTTATTCGATTAATCACTGATTTAATAATTAATATTCTAGAGTAATTGTTACCAAAAAAAACTTAATTGTTAATAAATAAAATTAAAAGTATAAAATATTAAATCAAACACCAATACTTGATGTTGTCAGTAATGAATGATTGAAAAGTTGTGGCTGAGTGTAATGTGATGATGTTCATGATATATGCCACCTGGGTTCAATTCCCTCTAGCCACAGCTTTTGCGATTTTTTTTTTAATTTTTTTCTTTCGGTCAATTAAAAACAAATATTATTCGGAAAAAAAACACAAATAAATTAATCACTGATTTAATTAAATATTATTTTTCAATAATTAAAATTAATTGTGAATGAATAAACTAAAAAATTAACTGACTTTTTATTGATATCATCTACACCACCCAAGTTCAATTCCCTTTGGCCACTGTTTTGTTATGTTTGAATTTTAACTGATTTGCAATTTTATTTTTTTTATAACTCAATTAATTGTGTCAGCGGATTAAATTTTAATTCCGGATTGCTTTTTTGCCTATATATTAATTAACATTTTAATGCGTCATTTAAATTTAAAATATACTGTGACTTACTGAACACAACAAATTTTTTATTAAATTATTATTTCATCTATTTAATTTCATGGTATAGTATATGTTGTTTAATAGGGTTTTATGATGAAAATAATTGATCTCCATAACCGAATTGTTTAAAAGGGTTTTATGATTGAAAATAATTCCTATAGAATATGAGTATTGATTATTTATGATGATGATTTTTTGATGTTTTCACATGTAATTCTTCTATTTTATATCTTCTCTTCATCAGGTAATTGCATTCTCGATAAAAGTATTTGTAGAACCCATAAGATAAAATTTTTGAAATAACTTTATTCATATTGATATTACATCATATCTAATAACCATATCAATCAAAGAAGAACAATGAGAATTATTGGGGTCGGGGCTTATGATCATGATTCAGTCTGTATGATCATAAGTGAATCGAAAGCCACCAGCCTCAACGGAGTTTCCTGTGCCATTTAGTGCAGCACGTGATGTAGCGACACAAAAGCCACCAGGTTCATTCCCAATGGTGTTATGAAAATGGACTGTACCACCAATTGATTCAATGTGATTTTTCATCATTCCAGGATCATATTCAGAACCAGTTGAGGATAGGATGAACACGTTGGGATTATTCTCCATGATCTTCTCTTTCATATAGGATGTGAAATCAATAGATGACTCATCAATTGGTTGTGCAACATTTATCCACATCATTTTTGTCTCTTCCTTTTGATGGAGATGGATGTTCTTCTGTTTCATCGAACATGTTATTGTCCCATCTTCCTTGCATACAAACTTGATTTTCATCTTCATTTGACTCTTGATGTTTATAATTTTGCAGCATGCCAGACCTCTGTGGTGACTAATTTCATTGTTGCCAACGATGAGAATGGTTTCTGCCTGAACTTGCGCCATCTTTCGATCTTTTGGTTAGTATTTTCTTCTGCTCTGATTTTATTTCATAATTTAGTGTTCTTCTATGATGAAAAACGTTTTTGTGTAGTATCTTATTTATAGATGGAGGAAAGAGATGAAATTCGAAGAGGAACCTTCTTCAATAGTTGTGACTTTTCATTTGCAAATATTAATTTAAAGAGATGCACTCCTTTACAGATTTAATCCAAGTGTTGTGTCTCTTGAATATCAAAAGACCTGATGTTTCATCAATATTTTAATTTTTTTCTTTCCGTCAACGATATTTATTTTAATTTTTTTCTTTCCCTCAATTAAAAACAAATATTATTCGAAAAAAAAAAACACAAATAAATTAATCACTGATTTAAATAAATATCATTTTTCAATAATTAAAATTAATTGTGAATGAATAAACTAAAAAATTGAACTGACTTTTTATTGATATCATCTACACCACCCAAGTTCAATTCCCTTTGGCCACTGTTTTTTTTGTTTGAATTTTAACTAATTTGCAATTTATTTTTTTAACATTCAATTAATTGTGTCAGCGGATTAAATTTTAATTCCGGATTGCTTTTTGCCTATATATTAATTAACATTTTAATGCGTCATTAATTTAAAACTCATATATTTTAAATTTCAGAATGTATTTTTCCTTGAATTTAATTAACATTTTAATACAACAGTTCTAAATAATAATAATTCGATTATTAAGAAACTCAAAGCAAAATAATAATAATAATAATAATAATAATAATAATAATAATAATAATAATAATAATAATAAAAGTCTAGTTTTATTAATAATAATAATAATAATAATAATAATAATAATAATAATAATAATAATAATAATAATAATAATAATAATAATAATGTAATATGATTTGATAAAGAAAATAAAAATAAAAGATTCAAGATTACATAGATCATTACTTCATAACTAAAGGCCTTCAATAGAAGACTGTGAATAGAAATAACGATTGAATGTTCGAATCTCAATGTCAGCAAGGCATTCATAGCATGTAGTATCGTTATAGTGACACTTTGTCCACTCTTTACTACAAAACGAAGGAATATCAAATTTTTTCTCGAATATTCCATCATGTATCTGGTAAATTTGAGTGCATAGTGACTGTCGCCACAACTTGATACTCGTCAATCCTCCACGACTGCTCGCTACTTCTTTGAAGGCAGTGAAGCCTTGTTGCCTCACTGCACTATTCGGATCGACCATTCTACAAATACACGAAGCATATGCAGCCATTCTGTGAGAGTGCTTCTCAAGCATCTCAAGCAAATAAGGCACCCTACAAAAAATCTTGTACTCGAACACATCAACCTGTAGAATATAGTTAAGAAGTTGAATATAAAATTTGTTCAAATATACATGCAGAAATAAGTAATCAACCAAATACATACTATGAGCATGCTATAATAAGTGTCCAACGATGCCAATGGATGAATTGGGATTGAAGAGACGTCAAGATCCTCATAAAATCGATCAATACCAAATATGATCTTGAACGCTTTCATGCTGCAGTTAACATAAATACAAACAACCATCAAGATCCAATAATAAGAAATTCGTATAATTTAAAAATAAAAAATCTAAAAAATCAATATATTAATCATACCAAATGAGCACTTCACCACCATAAACGTAACTGTTGAGAGTGACTATCAACATCAAGATAGAGTGAGTGAAAGTTCCCTCGTCAATTATTTTTTGGAACATTCGAACTCGATTCTCAATATTCGGCTGAGCCGCCTCCAAACCAAATGGAGTCCTCATTTCACTAAATGTAGTGATAATTTCAATTAAACAGACTTCAATTTTATAGTACATTGTTAGTAGTCTAAATATGGTACTCTCATTACTGCAAAATCGAATTTTCTATATATAATCTCTGACTAACAAAAATATTGAATTCTAAATATGGTTAAGATTGTAAAAGTGTTAGACTAATTGAAATGTATTAAATCAAAGATCCCGTATATAAATATGGTGCTCGAGAGTTTTGGCATCAACAAAATATGGTGCTCGAGATTTCCATATCGTTTTCGTATATAAGTTGGCACGTTAATTGAATTGATTATGCAAAATCTCAAGCAATCAAACGAATTTTAACAAAGATACTGACCTAGGATTCAGTCAAACAAAATCCTTTAAATTTAGAGAGTTTTAAATACAGAAAGAATCGAGAATCAATACCATAATCATGATAAAGCGTGTAGTGAAATACATTGCTTTATTTAAACGATTTATGAAAGATGGAAGGTCTACGCCCTATGCTTACTTCCACAAGTTTGAAAAATTCGACTTTGAGTATTAAATGCAGAGGCATAGTAAATCAAGTACCAGTATCAAATGTTATCAACAATAAATGATTAAAAAGCTGTGACCGAGTGGAATGTAGTGAGTTTCATCGGTTTTAATTCCCTCCGGCCACAGCTTTTACTTATGGATTTTTTTTTATCATACGACGGATTCTAAATATAGATTATTGTTAAATAGAGAACATAAACAAAATAACCACTGATTTAAATATATAGCAATTGTTGGTCCCTTTAAACAACAAGAAAAGACTAGAGGGGGGGGGTGAATAGTCTTTTCAAACTTTTGTCGTTTAAAACTTTCTCAGCAAGTGTTTATTACTTTTCAGTAATGAGTTTGATGATACTTAACTTTCTCAGCAAGCGTAAGTTACTTTACAGTAGCTTGGTTTGCTGATACTTAAAATCAGAGAGCGGAAGTCTTTGAAACAATAAGTGCTTTTTCAGCAAGTAAAGGTTTCAGCGAGTGAGGTGAGTGACTGTGTACAGACAGATATAATTTGCTGAAAGCTAAATACAGTAAGTAAATCACACGAACACTTTTATAGTGGTATCTGAGAGTGGCGTAATCTCACTACAAGAAAACAGCTAAATAGCAACCACTTTTAGCAACCGATCAATCGGTTGCTAAAATTAGCGACCGATCGGTATTTTAGCGACCGATGGGAGCCTTTAGCGACGGATTGGATAAATCGCCTTAGAGCGGCTGGGACTTTAGCGACGGATGGCTTATCCGTCGCTATTTAGCGACGGATGGGACCATCCGTCGCTATATTAGCGACGGATTCCACCATCCGTAACAATGATTCAAGGTTTTTTGTTTTTTTTTTTGGCCGGTCAATGCAGTAGCAACGGATGACTCCATCCGTCGCTAATATATATTTTTAAAAAAAAATAAACAAGCTCAGCGACGGATGGTTATCCGTCGCTAATATAGCGACCGATCGCTATATTAGCGACGGATAACCATCCGTCGCTGAGCTTGATAACATCGTCTTCTCCGCTTGCTCAGCGGCAGAACACACACAAACACACACAAACCGATTCAACGCGGCTCCATTTTCTCCTCCCCTATTTTCTTCGTTTCTTCACCATTTCAATCAATATTATAGTCATTTCGAAGCTCTTCCATCAAGGAACAAGTGTAGCTATTCAATTGCGTGATTATTTCCCCATTTCTTCCGCAATCAAAGGTATATATTTCGAACCTAACTTGTCTAAATTTTAGTATTCTTCATTTTTTTTCAATTCATTGAATTGTATGCATTCTACTAGTATCTATCATGTTGTGTAGCTCAAATTAGGGGGGATGAACAAGTTTTAGTTGGTGAATTGATAGATTTGGTATGAATTGGGTATTTTATAGTTTAGTTCGATTATGTTTGGGATTTGAATTGGGTTCGATTATGTTTGGGATTTGAATTTGGTTCGATTATGTTTGGGATTATCTACGTAGTTAGTTTTGTTCAATTAGTGTAGTTTGTTTGGGATATACTAATTAGATTTGAAAATTGCATAAGTATAATTATAATGGAAATATGAGTAATTATAGTGTATTGTAATTAGTTATTATAATGGAAATTGTATAAATATAATGAAAATATAGATAAATATAGGTAATTATAGTGTATTGCAAGTTTTTATTATAATGAAAATTCCATAAGTATAATGGAAATATATAGATAAATATAGGTAATTATAGTGTATTGGTAGTTGTTACTATAATGCAAATTGCATAATTATAATTGTAAATATATGTAATTATAGTGTATTGTAATTAGTTATTATAATGAAAATTGTACAAGTATAATGGAAATATAGATAAATATAGGTAATTATTGTTTAAAAAAAGTGTAAGTATGAAGGAAATAACTCATTGATAAATTAAAGTTAGAAGATAATATGAGTATTTTTATTTCTAATGTAGAAATATCGGGAGTATATATAATGCAATGTAAAAAATTGATAACTAAAATGAGTACTTGGTGAAAAACAACGTTAGCCGCAATGTACTAAACTTCCATTGGCCAGGTTTAGCATTCAATTATGAATCCCGATCGTACTTGGATGTACAGTAGGATTGCAGATGGAATACTTTTGCCTACGTTTGTACAAGGGGTCAATGCATTTGTCGAATTTGCATTGTCAAAACCCGAGTGTCCTTGCAACCATAAGAAATGTAGGAACCGTCAGTACTTACCCTCTACGGTGGTTGTAGACCATTACTTTTTTTGGTCAGGTTTAGCATTCAAATATGTCAGAACGTACACTGAGGATTCCCTTATTTGAGGTTTGGAAAGCCAACTGGCTTTTGGGAGTTCCGCCCAAAGAGTGGATGCCGAGTGCCCTTCATGATGTTTGGGAGTCCTACTGGCGTGACCACCCGAATGTCTAGTGTCGTTCCTTGCTATATCTCTGATTGTACATGTTTTATATTCAATTGTGTATGTACTAACACGGATCTTTGTATTGCAGATGCCACGACCCAGGAGGCCACGATACATGACCCCGCAGTCCCAGAGGGATTATACCGACGGAGAGGACACCGATCAGGGCTCCCCTACTGTTTTAGGGACTCCACCTGGGTCGAGCAGGGGATCGACTCCTCATTCCTCCCTCCACGACCCGTGGGCCCACGTTCCAGACGACGGTTGTCCCTTTCAAAGGCCGGAAGATGGTCTTATGTGGAATGGTCGCCCTGTCCTTTACCCCAATGGAGAGAAGTAAGTATTAGGCATTAACTGATTTACGAACTTTTAATATATATATACCGAACTAACCTTGTCACTATTGACTTACCTGTTCTTCACAGGTTGTATGGGGAGCACGCTGCTAAAGTACTCAGTTCGATAATACGGAACAGAATGGTCCCACCGCAAGAGGGTGGCAGCCAGTGGCATTGCATCCCGGACCAAATTAAGGGAGAGCTCTTCGAGGAGCTGAGGGTGAGTTAATATATGCATGTTTAAATACCATGTTTTTACATTCCGTTCGACCGCTATGCATGCGAGGGTAGGCGGCGCCCTCTTATATGTCGGACCGCATATTTATGTATGGGTAGGCGGCACCCATTATATGCTTGACCGCGTTTAGAACTAGAATGGATAGGCGGCATCCATTACGTGTAGACCGTTCATGCATGATGGGTAGGCGGCGTCCTTATTTGTTTGTAGATGACTGTTAACAACCCGATATACCTGAATAGATGTTGTTTTCCCTTGTTATATATTTGATACATGTTAGCTCCCCTTGTTATACTTGAATGTTTTTTAAGTATTCACCAACGTATGTGTTTCGATGTTTATTTGTAATTGTGTAGAAAGAATTCTTCCTTCCGAAAGCATTGCTGATGGATCTCTGGTGGAGCTTCAACTCTCACGGTAGTTCCCTTTACAAGTGCATGGTTCATAGTCTGAAGAAAATGTGGAAAGAAAACCGTCCACGTACCGGTGATTGGCCCGGAGATGCAATTTGGGAGGCGTGGAAGGTGTATTGGACTGACGCGAGAGTCCAGGCGCAGGCTGACCAGAACACTGAGAACCGGAAGAAGCAGCCGAATGATGGGAGCCGTACCCTGGTGACACATCGTTTTGGCTCTGAGTCGATCGCTACAGCACATGTGAGGCAGAAGGTAAGTATATTAACTTTGTGAATTCATCATTCTTATACTTGTTATTTACTTGCATTTCGAACTTTCAAACTAAGTATATGATGCTTTCATGTGTCATTCAGTTGAAGGATAAGGAGAGTCTCCTATTCACCCTGTTCTCGAGATCCCAGAAGGCCAAGAACGGACAGTGGTTGTGTGACGAGGCCACAGCAATTGCGGTAAGTATCAACAATACATGTGTTTATTAAATACTGATGATTTCATAACTAATTAACAACATAACTAACACCTTATACTCTTGATTTATAATTTCAGACGGCCTACGAGGACAGGATTCGTGATCAGGATCTCACTGTTGAGGAAATGAATGCCATTTTCCTCGAGGTGAATCCTCCAGACGAGAAGGGTCGTCGCTTGGGACTTGGGAGTGCAGCAGCCGTCCCTGAATTGGACTCGAGGCCGACTCGTCGTTCCCGTGCCAGTACATCTTCATCATCTTCAGCAGCAGCAGCAGCTTCCGCTCGAGAGCAGGCCCTCTTACTTCAGTTGCAGGAGAGAGATGAGGAGATGAAGAGGTTAGCTGAGGAGCAGGCTGCGCAGAAGGCACAATTTGTTACTATGTTTGCTGAGCTGTATGCGAAGCTGGGGATGCCTCCACCTCCCTTTCCATGATACCCCTATCCTTTTCGACTTTATTTACTATTTTCTACATGAATACTGTGTACACTATGATATTATTTTGGATTAGTATTGTGTACGTATGATTATTATTATATGTATGGAGGGTTTTGGTACATTTATTATGATTTTTTTGGATTATTTTTTGGTTTATTTGGTCTATAGAATTTCTGTAACATGTTGCTTAATTAAACAGGTTGCATTTGATTTTGAGTCTCATTATTATATCTAAAATAAAAAATAAAAAATTTAGCAACCGATGGCCTCATCCGTCACTATATACAGCGACGGATAAGGCTTATCCGTCGCTAAAAGCCCCAGACTTTTAGCGACGGATAAGGCTTATCCGTCGCTGTATATAGCGACGGATGAGGCTCATCCGTCGCTAAAAGTCCGGTGACTTTAGCGACGGATAAGTCATCGGTTGCTAAAAGTCAACCTCATTTTCCGTCGCTAATCCGTCGCAAATTCGCGACGGATTACTCATCGGTTGCTAATTCGCTAGCGACCAACGGTTTAGCAACGACGATTTTATCCGTCGCTAAAAACACCGATCGGTCGCTAGCGAATTTTAGCAACCGATCGGGGTGACCATCCGTCGCTAAAACCGATGTTGCTACTAATCCACTTTGTCCTTTCTAGGACTGAATCCACTAAGATATGATTGAGGTTCCTTACAATCTCCTATCT
>CM051458.1:59951218-60005769 GCA_028274465.1 Plantago ovata
TATTCCGACACCAACACTCCCAGAAGAAGCAATCGGATTGCTAATGCAGCACCCAGAAATCCTCCTCGCCCAAGGGGCCGTCCCCCTTTAAATGGTCAAGGAGGAGGAAGGGTAGCAGCACCAAGGGCTCCAAGAAATATCAATGTTGAAAGAGATCCAAAATGTAGTAGAAGACGCTTTCACTAATGTTACCGGATCCCGAGAGGAAAGGACAGGAGAGAATCACCCGCGAGGTGTACATGTCGGAAGTGGCTATGGGGCTTTAAGAGCCACGACCAACGTTTCCCCAGTGAATCCTCAGCAACCGGCCGCATTGAACTTCACCCTTCCTAACGGACGAGTAGTCCGACCGTCAGATTACGGGATGAGCGAAGCTCAATACGGCCTATTTCTTCTCACCATACAAGGATTCTTAGGAGAAAATGAAGCTGCAAGGGTAGAGGCCGAACTCCAAGCCCGTGGGATAAGGCACTAACAGGTGCAAGAGCAACCTCAGGGAGCCCCTCCTACTCCTCGCGCGCCTGCAGCCCAAGATGAAGCACACTCAAGAGCCAACACAAGGCCTATACAATCTCGACTGGGACCCTCAAGAGTCCAATCTAGGTTGGGACCGCAAGGCGCCCCAGAGGATTTGAGAGATCTAATTGATAGGATGCGTCACTGCAAAATGTGGCTCCGCAGGAAAACCAAGCGTCGGTGGTCGATACACCTCTCACTCTCCCAAACCAAGTCACGCCCAACCAAGTGACCCCTCAAAACCAACCCGAAGCGGTGGCGGAAAACAATGCCGTGAGAACAGTAGCTGAGGTAACCCCCCTGGTCGACCCGACCACGGGGAGGAGGCTCACCCTGGTGGAACTCAATGCAAATAAAGCCGCTCTCGATGCTCAGATAGAAACCCTCTGAGGAGCCGTGCAAGAAAAAGATCAAGACCAAGATCCAAGTCCATTGTGCGATGAAATAAGGAGCCATCAAGCAAAAATCAAGAGAGGCTTCCCTACTTTTGAAAGCTATGATGGAACAAGTTGTCCAAAGAACTACTTGGTAAGATTTGGTACCAAAATGGACGCATATGGTCATGATTCGAAGACTGATGAACTGGAATTTGTCAGATTCAATTAATCAAATAAATTTGTTTTTTAGGCAAAGGCAATTCACAACTACAACGAAAACCGTAGTGTAGCAGTAAAATAACCTCGAGTGTCGATCTCTAAGGACTATAACTAGCTTTATCTAATTTAACTTAAACTATAAAATCAACAGACGACTTAGCACAGGTTTTTCTTATCAAGATAATGGAAGTTAGTGATAGTATGATCATCCAAAGCATAGCAGGTTAATAATCATGCATGAAGTACCCGATCGTTTTGCATAGAGATCTAAGATCATGAATTGTCCAATGTGTTCTGATGAATGTGTATTTTACACTTTCATTTGATTCTTTTTCACCTATTTTAGCTATCCTCTATGTTAATTTAGCTATATTTTACTACATTTTATTAGAATAGTGTCACGTTTCCCTTTAGTTTGTATTTTACAGGTTTTGGTTGAAAACTGAGTTTTTCCGGGAAATTATATTGAAGTAGACAAGGAATTGGTGTTCCAGAAGCCTAATTGGAGTATCTGAAAGATTCCGGATAGGATTTGAAGTCTAGGGGTCGAGTCTGAAGGCTAAAAGGTCACTAGAAGGCAGAAACCGAGTCCGAAAAGAGGAAGAAATCCAAAAATGCGTCGAAAACGCGTAAAGGGCCGAAAAACACTCCCGGACGAGTCGCCCGGGACGTGGGGCGAATCGCCCGGTGTGTGGGGCCCTTCGCCCCACACAATTCGAATGCCTATATATATGAGCTCAGTTTTCTCCGTTTTTCATACTTTTCCAGACCTTTTCTCTCACCTTTCTCTGTAGTTTTCGGTAGGAATTCTCCAGAGCCTGTTCTGGGGGTTCTTAGCTTAGGAGATACTTTTTCTTAGCGTTTTGGAGCTTGTAAGATCGCGATTCTTCGGAGATTGACAACCTTCGGTAACATTGTATCTTACAGTTTTTCTATTTATATTTATATATCTTTCATCATCACTACAAGAATTCTGCTGCATATTCAACGGAATTTACGACGGAATTTATGACGGATTTTCAGTAAACGACGGAATTTATGACGGAACTGGGCTTGTCAAGAAATCGCTCGTCGCAAATCAACTATGACGGAAAACGAGTCCGTCGATAACTTTACGATGGAATTTATGACGGAAAGTAAGCCCGTCGGCATCTATTAACGATGGAATTTACGACGGAATACAACCCGGGTCTTCCGGTTGAACCAAACATGCCGGACAAGAAATAACGACGGAATTTTATTCCGTCGTATATTTTCGACGGATTTTATGACGGATTACATTCGAGTATACCCCACAATGTACGACGGAAATATAATCCGTCGTAAATTTACGACGGATGTTGTGACGGATTGCTTTTGAGAAGGTCAGACAGATTATGACGGAATGGTATTCCGTCGTAAATTTACGATGGATTTTGTGACGGAAACAGTGTTCCTCGACAACATTTTCCGACGGAAATTATGACAGAATTCATTCATTTTATTTCCAGCTTTTTAATTTTCACAGCATTTCAATATAATAATAATTATTATTATTATTTATTAAACAAAATGCTAATATCAAGATCCAAAAGCTCAAATAAAATCCATTAAACAAAATACTACTATCAAGATCCAAGAATTCAAATAATCCGGTACACAAAAAACAAATTACTCGAATGTAACCCCAAATATCATGTCATCTCACAATATCTAATATCTAATAAAAGATAGTATCTAAACGGCCAATACCTATAACATATTGCCATCACTGAGCTTCCGGGTTAGGGAATTGTCCACCACGCATTAACATCTCAATCTTGGCATTAAGGGCAGCAAGGGATAGATTCTGCTCCTCCTTCTGTTGCTGCAGACGTTCTTCCATTTCCAGCTTCTGTTTTTCCATCTGTTTTTCCATCTCCACCTTTATCTTTTCCTCGTGAAGTTGTACAGCTACATTCACAGCTTCCGTGACATCCTCTTGAGTGAACAATGAACCTTGTAACTGACTACTAGTAGCAGTGCTGCCTAAAGATGATGCAAAACTGCCCATACCCAACATTCTTTGCTTTTTGTTTCTCGGGTTAGCCTCCAAAAAAAGAGCATCTTTCTGCTCCTGAGACACATTCTCATCTACCTTTTCAAGTAGACCTTTATACTTTTCCTGCATTGCAAACATTGTATCAATTAATCCTAAATAATAAAGCATATATTATATATAAAAAGCCGCCCCAAGGCATTTCAGTATAGAAAGAAAGAAAGATCAACAGTTTTGCATCCTGTTCCAATTAAACATTTTGGAATAGTCTCTTGTGCATTACGGGGCTGACGAGAGACTTGGGCCAGCAGAAATGCTTGAGACCTAAACTGGATCGCGCAATATATATAACTACTACTATTTAATTAAGAGAAGAATAAAGAAATGAACTTATAGCAATTTTCCTTGAGCGTTTGTCCGCCCAATCTCCATCCTTCATCCTAGTGTCACAATACAGATCCCATGGTGATGCTTCTTTTCCTAGTTTCTCAGTCTGCAATGAAAGAATTAGTATGTATTTGTGATTAAAAAAAAGTTGCAGTTAAGAAAGAAAGAACATAAAACATGAATATACCAGTCTCTGAGCACGCTCCTCGTATGAGCACCTTCCACCATAACTTTTCGATGGTCCATCTCCTTCTTCGATTTCTTTCAGTCTGTTGAGTCTTGCCTTCTCAGCATTCTTCTCGGATTCCTCAGTTTTCCATTTATCAACAAAGGGTTTCCAAGCATCTTCGGTAACACCTTCTGGAATGTAGTTCCAGTCTTTCATCCACCGTCCTTTCATATTCCAGACAAAGTTCCTATAGGCAGCATCACCTTTTCCATAGAACCTCTTCTTCACTTCCTTTTCTAGGGCATCTGGCCAACGGAAATGAATCTAATAATAAAAGCAAAACAGAGGTTGAAGTTAATATCGGTTCCTGGACAGAAAAATAAAATGAAATTGCAAAAAACAATTTACAAAAAGTAAGCATTTGTTAGCTAGATACACAGGCTGGTCCGTAGCTCAAATAAATTTAACACTTGCAATTATTGAAGATTTTATGTAATGTTGGAAACTATAGAGTTCTCCCTTCAATTTGCAGAAGGATTATACTTCAGTACAAATATAAAAAATCAGTATCAGTATTACAAAAAGCTAACCATCATGCATAATCAGAATTACATTTCGCATAAAAAATAGCCAATCACAAGAACAACTCTTCAATACAACCAATCAGCCCCGTCCGTGATCAATAAACTAACTTCCACAATATTAATTGATATACTACTCATCAAGACAAAAGTGATTAGTAGGACCTTCATCATCGAGGTCAATTAAGAACCTATATGTAAGAAACTGAAATGTTGTACATATAATAAAACGAAAATCTGTAATGTAAGATACTGATATGGAGGATATGGAGGATAGCAAGTCGGTTCGCTGTAGAAATGGCCGAAGTTTTCACATATGCTTGCAGACTCTAGTTCTATAACAGAAACTCCAACTATAATAGATAAATAGTACCTTAAACTCAGCAAACAACTGTTCCTTGTGGGGCTTACTGATCTTCTTCCAAGTCACTGATCCAACTTCAAGTTTTCCATGCACTATGTCCCCGATAGTAGTTGAAACCATCGCATTTGGTCTCATACTGGATCAAAACAATTGCGAACAAGAACATGAAAGTTATTTCATCAAGTGATTAAATATGTGAAGAAAATTATCACACATGTAGGGTCAACAATTAACATACTGTTTCTTTCCCACTAGCGTAATCCAAGGACGTGTATCTCTGCGACGAACATCATTGTTTTCGGTATCATGATCACTATGCTCGGTGTCAGTATTGGTATTTGCAGCAGGTTCTGGCTGACTGAGGGGCAGGCGTGAAGTTGATTCATTGGCTGAGTTAATTGGTGTCTCATCAACATGTGTAACAGACTCCGGGGTCTGGGACTGTGAGGCAGTCCCACTCTTCCTCCGCTGGCCGGCAAATGCACTTCTAGGCATCTGATAAGCAAAAGGCATAATATATTAGTAAAACAGACAAAGAAAAAATTATGCATACAGAATAATAATTTAATTTATGAACTGAAATTGAATGAAGAAAATATCCTTAGTATGTATGTACATTAGCTAAATTATACTTATAATAATGTAACACAACAACATATACCATCTTCAAGGTCTTGTTCTATGTTAGGATCATTATTATGTTGTTCTACATGTTCTTCTTGATACGAGTGGGTAATAGATGTGGAACAATCAATCTGATTCCTTGGTCTAATTTGAAGAACAGCCCACCAGTTATCCTTGTCCTTTTTCAGGGATGGATATGAACAATACGCGACTTGATGAGCTTGTGTGTCAAGGATAAATGGTTCGTACTTCTTAAGTGCACTTTTATGATTTACATCAACAAGTTTGTATTGAGAATGTTTGACTGTGCCTTTTGGACTTGGATCGAATCACTGACACTCAAAAAGAAAGGTATCCATCGGGGGATAACCATTATAATGTAGCTTCACTATTCTTTTCAGACGCCCGTGGTAATCAATCTGATTCTTTGCGTAATCAAAATTATATCCCCTTACACATACTCCACTATTCTGTGTAGCTTTATCTGTGCCATGATCAACTGTGTGGAACCGATATCCATTCACCATGTAGCCTGAGTAGGTCTTCACTTTTGATACAGGTCCTTTGGATAGAGCAACCATGTATGGGTTACTTACATTATTTGCCTGATCAAGACAATGACTGAAGAACCAATCTGAAAACTCATCATCCAACCTTTTCTCCGATATGTTATCCAATTGGGCATCTTCATTAGCGAGATTCGGGTTGTTTGTAATTAATTGCCTTATTGCCTCCCTACAAGTTGAATGAAGGAATATTTAGTTCATTTTCAACAACAAAAAAGAAAAAAGAACAGGAAAAGCGAACAGGACAGAATACATACTTCTTGAACATCTTGGTATATGGTACGACCTCTTCACAGTTCAACAAAACATATGAGTGAGCTTCTTTGTATTCCTTTGTTGTTAAGTCATGGGATTTTTCTTTACCAAGTGCTCTCCCAGTTTTCTTAAATATTGAAAGAGTTTCGTCAAAATCCTCTTGAACCTCATTTGTGTCTTCATTACGTGGCATGACTCTTGCCTTTGTTAGTACGTGCTCCTCGAAATAATATGAACAAAATGAAGCTGTCTCCTCCATCACATATGCATTGGCAATCGAACCCTCAACTTTGTTCTTGTTTTTTACATTTCTTTTCAATTTTCCCAAGTACCTCTCAAACGGATACATCCACCTATATTGTACCGGTCCAGCCAACCATGCTTCATAAGCAAGATGCACCGGTAAATGCTCCATCGAATCAAAAAAGCTCGGTGGGAAAATACACTCAAGCTTGCAAAGGATAATCGGTATTTCTCTCCCAAGTCTTACCAAATCAGTTTTCTCAACTACCCGCGAACTTAGATCCTTAAAGAAGAGACTAAGTTCAGTTAAAACAGCAGCCACTTGTTTTGGAAGTAACTCTCGAACTGCAATGGGTAGCAAGCGCTGCATAAAAACATGGCAATCATGGCTTTTCATCCCGAACATTTTTATCTTATTAAGATCCACACACCTCCCCATGTTTGATGCATAACCGTCCGGAAACCTCAGATCTCTAACCCAATCGAACAACTTGGTCCGAGCATTCCTCTCAAGTGTGTAACATGCCTTTGGGTACTTCCCAGTTACAGGATCACTCGTGCTCAACGCCGGACGATTACACAAAGTCTCCATATCTTGCCTAGACCTTGGAGTGTCCTTCGTTTTCTCAGCAACATCGCAACACGTGTTGAATGTGTTTTCAAACACATTCTTTTCAATATGCATGAAGTCCAAGTTGTGACGTATGAGGAGGTGTTTCCAATAGGGCAAGTCCCAGAATATGCTTCTCTTTTTCCAACCACTGTGCTTTGCAATTTTTGCATTATGTGCCTCTGCGCCAACTTCGGTGACTTTCATCAACCCCAACTTTTCGATCTCTTCAAGAATCTGAACACCTGTGCGATTTTCTGGGGCACCCTTGTTACATGTTTTGTCTTTTAAGAAATCGACCGTATTCTTCCTATACGGATGGCCTTTACGAAGAAATCTACGATGACAATCGAACCACGTTTCTTTCGATGAGTGAGGAAGGTGAAAAGCATCTGTATCCTCCATACAGTGAGGGCATGCAACCCTCCCTTGTGTCTTCCATCCGGACAACATGGAATAAGCAGGGAAGTCACTAACGGTCCACAACAATGCTGCTCTTAAAATGAAGTTCTTCTTCCTAGAAATATCATATGCTGGAACACCGACTTCCCACAATTGTTTAAGTTCTGCAATCAAAGGTTGTAGAAAAACATCTAACTTCTGTTTTGGATTTTCAGGTCCCGGAACCAAAACTGTCAAGAACATGAATTGTTCTTTCATGCACATCCCTGGGGGCAAATTGTAAGGAGTGAGTATAACTGGCCAGCATGAATATTGCTTCCCCGATGCGCCAAAAGGGTTAAACCCATCTGTACAAATCCCCAACCTCACATTTCGTGTCTCTTTAGCAAAATCTGGATAAGTATTATCCAGGTGCTTCCATGCATCTGAGTCTGATGGGTGCTCCATTTTCCCTTTATCTTCTTTTTTTTTATTTGAAACGTGGTCTGCATGCCAGGTCATATGCTTCGAAGAAGCTGGGGAAGCATACAACCTCTTCAAACGAGGTATTAATGGGAAGTAATACATCCTCTTGAAGGGAACATTACCCTTTTGTCGCTTCTTTGCAGCCCCCTCCTTGTATTTCAACCAGCGTGGCTCATTACAGAATTTGCATAACTTGGCATCCTTGTCATCGCCCCAGTAAATCATGCATAACTTCTTACAGCAATCTATCTTTTCCATTGGTAACCCCATTCCGCGCATCTTCTTCTTAGCGTCGTAGAAGTTAGTTGGAACTACATTGTCATCAGGAACAATTTCCGTCATCAGTTTTGTTATAGAGTCAAAACTGCTTTCAGACATTTGACCTTCAGACTTCACATTCATGAGACGGGAAATCAAAGATAACTCGGTGTGTTTCTTACACCCAGGCCACAATGGCTTATTCGCAGCATCCAACATGTCATAAAAAGCCTTAGTATCAGGGTTTGGTGGTTCGTTAGTATCATCACCTTCATCCATACGAACATCATCTTCGCCACCACCATCATTACCGACATCATTAATATGTTCTACAAACTCTGGACCTGCAGCATCCAACACCATTTGTGCATAATCATTCACCGTTTCAGACTCCTCTACTTCAAGCCTAGGACGTTTAGGACTATTCTGGATATCCAAACGCTCTCCATGGTGATGCCAAACATTATAGTGCTTAACAAACCCATGTTTCACCAAGTGAAACTTCACCTCCTCAATCGGTAAAAAGCGCTTATTACGACATTTGGCTAAGATACACGGACACTTAATCTTCTCCCTGTCCTTACATTCGGGATGCTTATTTGCAAACTCGACAAATGCGAGTACACCATCCTTAAACTCCTTACGTAACCCATTTATGTCTGAACGTTTGTACATCCAACTTCGATCTGAATTCTTTTCCATGACTCCTGTATCAATAACACTTAACTCCAGAATATATATATATCCAGATTATAACAAACCTGAAGAAATTCTATTTTATCCTACCTATGCTTCCTTTTTCATTTATGTTATTTACTTTTACTAATTACACTACTAGTAATGTACATGTACATCTGTGAACTGATATAATACAATTCAATTCAAGAATAAGACATACTATTGATAACAATAAAAAGTTAATATAAGGGACAACATATAACTACTAACCTGTCTTTAAGTTATAGGATGAGTAATAATTCTTGTAAGATCTGTATATATATACACACATATGAGATTACTAGAAAATATTGACAGCAAATAGAAGCAAATGCACTTATATGTATATACTATATACACATATATATGAGATTACTAGAAAATATGGGCAACAAATAGAAGCAAATGCACTTAGATATATGACTTTGCCAAATTTATAAAATGGTGAAGTTGCATAAAATAGAGTTTTTATGTCACATGTATGATTCATTGATTTATGAATGTGAAATTAGTGGAATTTACTGTTTTTATACATGTCATATATGAAGAAATATAAACATCAAATAACTCTTCACATTTTGTGGAAAAATTAAATGATGTGTAAATCCTAAAAAATACACTGGGTCTAATTTATTAAGAATTGTTTCCTTATTGTTCAATTAAAACCATGAACCTATTATGAGATGTTGAAGGTCAAACTGATGTGTAAACTTCACTTTTCCTGTTGCACCAGTCATTATTGCAGGTTGGGAAGTACTACAATTGAAAACTATTCAACTTGGATCAGATTGATACATACATATGACATTAATTTATACTTCATTGCAGAGAAATACAAACTTCCATTTACCTATTACAGAAAAAGTAGGCAAAAGACTTAAAATTTATTTCAAGTATAGACAAATGAACATGATCAACTTAAGGACACTAGTTCAGTTCCTATATAGTAGTATCTATCTAGCTTCTTGCTAATGTTGGAAACTATAGAGCTCCCTTCAATTTGCAAAAGGATTATACTTCAGTACAAATATAAAAGATCAGTATCAGTATTACAAAAAGCTAACCATCATGCATAATCAGAATTACATTTCACATAAAAAATAGCCAATCACAAGAACAACTCTTCAATACAACCATACTATTGAAGAGTAAGACATACTATTGATAACAATAAAAAGAATAAGACATACTATTGATAACAATAAAAAGTTAATATAAGGGACAACATATAACTACTGATACTCTACAGTATAATTATATATATTATATATTCTGCATTTAACTACGCAAGTATAGTTTGCAATGAAGAAAAGGCATATCCAGATTGTAACAAACCTGAAGAAATCAAGATGTGATATTGAATAGTAAGCGAGTATATCCTTCGGAGTCCACTAACCTGTTCAAAAAGTATGATATTTAAACACTGATTTGGATAGGGTGACTACAGTCTATAGGCTTATAGCACACCTAAAGATCAATACTGGGTTCATCACAAACCACACCGTGCAAATTAAGCTTGTTTGTATTCTATGACTTTATACAATGCACTGCCAGGTTTAGTGAGATTACCATTTGCCTTGTTCGTTTTCATGTTATACACAATTTATGTTTTAGTTCTGCTAAATTGCTAGTAGTAATAATATTTCCGTCTGCTATATATATATTTTTGGTTACACTTATATTTTGGCATTTTGATCCTTAACTACATGTAAGCATGAACTTAAGGTTTGAATGGTTGATTACTGGAAACCTGCGATATTAGTGATGTAGTACTGTTTTTGTTGATTTCTAGTGATCCGTTTGGTCCTTGAGAAGGCTACTTAATAATATTTCTAATGTCCATTCGATTGTTATTAAATCTTCCTGCTGGCGTGCTATAAACTTGGTGAATCACTAGATGTAACTAAAAGGTTGTTTTACTTTTTTCTACAACATCGATTGTCTTGAGCAAGTACTGACAATGAATCATTAACTAATATCCTTATTTACTTGCATTTAGTTCTCGAAGGAGAATCCAAGAGCCTCAAATCTGCCCCAAGTTAAAGTGAAAGACAGCGAAGAAATCACAGAAGTATTCTAACACAACTATGCACTGCCAACTCAAACTTAACCAATAACTACAATAAGCCTTTATTTGTAAAATATATATGTCCTTGCCAGAAAAAGAACATTGAAACAACAGTTGGAATATTGAATAGCAGAAGCAAGAAAAAGAACCAAACCCGTCTCAAAAGTAGCAGTAGTTGTAGCACAAATCGGAGGGAGGCGAGAAGTAGCAGCAGCTCCAAACCCGTCTCGCGCCTAATCGGATGGATCTTTCTGTCCGTCAAAGGTCGGGTTTCTTTTCGGTCGGCTTCGGCTCCGAGCAGGGATCGACGGAACTCTAAACGATCGAAATAGATGCTCCGAGCAGGGGTCGACGGAACTCTAAACGGTCGGCTTCGGCTCCGAGCATGGGTGTGGAGGTTCCGATCAATGTTGATTAATTCACGGTTCTTTCTTTTCGGTCGAGCTCGTTAGCTAGATTTCGGTTGGCAGCGCTATTCTTGGCGGATCGACAACGGGGGCTGGGATAGGGAATAAAATTGGGAATTTGAAAAAAATTGGTACTGGCGACTGGAATACAGATCTGACGGTGTGGAGGGAGAGACGATAGGGAGGGATAGGGAATAAAATTGGGACTTAGTGAAATTGGGAATATAATTGTGTCCTCTAGATCTAGGACTATAAGGGAAATAGTAAATAAAATTTGGTTAGGCTCAAACTTTACCTCCTTTAATTAATTAGTCCCCAACAAAATTTCACTTAAAATTTTAATTTATACTTTATACTATTATTATCATATTAATTATTCAAAAATATTCAACATACACTTATTACACTTATTAAGAGTAAATTCAAAATAGGACCTGAATGCAATCGTAGATAAGAAAATTGAGATACAATTAATAAGTTAGGATAGACACTGACCATATTATTATTTGATTATTCGTGATTAAAATGACTGTATCATCAAAGTACCCCTACATCACATGTGGTTTTCTATTCATCGCGAATGTTCTTTATGTTTGTTTTCGTTGACATATACACAGACACATACACATATGTTTCCGACCACTATACATGGACTCAAAGTAAAGTGAGTGAGAGCTTGAGTTTTAGATCTTAAGTATTAAAACAAGCCACTAGTAGTAGTTCTCACTAGCTTAAGTCACATAATATTCTTCTGAATAGATTTAAGGAGAGAACACTACATCTCATGTTTAGTGCGATCGTTAGTCATTGACAAATGCAAAGAGTGTACTTAAAATAGTGTTTGAGTACAATTGTAGATCGACTAAGAGGACTGAGAATAGATGAGTTGTTAGAATAAACACTAAACCATATTATATACTTATTCTAGTATTCGAGAATGAAAAGACCGTATCAACATAGTGCCCTATCGACATCACAGGTGGTATTTATCGCGAAAGTTCTTTAATTTATGTATTAATATTGTCTGATAAAAATTGTCTATAAGTTTATCTTGACCTTAATTTGCTTGTTGCTTAATACATAATAATAATACATGCATATTATGAGTAACACTATTATAAGGTAATGTTTATGCAAGTGAGTTATTTATTAAATTAAACAGTAATTAGACTTATATTAAATTTATTATATAAACATTTTATATACTAGAATAATTATTATAAATTAGATTAATTCTAATTTATTATACAAGCATTATATTTTAAAAATAATATTAACTAATTTTAATAGGATTTAATTAGTTAATATAGGGTTTAGGGTTTAGGGCTTAGGGTTTAGGGTTAGAGTTTAGGGCCAATTATGTAAAAGTTTGGGCCTGCCCAAGCCCAATAAGCTGGCCCAATATTTTCCGACGGAAATTATGACGGATTTCATATTAAAATCGGACCAAAACCGGTTTAAAACCAATTCCGTCGTAATTTCCGTCGCAAAATTACGACGGAAACGATTTCCGTCATACCTAGTTTTATTCAAACCGGTTTAAAACCAATTCCGTCGTAATTTCCGTCGCAAAATTACGATGGAAACGATTTCCGTCATACCTAGTTTTATTCAAACCGGTTTAAAACCAATTCCGTCGTAATTTCCGTCGCAAAATTACGACGGAAACGATTTCCGTCATATCTAGTTTTATTCAAACCGGTTACAACACGATTCCGTCAAAAAATCCGTCGCTAAATTACGACGGACTATAATTCCGTCGTAATTTATTTATTTTATTTTATTTTTTATTTTCTTATTGTATTATCCGTCAACAAATCCGTCACTAACTTTTCGTAAATTTTTTCGACGGATTTTACGACGTTAAACTTCCGTCGAGATATATTACGACGGAATGTATGACGGAATGAGCGCGAGGACAATTTCTGTTGGTTTTCCGTCGTAATTCCGTCGTACATCAAAGGTTTACGACGGAAACAAATTCCGTCGTAAATTTTCCGTCGTTTTCTAGCTGTTTTCTTGTAGTGCATGTTTTCATTCATTCGTGGTATGATTTTTGTTGATAGCATGACATCTATGAGTAGCTAAACTTCTCGTTGGTGATAGTATGTGATTTCTTGGCGAAGGGTTAATAATTATGCTAATGGCTATATCGCGCATTATACTCTGAGTTATTGCTTTATTTCTTTGATCTATCTAAAACCTCTATCTTCGTAGTGTTGAATAATTACGGAACACAATTGGACAATTCATTGATCAAAGATCTCCATGCAAGACCGAGGAATTTATGCATGATTACTAACCTGCTATGCTTTGAATGACCATACTATCACCAATCTCCATTATCTGCTAAGAAAAACCTTTGCTAAGTCGTCTGTTGATTTATATTCTTAAGTTAGATTAGATAAAGCTAGTTATAGTCCTTAGAGATCGACACTCGAGGTTATTCTACTGCCACACTACGATTTTCGTTGTAGTTGTGAATTGTCTTTGGCTAAATACAAATTTATTTGATTAATTAGAATCTGACAAATTCAACATTCATCATGTTCCGTTTTATTCAACACTACGAAGATAGAGGGCTTAGATAGATCAAAGAAATAAAGCAATAACTCAAAGTCTGATTCGCATTACCGCCATCATGCATAATTAATAACCCTTCGCTAAGAAATCACATACTATCACCAACGATAGATTTAGCTACTCATAGATGTCATGCAATCAACAAAAATCATAGCAAGATTGAATGAAAACATGTTGAAAGATATAAATATAAATAGAAAAATCTGAGATACAATGTTACCGACGAAGATTGTCAATCTCCGAAGAATCGCGATCTCACAAGCTCCAAATTGATAAGAAAAATTGTCTCCTATGCTAAGAATTCCCAGAACAGGCTCTGGAGAATTCCTACCTAAAACTAATGAGAAAGGTATGAAAAAAGGTCTGAGAAAGTATGAAAAAACGTAGAGAAACAACAACTATATATAGGAGTTCGGCAAGCGTGGGGCGAGTCGCCCCACACACCGGGCGAACCGCCTGGTGTGGGGCGAACCGCCCCACATCCCGGGCGAATCGCCCGGGAGTTCCAGTCGGCGAGAGACGCGTTTTTGGATTTCTTTTCCATTTTGGACTCGGTTTTTGCCTTCTAGTGACCATTAAGCCTTCAAACTCGACCCCTAGACTTCAAATCCCATCCAGAATCTTCTAGATACTCCAAAAATGTCCTCGGAACACCGATTCTTCATTCTATTCAATATAATTGCCCGGAAAACCATGTTTTTCACCTAAAACCTGTAGAATGCAAACTAAAGGGAAACGTGACACTATTATAATAAAATGCACTATAATATAGTTAAATTAACATAGAGGATAACAAAAATAGGTGAAAAAAGGCTCGAATGAAGGTGTAAAATACACGTTCATCAAACTCCCCAAACCGAACCTTTGCTTGTCCTCAAGCAACTAAGCTAGACTCTAATGCAAAAAACAATGTAACAGAAAAAATGGAGTCTCATGCCAAATGAAATGAACTAATCTATTGAATCTGTCAAAAAACATATGAACAAAAATCATACAAATCATAACATGGATGTTGGTTGAAGAATGCCTCGATTGACTCATACATATTCACATATGCACTTATGTCTAACAAGATAGTCTCTCGTAACATTCTCTACCTGGACCTAGTCAGTGACGACGTAATGAAACATGTTAAAATACGAATGGTTATCCCGTGCCTATGAAACTGAGGACTTACTGCTGTTCACCAAGTTAAAGACTTTTCCTCAAAGAGGTCGAACCAATACTGGGTCTCATCAAACGAAGGAGGGTTCCCTAAAAAGATAACACTCCCCTATTTTACCCATCTCTCAAGCAAAGCCTTAAACTATTCACCACTTCCTGAATGGCAGGACGAGGGTGGTCTAGAACAGATGACACTCAAACAAACAAAAGACAAAAATTACAACTCGATTACGAACATTACAAGAATTGATAAATGAGACAAACACTTTGCTAAACTGCTTTTTGGCTCTTTTTTTTTTGGACCCTTCCTTGCTTTTTTGGGGTCTTTTTTTTTTTCTTTCCAGATTTTTTCTTTTTTTCCTGGAATTTTTCTTCTTTTTTTTTTTTTGTCGATTTTTTTTAGCCAGCAGTAGCACAAAGAAAAAGAAATGCAGTAGCACAACGAAAAGAAATTACAATGACACACAAATGACCTCCCCAAACCTATTCGAAAGAATAGGATGGAGTACACACTTTACGAAAAAGGAAAAACAGACTCACAACATACACTACAAATCGAAAAAACAAGTCTAATGATAGCGTAACCCCCTCCCCAAACCTATTTGAAAGAATAGGTTGCAAACAAAGGATCACACAATCTCACACTACCTCCTTCCTAGGCATTTAGCAATCTCAAAGCAAGGTGAAGACTTGTTGCCTCTTAGGTACATAATTACTCGGGAAAACAACCATAAGATCCTAACATGCATCATCCTATTATAAAGGCTTTCGTGAACCGCAGTAGAGAAAACACCACTAAGTGATGTCGAGACTACCAAGCTTAACTAAGTGCAAACATAAATGTGACAAGCCAAGCGAGAAAAACCTCAAACAAATTCATAGCGATGAAGCATATGATTAATGTCATAATTAGTTAATTTACCCAATAAAAAAGTTCAAAAAATTTGGCAATAAACTCCACATAAAACATGCAAGACTATCCTAGGATGAATGTAGTGTATGCAACTAAATACTAAGAAAGCGGTAAACGTGCAAATGCAAATGCAAACAAAAGGCTTCACGAGTTTATCATAAGCAAAACAAGTATAGAGATAGCCAGCGATAACCCCCCCCCAAACCTGAACGTCGTCGCTCGTCCCGAACGTCGAAAGTGGATTTAAGGTGAGAGCTAACTTGTACCTGTAACCTATAGGACTGAAGGAAACTCGTGAGAAACCAAAACGGGCGATAAAAGTAGTAAAAAGATCAATAATTTAGCATAATAGGAGAAAAATGGGGATCCGAACGAAAATCCGGACCTCCGGGTTTCTGGACACCCGGGGTGAACCGCTCCAGGTGGGGGGCGATTCGCCTAGGGCGTCCAGAACGTCCCAGGCGGCCTGGTCTTGCCAGGCGAATCGCCCCATATGGTAGGCGGGTCGCCTGGCATCTCCAGACTCCTAGAGACGTCTTTTTCCTCCCAAAACGCAAAATTATCATCTTAAAACCTAGTTTATCACCAAAACACACGAAAAATAAATATGCATGCAATGCAAGAAAGCGATAAAACTAAACTACATGCAACCATTACCACTAATGTTATCCATTATCAAATGGAAACGAATCTAGTGCATCCGTTCCATTACTCCTCGCATCGTGGGAACCATCCTTGGCTCCTCTCCGTATCTGCTCACGCACGTCCATGATTCCCTGAAAACCAAAATTAACAAAACCAAAAAGTCCTAAATCTAAAAAATAACTAAGGGAATCAGATGGAAAATAAAAAGAGAAAAGAAGATCAAAACTCCTCTGGAACTCATAGGTGGGTGCATGGACCAGAACGTAGGAGTCAAGATCAAGAGTATCTGCCGCAATTGATTCAGAGACACCAAAATCTTCAGAGATTGGCTCCTCGACCTCAACAAAACTCACGCCATCACCTTCTGACTCAAGAGAAGCAATGGATTCAGTTATCACTTCCTCCACGACTTCCTCTTGACCAACAACCTCGACATCCGCAAGTAAGGACGTGGAATCCAAGCTAAGTACTGAGGAGACTTCATCAATGGATTCTTCTCCGCATTCCTCTTCATCGGCAATGTCGATTTCTGGTGGCTGACTACTAAAGCGAGACGTCCATGTCCTTGACCAGGGAGGTGAGTCCCTATCCCAATGTTCCAGAAACTTGCTAGTTACTTTACCCCAAGTGCGCAACGAGTTTTCCGGCGGGATTCTGAGCCATCTTCGAGCGTACCCTTTCAAGGCTCCCATAAATCCTCTCATACAAAGTTGCTCATGTGATAAAATAACCCCCTCCTCATTCTCACGAGGTATCCTCAACACTCCTTCGTCATACATGTCTAAGAACCCTCTTGGATCATCACCCATTGAAAACGTGGAGAGAATGGAGTAGTACGAAGGATCAAAGTCATAATTCCTGCAACCGTCATCCAATGTTATGCAAGGCCCTCGAGGCATCACATGCCTGGGCAACGGAGGTTGACTCATCCTTTCTTATGACTAGTTTCTGCACACGAGGAAACAAGAAACCAAGGAGCAGAATCCACAAAAGAAAAACAAAAATTTGCAAAGAAAAACACAAAGAGTGCAAACAAACACAATGTAATCAAACCCCCAGAGATCATATTAGATGAATTTTCTGAAACAGATAGGGGGAAGAAATAGGGTAAGAAAGTGAAATTTTTTGAGAGCAAACCCCCAGAGCCTGTTCTTCTGTAGGGAACTGAATGCTGAAAATATAAATAAGCTAAACAGAAAAAAGGAGTATAGTCCCCGGAAACGGCGCCAATTTGATGAACTGTAATTTGTCAGATTCAATTAATCAAATAAATTTGTTTTTTAGCCAAAGGCAATTCACAACTACAACGAAAACCGTAGTGTAGTAGTAAAATAACCTCGAGTGTCGATCTCTAAGGACTATAACTAGCTTTATCTAATTTAACTTAAACTATAAAATCAACAGACGACTTAGCACAAGTTTTTCTTATCAAGATAATGAAAGTTAGTGATAGTATGATCATTCAAAGCATAGCAGGTTAATAATCATGCATGAAGTACCCGATCGTTTTGCATAGAGATCTAAGATCATGAATTTTCCAATGTGTTCCGTTTTATTCAACACTACGAAGATAGAGGGCTTAGATAGATCAAAGAAATAAAGAAATAACTCAAAGTCTGATTCGCATTACCGCCATCATGCATAATTAATAACCCTTCGCTAAGAAATTACATACTATCACCAACGATAGATTTAGCTACTTATACATGTCATGCAATCAACAGAAATCATAGCAAGATTGAATGAAAACATGTTGAAAGATATAAATATAAATAGAAAAATCTGAGATACAATGTTACCGACGAAGGTTGTCAATCTCCGATGAATCGCGATCTCACAAGCTCCAAATTGATAAGAAAAATTGTCTCCTATGCTAAGAATTCCCAGAACAGGCTCTGGAGAATTCCTACCTAAAACTAATGAGAAAGGTATGAAAAAAGGTCTGAGAAAGTATGAAATAACGTAGAGAAACACCAACTATATAGGAGTTCGGCAAGCGTGGGGCGAGTCGCCCCACACACCAGGCGATTCGCCTGGTTTGAGGAGAACCGCCCCACATCCCGAGCGAATCGCCCAGGAGTTCTAGTCGGTGAGAGATGCATTTTTGGATTTCTTTTCCTTTTCGGACTCGGTTTTTGTCTTCTAGTGACCTTTAAGCCTTCAAACTCGAGCCCTAGACTTCAAATCCCATCCGGAATCTTCTAGATACTCCAAAAATGTCCTCGGAACACTGATTCTTTGTTCTCTTCAATGTAATTGCCCGGAAAACCACGTTTTTCACCTAAAACCTGTAGAATGCAAACTAAAGGGAAACGTGACACTATTCTAATAAAATGCACTATAATATAGCTAAATTAACATAGAGGATAGCAAAAATAGGTGAAAAAAGACTCGAATGAAGGTGTAAAATACACGTTCATCAAAGACTAAATCACTCCTCTTCCCGGATAACCTCTCAGGAGAAGCCATGAAATGGTGGTCGCGCCTCCCTCATCGCTCGATCAAGTCCTATAGAGATCTCTGCAAGGAGTTCTCTAATCGGTTTGAAAAGGTCATGAACACCAAGAGAAGAGTGAGATACTTAGACGAAATTGTTCAAAAGAACAACGAAGAGCTGAGGGACTTCATCAATCGCTTTCATGAAGCATCCCTCCAAGTTGAGGATCACTCGATCAATGAGAGGAAAGAATACTTGTATGGTAACACTACCAACGTCAAGTTCCAAGAGGTGCTCTCAGCATCGTGTGTGGAGAATGAAGCTCAACTAGCGAAAGTTTGCAAGGACTTCCCTCGAAGCCGAAGAATTACAAAAAACAGTCACAGTAAGAACCAATCATCCCAAGGAAAAAGGGAAGGAAAAAGAAAAGGAGAAGGAATACCTCCTCGGCCACAAAATCCAGGAAACAAAGGAGAGATCAAAAGCATGGGCTAATCAAGGAAGGCCCTTCGAGAAATGAGTTCAGAGACAAGAGGTCCCCTCCAAGGAGATCACCTCCGAGGAGGTATAGCAACTATACAGACTTAAATAGGCCAAGATCCGACATCTTGAACTATATAGTCTCGAGAAAGCTTGATGTTTCATGGCTGACTCCAATTCAAGAGAATCGAAAGAACAAAAACTCTGAGAAATTCTGTCAATTTCACAAAGGAAAGGGGCACACTGCTGATGAGTGTGTCGAGCTTAAGAATGAGATCGAAAGGATGATACGGAATGGACAATTAGTCAACTACATCCGGAAGGAAGAACCACTAGCGATCCTTCCTCCTCCAACTCAAGTGAGGAGCGATCACCAAGGCCCCCAAGGAAATCATGGCTATGATGAGATTCACAACTTCAACAATTATGAGAACCGATCAATAAATGGGAGTATTCACACTCTCACAATAGTTGGAGGGCCCGTGGGTGGAGACACTCGGAACCAAAGAGAGATCACGGCCGACAACCTAAGGGTGCGAGACAAAAAGTATGGTCAGGTCGCTCCACCAGGTACCAATGCCATCTCATTTGATGATAGTGAGATCCCTCTGAGACATGCAGGAGGAGGAAATATTTATGATCCGAGTGTACCACTGGTACTCGCTCTCGACGTACAATCTTACAAGCTGGGGAGAATTCTGGTAGACACCGGGTGTTCAACCAATTTAATCTTTACGGGCACTCTGAAGCGGATGCGCATGAACCTGAAAGAAGGTCTTAGAGAAGTCAGAAGTGCTCTAGTAGGCTTCGGAGGACCGCCCATCATGCCCTTGGGAAGCATCACTTTGACAGTTTCAATGGGAACTGCCCCTCGGAGAGTTACACACCACGTCCGCTTCGTGGTCATAGACATGCCTTTCGATTACTTCGCGGTCATAGGAAGACCAGCCTTAGCGCACTTTCAGGCCGTAGTGTCCACAGTTCACAACAAACTGAAGTTCCCCACATTGATCGGAACGGGACAAGAAGTTGGAAATATCAGGGAAGCATGGGAGTGCTACATCATGTCGACTAAAATGACTTCCAACGTTGCCATCGGGGAAGCGGGAACTAGTCAAGACAAGGATGATCAACCCTTTGTCCACCATGCTCCGCATCGCTTTTACACAGTGCAACGCTCCAAGAGGAAGTCCAAAAAGCCAAGTCCAACCAAGAGGCGAAGAAGAGCTGCTCAAAAGCAAGCAAAGGAAAGCCTAGTAGGGGAAGTAAAGGAACTGGAAGAGTACCAAGTGATACCTCCGGTACCACCAACATCCAAAAAGAAAAAGTTTTTTTTCGATGAAAAGAAGATAGAAGCAAGGGAAACTCTGGAAGAAGTCCAAGTGGTCAAAGGAAACCCCGATAAAGTTACCATGATCGGAACATAGATGACCATGGAAGTAAGAATGAGAATTATCCAATGCTTGAAGGATAACAATGACGTCTTCGCATGGAGCACTGAGGATTTAAAAGGTATTGATCCAAGGGTGGCCGTTCACCGTCTGAATGTCGATCCTTCGGTCACTCACATTCGGGATAAGAGAAGAGATTTCAGTGCTGAAGACAACGCTATCATTGAAGTCGAAGTGCAAAAAGACTACTCAAAGCGGGTCACATCAAAGAAGTGAGATACTCCGACTAGGTTTGCAATGTAGTCCTGGTAGAAAAAGGGCCGGGCAAATGGAGAATGTGCAACAACTTCACTCGACTCAATAAATTTTACCCAAAGGATCCTTACCCGCTACCTCGGATCGACCAGCTAGTCGATTCCACAGCAGGGTGTGCACTTTTAAGTTTCATGTGATAGTGTATATGTCCTAGAGACAGTCCTTACTAAGGGCATAGTGCCCTTATAGAGGGCATATTTGTACTATTACACAGGTCAACGTAATATAATATATGTTTGTTGCATTTTACTATTGAGTATCGCTTTCATATTTATATTACACCAGGCATGCAGCATGTCATATCTCTATTACTGTCTGTATTGATATTAAACATGTCCCCTCGGATAGATGACCGATCACACAGATAGTGGGAGCTATGTGAGTTATCATCTATCCCAAACTCTCCCTAGTCGAGGTTCATCTCGGATGTAGGGGTCTGAATGAAACAAACGAGACTAGTATGCGTGGAGGTTATACTTGTTGGAGCAAGTGTGAGCCCATCCCACGGCTACGAAACGGATTGTTGGACAATCGAGAAACGTTCCCATAACTGCGCATAGTTGTTCGAAGAAGGATTATCGAACAATGAAAGTACCCACCGGACACTCCCATCGATGTATACTCTACACCGAAGTGTCTATGGGAACCGGTGAGTTGTCGAAGTGATGCCAGTCGTCCTTTGTACTTACAGGACTTTATCATCACATTTGTTGCCCCATATCCTTGGTGGACCCGTCGATGTCAGCTTTGAATAAGCAACTGACCTAAGACACGATCCAGGATTATGGCTACATACAAATGGGGATGATAAGTGATTCTGTGAAGGATTCATGTCTCAAGTGTAGCACAGGAGAGCACTGCGCATAGTCTGCATAGTTGTGTTGGTAAAGTCACTGGCCAGTGCGAATGATATATTATGATGGTCATAAGTATATCTTAACCAAGCAACTCCATGAGACGCCCGTGGATGTATTATTGGGATAGACACTTCATCGATCCTAGATACATTCGAGCAAGTCAGATGAAGGGACGTTACCATCGCCGCGTTGAGCGCAACAGGCTTCGCAACGAAAGGGTTAGCTTTGAGAAACCTCTCAAACGTCCTCACGTATTAATATTGCAAATGGAACCGTCTAGGAATTTCATGTTGCCTAGTCTAGGACTTGCTTAATACGATGAGGCCCTATGGGTCACACTATGTGGTGATTCAGCCTATCAGAATATCCTTGAAGATGGAATCGCAATTAATTTGGAATTAATTGTGATTGATGGATTATAATTGATTTGGAATTAATTATAATATTTGGTGGCTCAATTAATGATTTGGAATTATTAATTGAATTGGCTAATTAATTGTATTTTATGTAAATACAATTATAGATTATATTTTGGAAATATAATAGAGGTTTGATTTGAAAGGATATGTTAATTTAGAATTAACATATGCACTTGGGCAAAATCTACTTGGAGTTTGAATTGCCTTAGAACTATAAGTGGGTCCCAAAATTGGGACCCACCTCCCGTAGGACTGGACGCGCGCGCGCGCATGGATAAGGTAGGGGAAGGAGTTCGACTACTTCCTCTATTAAAGTCCAAGGGATAAGTTAGATTTTCCTGATTGAGTTTTAATTTGATTGGGAATGAATCTAGACTTGATATTAGTTTTCTTGTGCGATAAGAATTAGATTTTTATTCCTTTACGAAGTCTATTTGCTTATGCTTTAGGACTTCTATTGACTACTATATATAGTAGACTATTAGAGAGCTTTGGATACAGTTTTGCACACAGTTATTCTACCCCGTTTTCTTAGAGAAAATAAAAGCTCTCCCCTCCTCTCTAAAGCCACACGCGCGCGCCACCTCTGCCGGAGGAATCGCCGCCCCGTCTTCTTGGTCACACAAAGAATATCCTAGCATTCTTCTGATAGGCTGTTCATCCGTGGATACCAATGTTGAGGTTCTAGGAGCTGGAAACTAACTGTTATTGTCTTGTAGATATACAGAGTATTGTAGATATCTTCGACTTCGGCGAAGGAGAAGATACACCGGAATATTACGAAGAGTTGGAAGCTGCTTTGGAAGTAACGTTAGTCTTCTAATTGACGTGTTTATATATATACGACATACATAATCAATTAACCTGTATGTTAATTTTTTTTTGAAATTCCGCTGCATAATCTAGGGGTAACTCTGACCATATTTTCTTACAGTGGTATCGGAGCGAGGTTAATTGATTATGTATATACGTATATATATTGTATGATTTTGTAGATATGTGGATGCAATTGATTCTATGATTAATTCGATTTTCAAAAGTTTTGTTTTTTATATAAATTTAGAATTTATATTTTTCAAAAAAAATAAAATTAAATAAATATATTTTTGACCGGGCCGCCTGCGTGACGCAGGCGCCGTGCCCGCGGCACGGGCGCTAGGCGCCCGTGTGCCGCGGTCACCCGGGTACCTGCGTCACGCAGGTACCCGGGGCATGCGGACGCCGGCGCCGGCACCCGCGGCACCGGCCGCCCGGGACCGCGGCGCCGGTACCCGCGTGCCGCGGGCGCCGGACGCCCGGGGCCGCGGGTACCGTGGGGACGGGACCTAGTCCCGTCCCATATTTTAATAAATATATATATATTTTCCGGGTTGGACCCAAAATCAAATTTTAAAAGTTTTGAGTATTGAATTTTATATTTGGAATATAAATATGATTTAATTGTAATTGTTTTTAACTAGAGGGGTTAAATTTAATTAGTATAAAGTTAAAGGGCTTATTTGTAATTTATCAATTTATTGTTTATTGCAAATTAGTCCTTCTAATTTTGAATTTTAGATTTAACACCTCCAAGGTTTTAAAAAATTACGATTAAGTCCTTCGGGTTTTCGAAAATTGCTACTTGGTCAATAGAATTTTCGATTATTCAATCTAGTCCAAATTTTCAATTATTTCATAGAGATTATAAGTATGGGATTGTAATTTTCATAATGAAATTATGAAGTCATTTGTCATCCACATAGGCTACTACTTGTTTCATATGCTCTATATGCTATTGTTTGACAATGCATGTTTAAATACCAAGTATTTTACATTCCGTTCGACCGCTATGCATGCGAGGGTAGGCGGCGCCCTCTTATATGTCGGACCGCATATTTATGTATGGATAGGCGGCACCCATTATGTGCTTGACCGCGTTTAGAACTAGAATTGATAGGCGACATCCATTACGTGTAGACCGTTCATGCATGATGGGTAGGCGGCGCCCTTATTTGTTTGTAGATGACTGATAACAACCCTCAAGCTACAAGCCCCAACCAATATAAGTACAGAAATATATATATGAATGTATTTCTGAGATGCTTTTCATAGGGTGCTTTAATTCTGAACTTTCATTGCGTTTCCTTGTATTGGCGACCTCGTCTTACAGACTCGCAGTGATCGTCAGATTAGAGTAAGCCTATGGTTATGACTTACTGCATATTGTATCTAGCGACCTCGATAGGTACAGTATGTAGGACATCGGGTTAAATTAGATTTAACAACCAAGAGTTGCGTGACGCAATTGGATAGTCCTACCGGTCATATTATGCTATGCGACCAGCCCCCGTTGGAGTATAGCATAGTATGGATTTGGATCTTGGCCACTACGGTAACTTGTTGGACATTACCCGTATGTTTGTTGTGGGGGCAAGCATATGTGAAAATAGTGGGAGCTAAACAGCTAAAGGACCTTGTTGTTTAGTTATGTTGACTGTGTATTTAGAAATAATATTTCAATAGTTGATTTATTATTTTCGTTCTATATTATTTCTCCTTAGGATATTAGAAATGGCGAGTATCTCGCTCCGTGCTGTCTTAGAGAAGCAAATTTTGACCGGACCAAACTTCCTAGATTGAATCAGGAATATACGTTTGGTGTTAAGGTACAAAAAGATTGAGTACGTCTTGGACGAGGTCATTCCCGTGTGCCCCGAAAATCAGACTGCCGATCAGGTTGCTGCTTGGAATCAAGCCAACAAGGCAAAGTCTGATAAGAATCTTGAGGATGCTAGATCCGCGCAGTGTATTATGCTGGCGACAATGAGCAATGAGCTGCAAAGGCAACATGAAAGCATGTTGCCGTATGAGATGCTGAAGCATCTAGAGTCGCTCTTTAAGACGACAGGTAGAAGTGTTGAATTTGATTTGATCAAAGAGATACACAGATGCAAGCTCAGTGAAGGAGGGAACATGCCTGAACATGTTCTCAAAATGATTGGTCTCTTTGAAAAGCTTGCCGATGTCGGCGTTAAGCTAGAGAACAAGATCATGGTGATCTTTGTCCTTCAATCATTGCCGAGTTCGTATTCGCAGTTCATCATCAATTACAAGATGAATGCGAAGGACGTAACACTGCCTGAACTTCATAATCTGCTGAAAACATATAATCAAACTCTTCCTAAGAAGGAAAAGTCGATCATGCTTGTTGGGCAACCGTCTAACCCAAACCCGAGAAACAAAGGGGCTAAGGGTAAGGGAAAGTCGGGAGCCAAGGCTAACACTTGGAGTGATAAGCCTAAGCGTCCGAACCAGAAAAGGAAGTTCAATAGAAGCGGAAGGGTGCGCACAGATGAATGTCTTTTCTGTAAGCAGAAAGGACATTGGAAGAAAGATTGCCCTAAGCTTTGGGCAGATCAAGCTAAGAAGCCATCGGCTTCTGGCTCAGGTATGTTTGTTATTGAAATGAACATGACTACTTTTGACTCCAATGGTTGGGTATTAGATACAACATGTGGCTCACACATTTGTAATAATGTGCAGGGGCTAATTGATCACATGCTAGTCAAGTAAGGTGAAATCGACTTGCATGTTGGGAACGACAATCCAGTTGAAGCCAAACGCGTTGGACGCAGCAAGATAGATTTACCTTCGGGACAATGTTTAGAACTTGATAATGTTTATTTTGTTCCATCCATTGTCAGAAATATTATTTCCATTCCATTGTTAGACAATATGGGTTTTTCCTTTCGATTTGCGAATAATACTTTTTATTTTTCATTAAATGATCAGTATTATGGAAAAGCTCGCTTGGAGAATGGTTTATATATTTTGCAAAGTAGTCTACCTTTATTTCAAATACATAACAAACAACCGTCTTCAAGTAGGAAGAATAATCCATCTTATCTATGGCATTGTCGGCTAGGCCATATCAATGAAACACGGATTCAAAGACTAAGGAAGTTGGACTACTTAGAACCATTTGATTTTGAATCATATGGAACATGTGAATCTTGTGTTAAGGGTAAGATGACGAACAAACCTTTTGTTGGACAAGGTGTTCGTGCCACTCGCTGCTTAGAGCTCATACATACCGATGTATGTGGACCTTTTAAAGTCCATGCGCGTGGGGGTTATCCTTACTTCGTTACCTTTATTGACGATTTCTCAAGGTATGGATATATTTATCTTATGAAGAATAAATCCGAGACCTTTGGGAAATTCAAGGAGTTTAGGAATGAGGTCGAGAATGAATTGAATCTAAGGATAGTCACTCTTCGATCAAATCGAGGAGGTGAATACCTTAGTGAAGAATTTATCGACTACTTGAAGGAAAATGGAATTCAATCGCAATGGACTCCTCCTGGAACACCACAGTTAAACGGTGTGTCTGAGAGGAGGAATCGAACCCTGTTAGACATGGTAAGATCAATGATTGGATTCTCGACTCTTTCAAAATATCTGTGCGGATATGCACTACAAACTGCAATCTACATTCTGAACCGTGTACCATCTAAATCAGTGGAGAAAACTCCTTATGAGTTATGGAAAGGAAAGAAGCCTTCACTAGGCTATCTTAGACCTTGGGGCTGTCCTGCGATAGTCAAACTAATGCTCACTGATAAGTTAGATGCCAAGGGTGTCAAAGTATATTTCATAGGCTATCCTCGTCAGGCGAGAGGCTATGAATTCTATCATGCTGAAGATCACAAGGTGATCGTATCTAGAAACGTGAAGTTTTTAGAATCTGAATACCTCGAAGAAAAGAGGTTAGATGACATGATAGAACTTGAAGAAATTCAAGACTTTGACACGCGCGAACATGAGGTCTCTAAATCTTCTGATTTGGACTCAAGTTCAGTGGGAGCTTTCGAAGCAGACAAGGGTGATGATATGACACTTGCTAGGCATGTCATAGTTAGTGGGAGTCCTGTGATTAGATCAACAGTTGAAACCACACCAGCAGAACCCGTTGTCAACCAACCTGTGCAACAAGTTTCACAAGAGCAGCCTCCCGCAAGGGAACAGGGTCGCGCCGAGCGACCAACTGCATCAGTACCCACTGATAATGTTTCTATTACACGAAGCCATAAAAGAAAAGCACCAGAACAAGTCGAGCTCCGTAGGTCGAAGAGGATCCTAAAAGGACCTCAGAAGCAAAGCCTTATGATAGAAGACATCAGTGAACTTGATGTCGGTTTATCAGATCAGGAAGATCCCGAAACCTACAAAGAGGCAATAATTGATATTGACTCAGACAAATGGCAAGAGGCCATGGAATTAGAAATGGATTCAATGTAACAGAACAAAGTTTGGAACTTGGTAGACTTGCCCCAAGGGGTTAGACCAATTGGGTGCAAATGGGTCTTTTAATGAAAGACAGATGCCGATGGCAAGGTACAAACGCACAAAGCTAGGCTTATGGCGAAAGGCTACACGCAAAGGTATGACATCGATTACGATGAAACCTTTTCACCGGTAGCAAAATTGAAGTCCATTCGAATTCTACTTGCGATAGCTGCCTACTATGATTATGAAATCTGGCAGATGGATGTAAAGACTGCCTTCCTCAATGGCAACCTTGAGGAAGAGGTCGATATGGTACAGCCGGAAGGTTTTATTAGTAAAACCAGGCCAACTGCTGTATGCAAATTACAAAGATCCATCTATGGGCTAAAGCAAGCGTCAAGGAGATGGAATATCCGCTTTGATGAAGCTGTCAAGTCGTTTGACTTTATCAGAAGCAAGGAAGATCCCTGTGTCTGCGTGATGAACGCGGATGTTGTGCTCCGATTTCAGCAAATAATATTTGTAATTAAGCCAAAGGCAATCCACAACTACAACGAAAACCGTAGTGTAGCAGTAGAATGACTCGAGTGTCGTTCTCTCAGGACTATAACTAGCTTTATCAAATCTAATTTAGAATATAAAAACAGCAGACAGATAGCAGAGGGGTTTCTAGCAGATAATGGAGATTGGTAATAGTATGGTCCTTCTTAACATAACGTGTCGATAATCATGCATAAATTCATCGGTCTTGCATAGAGATCTTTGAATCAATCTAGTGTCCTGTTGCAATTATTAAGCCCTACGAAGATAACTGGTCTGACAAGTCAATCACTATTGTCCTAATGTGTCAAGTAATTATTCAACACTACGAAGATAAACTCGCGAATAGGTCGACGAGGGTCCAATTGTGCATAATAATTAATACAACATACGAGAATTTAGGTTGTGCCTGATCAACGAAATAAAGCAATGACACGGAGTATAATGCGCGATATAGCCATTAGCATGATTATCTTCCCTTCGCTAAGAATTCACATACTACCACCAACGATAAGTTTAGCTACTCATAATAGGCATGCAATCAACAGAAATCATAGAAGAAAACATTTTGAAAGAATATAATAAAATAAGTAGAATAAAACTGTAAGATACAAAGTTACCGAAGGTTGTCAATCTCCGGATGATTGCGGTCCTACGAGCTCCAAACTGCTATAAAAAGTATCCCCTAAGCTACGGACCCCCAGAACAGGCTCTGGGAAGTCCCTACCTAAAACTACAGAGAGAGGTGAGAAAGTAGGTTTGGAAAGATATGATTTTCGGAGAAATACTGAGCAACTATATATAGGCTTCGAATTATTGTGGGGCGGTTCGCCCCACACACGCGGCGGTTCGCCCCACCTCTGCGGCGGTTCGCCCGGCGGTTTTTTCGCGGAATTCCGCGTTTTCGACGCGGTTTTGGATTTCTTCTCCTTTTCGGACTCGGTTTCTGACTTCTAGTAGCCTTCTAACCTCCAGATTCGGCCCCTAGACTCCAAATCCTATCCGGAAACCTTCAGATCCTCCAAATAGGCTTCTGGAACACCAATTCCTTGTCAACTTCAATATAATTGCCCGGAAATCTTCGAATTTCAACCAAAACATGTAAAATAAAATCTAAAGGGAAACGTGACACTATTCTAATAAAATGCATTAAAATATAGCTAAATTAACATAGAGGATAGCTAAAATAGGTGAAAAAGACTCGAATGAAAGTGTAAAATACACATTCATCAAACTCCCCGAACCGAACCTTTGCTTGTCCTCAAGCAACTAAGCTAGACTCTAATGCAAAAAACATGCAAGACACAAAATGGAGTCTCATGCCAAATAAAATGAACTAATCTACTGAATCTATCAAAAAACATATGAATAAAAACCATATGAAACAAAGCATGAATATAGGTTGAAGAATACCTCGATTGACTTATACACATCCACATAAGCACTTATGTCAAGACAAGATAGTCTCTCGTAACATTCTCTACCAGGACCTAGTCAGTGACGACGTAATGAAGCATGCTAAGATACAAATGGTTGCCCCGTGCCTATGAAACTGAGGACTTACTGTTGTTCACCATGTTAAGACTTTTCCTCAAAAGAGGTCGAACCAGTACTGGCTCTCATCAAACGAAGGAGGGTTCCCTATAAAAGACAACTCTCCCCTATTCTACCCATCTCTCAAGTAAAGTCTTAAGCTATTCACCACTTCCTGAATGGCAGGACGAGGGTGGTCTAGAACAGATGACACTCAAGACAAAAAAAATAAAAAATAAAAAAGAAAATTACAACACGATTACGAACATTACAAAAAATGGAAAAGACTCAATCTTTGCTAAACTGCTATTCGGCTTTCGTTTTTGGACCCTTCTTTGCTTTTTTGGGGTCTTTTCTTTTTTTTTCTTTCCAGATTCTTTTTCTTTTCTTTTTTTCTTTTTCTCTTTTTCTTCTGGAATTTTTTTTTTTTTTTTTTCGATTTTTTTTTCTAGCCAGCAGTAGCATAACAAAAAGAGAAACAAAATGACTCACACGACTTCCCCAAACCTATTCGAAAGAATAGATTGGAGCACAAAATTTACGAAAAATGAAAAATAAACTCACGATACGAAAATGAAAAACAGAAACAAGTCTAAAGATGGTGTAACCCCCTCCCCAAACCTATTCGGAAGAATAGGTTATAAACAAAGGATCACACAACCTCACACTACCTCCTTCCTAGGCATTTAGCAATCTCAAAGCATGGTGAAGACTTGTTGCCTCTTAGTTACATAATTACTCAGGAAAACAACCATAAGACCCTAACATGCATCATCCTATTATAAAGGCCTTCGTGAACCGCAGTAGAGAAAACACCACTAAGTGATGTCGAGACTACCAAGCTCAACTAAGTGCAATACATAAATGTGACAAGCCAAGCGAGAAAAACCTCAAACAACTTCATAGAGATGAAGCATACGATTAATGACATAGTTGGTTGATCTACCCAATAAAAAGTTCAAAAAATTCGGCAATAAACTCCATAAAAAACATGCAAAACTATCCTAGGATGAATGTAGTGAAATGCAACCTAAAAATCTAAGAAAGCAGTAAACGTGCAAATGCAAATGCAGATGGATAAAGCATGCGAGGTACTATACTCATCCTACCAATACCAAGCTCCAAACTAACAACATCAGATCACTTAAATCCCATCCCCCCTCATGAAATTAACGCTAGTCCCTAGCAGTAAGAAAATGATGAAATAAGATGTGATACTAGATGTTACCCCATGGTCTGGCCTCGGTCGGCGGAGTATGCTGCTTGTGAGTTATTGGGTCTGCTCTGGGAGCTTTATAGGTGGTCATCAGGTCTTCTGGTAGATGCGGTAGTTCCATTTATAGGCCGGCCAGGAGCAACTCCTCCATTAGAATCATCATTGCCCGTATGGCCTTCATTGTCACTACTGTCACCATCATCATCGCTAGTAGAGTTGCATTGTCGAGTAGAATCCTGAAGATTAGCCGCCGCTGTTATGGAATCCTCCATCCAGTAGCCCTCCAATAGGTTGTGAACTGTTGAAGGGGAAAGAGCAGTGGTATCAGGACCTCCCCCTCCAACGTTTTACACCCCGAGGAAGTTACAGTAAGATGCTCGGATACTCAGAAGTCTTCTACCATTTTTTCCAATGTCGACCACATTCTCTACGGTTGATGCGACCAATGTCTATATGATGCTCGCTTTAGAGGCAGGCAAGGGGTACCCCAACGAGGGGCCGGGCACCCATGTCATGGTGTTTTGGAACCAAGCTAGCGCTTCGGAACCTTCTAGCAACTGCGAACTCAAGATTGAATCCGTCGCGGCAAGATTGTCCCGGTGCCTTCCAATTCAGTCGAACTTTGCAGTCCTTGTGATGGAGTTCTGTCGTAATAATGGTTTCTGTCCCTTCGGTGGTGCATGAATAGGCATAGGAGTCCTTACTCCAAGTGTACTCTAGCTCCTCCTCTTGGATAATCCACGACGTTGTTTCAAAACCCCTTGACTCGAACGCATATCTAACGAGGTCACTCTTCTTGACATGGTTGTAATCGATCCCCCTCCAATACTTCATAGAAATCATACGGGAATGCTCATTTCCCTTGGCATGGTTCCTACAAACAACAGTTAGTACCCCGTATGACACAAAACTGACTCATGCATATGCTAGTGTAAGAACAAAACACTCAAGTGATACGATCAACAATCGATCTCCCCAAACCTTTAATGTCTAGCCTAGCTTCTACATCATGCAACATACCAATGTAACTACTACATGCAATACATCACATCATGCTCTTACTAGACAACCAATATCCTAGATATCAAGGCTCAATTCATACCATAGTAGCGAAAACTCCTACCATCATAAATCCTCATACTCGACAATTAAGCATTCTGTCGTCAAATCCACCAACATTACATCAATAAACATAATCATATGCAAGAAATCAAAGATAAAGACATATTGCATAACAAGATATATCATCTAGTAGCAAAATTCCCAAATCAACAATCCAAGCATAATTGAGCATGCAATTGATAGTAAATAACATGTCTAATCATACAAACAACATACACATGCATCAAATAAGCATAATTGAAGTTCAAATTAGAAAACCCCCAAATTAAAAATTAGGGTTCTAAGGATGATACCTCAGATCTGTAAATTTAACACATTAGGACGAAATCTGTTTAGATGGGATGATAGATCATGTAATAGGCTTCGATTTAAGCTAAAGAACACTAAATTTGGTCAAGAAATGAAGAAGTTATGAAGATTTGAAGTTGAAATCGCGAAATTCGGTTTTGGGGAAGGTGAAATGATGAAATTTGAAGAAAATGAGGAAAAGGGGAAGAAATCCGCGTTTTTGAGCTTCTGGAGCCGTGGGGCGGTTCGCCCCACACGGGGCGGTTCGCCCCCCACGTGGGGCGGTTCGCCCCGTGCTCCCCGATGCGGGGAGACGGTTCCCGTCGTCAGAAAATGCGGTTTTATTCCCCGAAACCAATTTTTCGAAAAAAAACCACTTGAAAAATCTCACTCAAACATAAGCACATACGACACAGACATGAACAAATTCGCATACGAGAAGCAAATAGTTCAAGGATGAATGCATGCAGAAAAGCAGTAAAGAAAGCGATAAAAATTCCGGGTTGCCTCCCGGATAGCGTCATTGTTTAAAGTCTTTGACTCGACTTTTGTCTGCGCCTATCTTTTCTTTTTGCGGGTACTAGGCTTCCCCTTCATTGATCTTCTGTCCATGCCACGAACCTGTGAATAAGAAAGAATATAGGCTGCAAGACCACGGATCAGGTGGATCAGATATGGCGGACACGTGTTGCTTGCCCTCTACTTCAATAGTGCAAGTTCTTTGGTAGATGTCCATCACGGAGCATAGTTTAGTCAAGAATGTTTGCCCTAAGAGTATGACATCCCCCGTCCCAGGTGCAGATGCCGACATAACTACAAAATTGGTGTATACAGATGCTTCACCAATCTTGACCAACACATTTTTCACAACGCCCTCGGGTCTCATAAAGGATCCGTCTGCCAGTTGCACAATAGCCCTTTGCTCAGATAGTTTTCCAAGGTTGCTCTTTTCAAACACATTCAAAGGGATTATGTTTGAGTAGGATCCCGAGTCTAGTGTGGCGCGGACATCTTCAAGCTCACCAATCCCTACCTTAACATCGAAACTTTTAGGGAGTGGTTCGGGATCCTCTTGCTCCTCATCACTTGTGTCAGAACCAAGGTCCTTCTCTTCTTCCTCAGCCTGCAGAAGTTCTTCCTTCATGCAACACTCGCACTTAACAACCTTCTTGATGGTGATTTCGTCAGGTACATCACCAGCCAATGTTATGGCATTTGACTTCACAGTGTTGCTAGGCAGTTTGCCTTGTTCCCTACTTGCTCCTCGGTCGATCAATTCTTGTATCTTTTGATGGGCAAGCCTAGTGCTCTCTTCCAACCTATCAAGCCTTACCCTAGTTTTCTCAGAATCTTCTTCATAACGTTTGAGAAAACTTTGTGTGTGATCAACCATCTTTTGCAAATTCTCCATCAGTTGAGCCGACTTCGACTTCGGTGGCTCTTTCAGGAGCGGGGTTATCGTAGTGATCATTACCATAGCTTAGCCTACTACGGTCTTGGTTAGGGCCATAAGTTTGGTTAGCTGGTGCATATCCTTGATTGCTTCGGTACCCTCTTCTCCAAAATCCACCTCGAGGATTCCTACTGTCTTGTCCGTAGCTAACTTCTTGAGTACAAAACTCCGTAGCACAGGCTTCTTCTTCGCCTCCTCGAGCCCAGTTGCCATCATCGTATGCCAGCTCTGATCTACACATATGAGCCCCATGCCCATAGTTCTTGCATATTCGGCATACTTCGTTCGAAACAGTTATTCCGGTGGCGCTCTTGAGGACTTGCTTCAATTCGTTGGTAAAGCATTCAAATTGATCCCCATTCCCCTGTACATAGGGGCTTCTTGAGTCGGTGGAGCTTCAGGTCCACGTCTCCTAACCATTGCTCTTGGGTCCTTGAACTGTGAACCCTTAGCAAGCCTTTCGAAAACTGCCCAGACGGCTTCTGTGGTTTCCTCCCAAATATTGCCTCGGCATGGAAATCCACCACTTGTTGGTTCTCGAAGGTTAGTCCATTGTAGAAGTGTTGGACTAGGTCGGAAAGTTCAAAACCATGGTGAGGGCACTTGTTCGTGATATCTTGGAATCTCTCAAACGCGGTGTAGATGGTCTCATCATAGTCCTGCTTGAATCCAGTGATTTGCGCCTTTAGCGCGGTAGTCAAGGTGTGAGGGAAGTATTTTTCCATGAATGCTGAAAAAACCTTCTCCCAAGTGTCCAGCGAGCCTGCTGGAAGAGAACTTAACCATGACTTGGCTCTGTCGCCAAGTCCCATAGCAAAAACCTTCATCCTCAACTCATCCGTTGTTATTTCAGCTCCGGGTCGTGGGAGTTGGTTGACGAAATCATCGATATCGTGCAAGTACCCCATCACATCTTCCCTTGATAAGCCATAGAACCTCGGAAGTTGTTGGAATGCGTGGTTCTTGATCTCCAGATCTCGGGTTGCGGACGAAAGAACAATCGCCGGTCCCCTCATACGATCCTTGGTGGGTTGAACCCATGCCTTCAGTGGTCTAGCTTCTGCAATTTCGTCGATTTCCTTGAAAAGAATGTGTAGAGATTCAGAGAAATCCGTATCCTCTATTTCCTCTAGTGCGCGCCTTTCAAGTAGTCGCCTTCTTTGGTGGTAGACTCTGTCGATCTCAACAATTGAATCAGCAAGCGGTGTTCCTGCAGAACGTGTATGCGGCATACACTATCTGTAACAGACTAGGAAAGGTGAATTAGAAACAGACTAGGAAAGCAGTATCAGAGAGAGATTAAAAAGGATAATTAAAACTTGTAGAATTAGGAATCTAAAGCTGAAAATATAAACAAATTAAACAGAAAAAAGGAGTGTAGTCCCCGGAAACGGCGCCAATTTGATGAACGCGGATGTCGTGCTCCGAATTCAGCAAATAATATTTGTAATTAAGCCAAAGGCAATCCACAACTACAACGAAAACCGTAGTGTAGCAGTAGAATGACTCGAGTGTCATTCTCTCAGGACTATAACTAGCTTTATCAAATCTAATTTAGAATATAAAAACAGCAGACAGATAGCAGAGGGGTTTCTAGCAGATAATGGAGATTGGTGATAGTATGATCCTTCTTAACATAAAGGGTCGATAATCATGCATAAATTCCTCGGTCTTGCATAGAGATCTTTGAATCAATCTAGTGTCCTGTTGCAATTATTAAGCACTACGAAGATAACTAGTCTGACAAGTCAATTACTATTGTCCTAATGTGCTCCGTAATTATTCAACACTACGAAGATAAACTCGCGAATAGGTCGACGAGGGTCCAATTGTGAATAATAATTAATACAACATACGAGAATTTAGGTTGTGCCTGATCAACGAAATAAAGCAATGACATGGAGTATAATGCGCGATATAGCCATTAGCATGATTATCTTCCCTTCGCTAAGAATTCACATACTACCACCAACGATAAGTTTAGCTACTCATAATAGGCATGCAATCAACAGAAATCATAGAAGAAAACATGTTGAAAGAATATAATAAAATAAGTAGAATAAAAGTGTAAGATACAAAGTTACCGAAAGTTGTCAATCTCCGGATGATTGCGATCCTACGAGCTCCAAACTGTTATGAAAAAGTATCCCCTAAGCTACGGACCCCCAGAACAAGCTCTGGGAAGTCCCTACCTAAAATTACAGAGAGAGGTGAGAAAGTAGGTCTGGAAAGATATGAGTTTCGGAGAAAACTGAGCAACTATATATAGGCTTCGAATTATTGTGGGGCGGTTCGCCCCACACACGCGGCGGTTCGCCCGGTGTGGGGCAGTTCGCCCCACCTCTGAGGCGGTTCGCCCGGTGGTTTTTTCGCGGAATTCCGCATTTTCGACGCGGTTTTGGATTTCTTCCCCTTTTCGGACTCAGTTTCTGACTTCTAGTAGCCTTCTAACCTCCAGATTTGACCCCTAGACTCCAAATCCTATCCGGAAACCTTCAGATAATCCAAATAGGCTTCTGGAACACCAATTCCTTGTCAACTTCAATATAATTGCCCGAAAATCTTCGAATTTCAACCAAAACCTGTAAAATAAAATCTAAAGGGAAACGTGACACTATTCTAATAAAATGCACTAAAATATAGCTAAATTAACATAGAGGATAGATAAAATAGGTGAAAAAGACTCGAATGAAAGTGTAAAATACACATTCATCACTACGCGAGACACAGCGACAAAGGAGTTGTTTTCATGATCATTTATGTAGATGACATTTTGATCATGGGAAACAATGTCTCTATGCTAGAAGAGACTAAAGTTTGGTTATCAAGTACCTTCTCGATGAAGGACTTGGTTGAAGAGAACTACATCCTAGGGATCAAAATCATTAGAGATAGATCCAAGAGGATGTTAGGTATGACACAGTCCACCTACATCGACAAAATACTGAAGCGTTATAAGATGGACGACTCAAAGAGAGGCTTTCTCCCAGCTAGGCATGGGATTGTCTTATCAGTTAAGGATGGTCCTAAAACTGATGAAGAAAGAAATGCAATGAGTCGTGTGCCCTATGCTTCAGCAGTAGGGTCTATAATGTATGCAATGAATTGCACAAGGCCCGATGTGGCATATGCGCTTAGTGTCACTTGTCGACACCAACAGAATCCAGGAGTACCTCACTGGACTGCTGTGAAGAACATTCTTAAGTACCTTAGACGGACTAAAGAGATGTTCTTGGTGTTTGGTGGAGAACCAGAATTAAAGATGTCTCGGTATGTCGACGCTGGATTTGAATCAGATCCTGATGACTTTAAGTCACAGACAGGATACGTATTCAAATTGAACGCAGGAGCTGTCTGTTGGAAGAGTTCTATGCAAGCCACGATTGCTGACTCATCCACAGAAGCCGAGTACATTGCTGCATCAGAAGCATCGAAAGAAGCTGTCTAGGATTTTAGAGTTCTTGAAGGAATTGAGGGTTGTTCCTGCTCCTAGTCCAATAACGATTTATTGTGACAATACGGGCTTCGTCGCTCAAGCTAGGGAGCCTAGATCAACAAACAAGAACAAACATGTACTTAGAAAATATCACGTTATACGTGAGATTATAGATAGAGGAGAAGTTAGTATAGAACGTGTCTCTACCACGGACAACGTGGCAGATCCTTTCACCAAGGTCTTATCAGTGGAAGTCCACTTAAGACATTATGCTAATCTGGGTATTAGGTATAAAGGTGACTGGCTCTAGTCCAAGTGGGAGATTGATAGTGTATATGTTCTAGAGACAGTCCTTACTAAGGGCATAGTGCCCTTATAGAGGGCATATATGTACTATTACACAGGTCAACGTAATATAATATATGTTTGTTGCATTTTACTATTGAGTTTCGCTTTCATATTTATATTACACCAGGCATGCAGCATGTCATATCTCTATTACTGTCTGTATTGATATTAAACATGTCCCCTCGGATAGATGACCGATCACACAGATAGTGGGAGCTATGTGAGTTATCATCTATCCCAAACTCTCCCTAGTCGAGGTTCATCTCGGATGTAGGGGTCTAAATGAACCAGACGAGACTAGTATGCGTGGAGGTTATACTTGTTGGAGCAAGTGTGAGCCGATCCCACGACCACGGAACGGATTGTTGGACAATCGAGAAACGTTCCCATAACTGCGCATAGTTGTTCGAAGAAGGATTATCGAACAATGGAAGTACCCACCGGACACTCCCATCGATGTATACTCTACACCGAAGTGTCTATGGGAACCGGTGAGTTGTCGAAGTGATGCCAGTCGTTCTTTGTACTTACAGGACTTTATCATCACATTTGTTGCCCCATATCCTTGGTGGACCCGTCGATGTCAGCTCTGAATAAGCAGCTGACCTAAGACACGATCGAGGATTCTGGCTACATACAAATGGGGATGATAAGTGATTCTGTGAAGGATTCATCTCTCAAGTGTAGCACAGGAGACCACTGCTCATAGTCTGCATAGTTGTGTTGGTAAAGTCACTGGCCAGTGCGAATGATATATTATGATGGTCATAAGTATATCTTAACCAAGCAACTCCCTGAGACGCCCGTGGATGTATTATTGGGATAGACACTTCATCGATCCTAGATACATTCGAGCAAGTCAGATGAAGGGACGTTACCATCGCCGCGTTGAGCGCAACAGGCTTCGCAACGAAAGGGTTAGCTTTGAGAAACCTCTCAAACGTCCTCACGTATTAATATTGCAAATGGAACCGTCTAGGAATTTCATGTTGCCTAGTCTAGGACTTGCTTAATACGATGAGGCCCTATGGGTCACACTATGTGGTGATTCAGCCTATCAGAATATCCTTGAAGATGGAATCGCAATTAATTTGGAATTAATTGTGATTGATGGATTATTATTGATTTGGAATTAATTATAATATTTGGTGGCTCAATCAATGATTTGGAATTATTAATTGAATTGGCTAATTAATTGTATTTTATGTAAATACAATTAAAGATTATATTTTTGGAATATAATAGAGGTTTGATTTGAAACGATATGTTAATTTAGAATTAACATATGCACTTGGGCAAAATCTACTTGGAGTTTGAATTGCCTTAGAACTATAAGTGGGTCCCAAAATTGGGACCCACCTCCCGTAGGACTGGGCGCGCGCGCGCATGGATAAGGTAGGGGAAGGAGTTCGACTCCTTCCTCTATTAGAAGTCCAAGAGATAAGTTAGATTTTCCTGATTGAGTTTTAATTTGATTGGGAATGAATCTAGACTTGATATTGGTTTCCTTGTGCGGTAAGAATTAGATTCTTATTCCTTTACGAAGTCTAATTGCTTATGTTTTAGGCTTTTATTGACTACTATATATAGTAGACTATTAGAGAGCTTTGGATACAGTTTTGCACACAGTTATTCTACCCAGTTTTCTTAGAGAAAATAAAAGCTCTCCCCTCCTCTCTAAAGCCACACGCGCGCGCCACCTCTGCCGAGGAATCGCCACCTTGTCTTCTTGGTCACACAAAGAATATCCTAGCATTCTTCCGATAGGTTGTTCATCCGTGGATACCAAGGTTGAGGTTCTAGGAGCTGGAAACTAACTCTTATTGTCTTGCAGATATACAGAGTATTGTAGATATCTTCGACTTCGACGAAGGAGAAGATACACCGGAATATTACGAAGACTTGGAAGCTACTTTGGAAGTAAGATTAGTCTTCTAATTGACGTGTTTATATATATACGACATATGCATAATCAATTAACCTGTATGTTAAGAAATTTTTTGAAATTCCGTTGCGTACCCTAGGGGTAACTCTGACCATATTTTCTTACATCATGGACGCGTACCAAGGGTTTTATCAGATCAAGATGTCCAAAGATGATATATACCGAAAACCGCGTTATTCGCAAACGGTAATGTTTACTATTTCAACGTGATGCCCTTCGGTCTCAAAAACGCGGGAGCGACCTACCAGAGATTGGTCAACAAAATGTTCAAGGAAGAAATCGAAAAAACCATGGAGGTGTATGTCGACGACATGCTCGTCAAGAGCAAGAACGAGGAGCAACATGTCGAATACTTGACCAAGTGCTTCTCTATATTGAGAAAGTACGGAATGAAGCTCAATCCGGCAAAGTGCACATTCGGTGTCAAAAGAGGGAAGTTCCTCGGGTACATGGTGACTGAAAGAGGGATCGAGGCGAACCCGGAAAAGATCAAAGCCATCCTAAATCTCCCGCATCCCTAAAGTTTTAACGAAGTGCAGTAGCTGGTCGGAAAATCGATCGCCTTGAGTAGATTCATCTCGAGATCGGCGGAGAAGAACCTTCCGTTTTTCAAAGTTCTACGGAAGAGCAACCACTTTGAATGGACTAAAGAGTGCGAGGAGGCTTTCGAGAAGCTCAAGGAATACTTATTCTCTCCGCCACTCTTGTCAAAATCCATGGAGGGAGAGACACTCTACCTATACCTTGCTGCTACGGTAGAGGCAATAAGCTCAGTCCTAGTCCGTATTCAAGGGAATGACCACTTACCCATGTATTACTTGAGAAAAGTACTCGCTGGAGCCGAGATGAGATACATGGATATCGAACGACTAGCATTTTCCCTGGTCTACACGGCCGGACGACTCAAACCTTACTTTGGAGCACACAAGATAGTCGTGCTAACGAAGCAGCCCTTGAAGCAAGTATTGGGGAAACCAGAAAACTCAGGAAGATTGGCGAGATGGGCTATCAAATTAAGCGAATACGACATCGAGTATCAAGCACCGATGGCCAAAAAAGCCCAATTCATAGCTGATTTCCTGGTCGAGTATCCTTCCAAAGAAAAACCAGAGGAAGTCCCTCCGAAGGATCAGAAAGCGATGATGGTCGAGCACGATAAACCTCAAGCAAGTAACACAATGCAAGCTTTGGAAGATGCTTTGAAAAAGCTCAAAGAAATTTCTCAGAACAAGAGGAAGAGGCAAGAAGTCTTCATAGCCAAAGAAGCAAAAGATTCGAAGGCGGAAGAGGTCGTCGCTCCCCAATCGAAAGACCTCGTGGACCATGGAAACAGTTGGATCCTCCAAGTGGATGGTTCATCATCCGGAAAAAATGGAGGAATAGACATCTACTTCAAAAGCCCCGGAGGAGCCGAACTCGAGTACGCTGTAACACTGGACTTTCCAGTGTCCAATAAAGAAGCCGAGTATGAAGCTATCCTCATAGCACTGCGCATGGCCAAAGCTCTCGAAGTGAAGAAGCTACACCTCTTCACGGATTCACAATTAGCAGAAAAGCAAATCTCGGGGAAATTCAGAACAAAGAAAGACTCTTTGGCGGAGTAAAAGAGTGTGATCACTGAAGAAATTCAAAAATTTGAAAGTTGTGAGATCGAGAAGTTCTCAAGAGATCTCAACCAACGGGCAGATGCACTCGCCAAGTATGCCTCGGCCTCAGGAGGAATAGATACCAGGAATGTAATACTCATGAAAATCAACGCGTCATCCCTCTGGGCAGCTAAGCCAAACGTCTTGGCAGTAGACGATTGACCAAGCTGGATGCAAGGGATCGCAACGTATCTCATGAAGGGTACCCTCCCGATAGACAAGGCAGAAGCAAGAAAGATCAAAGGGAAAGCTGGTCGATACATCGTCCAAGGAGATCACTTATACAAAAGATCATTTGAAGGTGTTTATCTCAGATGCGTACATGAACAAGAAGTTCCCACAATCCTTGGAGAGATGCATCACGGAACTTGCGGTGATCATGTAGGAGGGAGAACACTTGCCCAGAAGATTGTTCGACAAGGGTTTTACTGGCCGACCATCCGAGAGGATGCAGCCCAATTTGTTCGAAAGTGCGAAGAGTGTCAGCTACATGCAAACCTAACCAAAGTTCCTTCAAAGCCCCTCATGCCGATAACGATCACCTGCCCATTCGACATTTGGGGAATCGACATTGTTGGGCCTTTCCCGAGAGGAACCGGCCAAAAGAAATTTTGATAGTAGCAGTGGAATACTTCACCAAATGGGCCGAAGTGGAAGCAGTATCCACAATTACCGAACAGCGAGTAATGAACTTTGTATGGCGCAACATCGTTTGCCGGTTCGGGCTCCCAAGAGTGATCATTTCCGATAACGAGTCCCAATTTTGCGGGCACAAGTTCACTTAATGGTGCCGAGAAATGAAGATAGAGAGGAGATACACTTCGGTGGGACACCCCCAAGCCAATGGACAAACCGAGGTAGTTAACAAGATACTGGTTAAAAATTTGGAGAAGAGGTTCGCGACCAACAAAGATTGGGTCGATGAGCTAGATGGAGTAGTTTGGGCATATCTCACTACCTCCAACGTAGCGACCAAGGAAACTCCTTTTGCCTTGGTCTATGGATCGGAAGCAGTCATACCAGCAGAGATAGCAGTGGAGACACTCAGAATCCAAGGGTATCAACCCGAGGACAATCACGACGCAAGGATGTTCGACTTGGAAACATTGGAGGAATTGAGGACCACCGCCCTCGCTAACATCTTGAGATACCAAGCTTTAGTGGCCAAATCATATAACAAGCATGTCAAGGAAAGAGACTTCCAAGTTGAAGACTTAGTACTCAGAAGGGCAGACATTCTAAGCAAAGTCGGGAAGATGCAACCCAACTGGGAAGGCCCGTACAAAGTTGTAGAAGCAAGGTCCAACGGAAGCTACCTTCTCGAAGACATGGAAGGAAAAAGCTGAAGAACTCGTGGAATACCATCAACCTTCAGAGGTTTTATGCCTGAAGTGTTGCAGCTTGAAGAAATATTTTGAAGTGCTCCTGTGGAAGGCCCCTACCTCTTTTTGGAAGAGAAGTTCCTTAACAACTTTAAGGAAAGTCAGATCCCTTTTTGTTTTCAGTTTTAAGAAGCAAGAGCATTGCGGAAGAATGAAAGTATGTAAGAAAACTGGCCTCGAAGCCCACCATTGTACTTGAATTTACGTCAAATCAATACAATGCATCACTTTCACTCATTCAGTTTTCTTTTAAGCAAAAAACAAAAGAAGGGAAAGATCATCCGATCGGAAGTGCTGATAATGGTTAAACTCGACCAGCTCTCCAGAATATTCGCTACATTGGTTAAATTGAACGGGTTATCGACCACATTCATGGCGCGATGACATATCTTTCTCGAGGAATGTCATTAATATTGGTGTCTTTATACAGACAAACAAAATTAGGAATTTCGATTTGATCACGATGATCGACCAACAATAAATTTGGCTAATCGATAAAAACACTTGTGTTTTTTTCGGAAAATTCTGCTAGTCAATAAAAACACTTGTGTTTTTCTCGGAAGAAAGATATGGTTGAATGATCGCTCTAAACTGATCGGTTACCATGTGGGTCGCTAATCGTTTGCAGGCAAAGTTGGATCTTTCTAAATATTTTGGAGTTATACGACATAACTAAAAGAAAGAAATATTATATAAGGAAAGCAATCGAGCATAATCAAAGGGAAAACTTGTTCGTACAAATGCCGCAAAGGGCCGAATGGATTACTTGTTTGAAAATGAAGGCAATGGATTACTTGTTTGAAAATGAAAGCAATAAAGTTACAACAATTCACCGAGCATACTCGGGCTTCAACGAGTGCGACTGGCGGTGAAGTCGCTCTGCGCACCTTGAGGGGTGGTCACTCCCCGCTGCTCCTCGGCGCTCTGCTGATCTCCCGCTCCATCTTTAGCTCGCGCCTCACTGATGGACTTCTCATAAGTCTTTAGTTTGGGCTCGATGAAGTCCGCGGGGCGACCATGGACCGGAGCGTTCACGGTAATCCATTCTGCATTCCGAAGTGGAGACTTCTCGAAGGGAAGTATGAGCCCAAGTCGCAAAACGCTGGGTACCCAAGAAAGAAGGAGTGGAACCTTACTTGGATAAGGAACAGTGGGATCGGCAACCAACTCCCCGAACTCGCAGGCCCGATGCATCTCGGTCGTAACCGATTCTTCAGTATAGGGAGTGAAGTCCCCCTTTAAAAGTGGTTTTAGCTCCTCGGTCTCATCAACGTCGAAATCCTCAGGACGCAGCTTTATGGCCTTGAGCTGATCGACCGCAGCAAAGAAACCGTCCTCGCGAGCATTATCCCTTGCCTCCTGCATAGCCATTTTATAGGAGTCCGACTCCTTGAAAGCTCGGGCTCCTTCCATCCTCGTACCCTGGAGGAGCGACAGGAGGCGATCCTTGAACTTGGTCATGGCGATCGACAAGGTAGAGTAGGCACCCATATACCCGCTTTTTCGCGCCTTCTCCTTCTTAAGCTCCTTCTCCAAAAAATCAACCCGGGCGAGCGACTTCTTCATCTCCAACTCGGCGGCCTTATTTTTTGATCGCTCATCTGCCAAGTTTTTCTCCAGATCTTCGATCACTTTGGAGACATCGGAGCGATCAACAGCTATATGGCCATACGCCATCCTCAGGTCCTCGAGCTGTATAACATAAAAGATACACATGAGATGGAGAAAGCGAGGAGAATAAAAGGGACTTAGTAAAAATTGGGAACTTGATTCATACCTCGCGCGAGCAGATACTCAGAGCGTGGGCTCGATTGAGGTCGGTCATCTGAATATACCGTTTCACCTCAGCATCCCGGTCGACCTCTTTGGATCTACTCTTCTTCCTCGCGAGATCGACTGAGGGACCAGATCCACCGAGCTCGAGGATCCTCTTTTGAGCCGCCGGCCTTTGTGCGGGGGCATTGCGAGCAGAAGCAGATTGAGCATGCTGCTTCTCGGGATTCTTCGTGCCCTTGCCATGATCGACCGGGCCGGCAGCCACGACCACGACCTCAACATCGTCCGCAGGAGGAGCATTCCCCTCCTCACTCATCTTATCCCGAAGAGTTGCGGCATTCTTCGGATGACTAAGGGTGATCTGACCGAGCACCTTGGTGCTCTTTCCAGCTAATCGCGCCTTGCGGCGAGCTTCTTCCTTTGCTTTCAATGTCTCGTTCATTATCCAAGTGAACCATTACTCTGCGAAAAAGAAAGAGCGAACAAGTTAGTAAAAAGAGCGAATACAGTTAAAAGAGAAGCTGGAGCGATTATGGTTAAAAGCAAAGCATGCAATTTTCAAGCACAAGTACCAAATGATGGCAAGTTACCAAAAAGATAATCTTTCTCGAAACTTGGTCAAAATCCAGTATACACAGGAGCGGACAGCCCAGCTAGATAAGGGAGCGGCTGAAGAACAAGCCCCCAGTAAAAGTATTGTTGAGCAAGGTCGCTCTCATTTTCAGCCTGGAGCGCGAGTATGCAGTCGTCCAAAGTCTCGGGCACTGGGTGTTTCTTCCCTATCGCTCCTCGATAAAAAAGCTTGGGAACACCCCATTCCGCGTCCTCATCGCTCATACCAGGAAGCTTCTTTTTCTTGACGTAAATATACCTGTGCCACCACTGGTATCCCGAGGACGAAGGCGCGTCCTTGATGAACGAGAAGCCGGGGCCAGTAGAGAAGTAGTAGAAAAATTTATTGCCTCCACTCATCGACACACGGAATATCTGATTGAAATTCCAGAAGTTGAGCTCCATCCCTTTCTTCTGGCAGTAAACGCCAAAACAGATCAGAGTCCCGAACGAGCTAGGAATCAATTGCCAAGGAGCGATCCTAAGCTGATTAAAGATGTCCTTAAAGGCATCGCAGAAAGGAAGGATCCATCCTCGCTCCAAGGCTAAAAGATGTACGGCCATGTAGCCCGGGGGAGCATTGTAAAATGTCTAATCGCGATTGGGTATAAGGATGTCGATCACATCCTCATCGAGACTGTAGTTAGACCGAATGGTCGGAATCTCCTTCTCGAGTACGGTAGAGGCGGTGGTCAGAATCATACCGTCCTCGTTGCGCTCGCCCTCAGGGTCGGGAAGATCAACATCTAAAGGACCACGAGTAAATTTCTTCTCGGTGGCCTTAGTGATTTTAACCTCATCGTCATCCTCGTCCGACTCAGTCGCCTTCATCCTCGAGCGACCAGATTTCCTTTTGCTAGCTTTGCTAGGAGCGTCCTCCTGATCTTCGATCACAATGGGAGCATCCTCCGTTTGATTATCGATCCCGGGAAACTCGAAGTTGATAGTCCGAGGATCTATGGAGTGATAGCTTGTTTCTTCATTCTCTCGACCACCATCCTTTGCTTGGAACGCCGGGTCATAAAAAGAAGCCCCATCGTTCCTTGGAAGAGACGGGGACCTTCTACTGCTCGGACCAGCTTCATCCCGATGACTTTCCTCATCATCTGAGGAGATTATCGTCCTCCTCGTGGTTTGGGGAGGGAAGGTAACTCGACGACTTGGCTCCGGAAGAGCGACCTGTAAAGGATTAGGGCTGAGAGTATCATCTTCACAGTCCCCCTCCTCGCTGTCTTCAGCTTGCTTAGAGTGTTCGCCCTCCTCGAATACTACAATAGCGGGGACTAGACGGTCGGTGTCATCCATGTTTTCTACATGGATTTCTAAGGGATCCATTACATCCCGAGCGTGGTAATAGCGACCTCCGATGTGAGCAGCTTGCATCATGAGGTCATGGGGGATTCCAATATCAGGGGGACCACCCTCAGCCTCTGTTCGATCATCAATAAAATCATCCTCGCTCCGTCTTTGCCTTTTACGAGGCTGCAACCTATACTCAGCAGCCTCCTCCTCAGATTCCTCAGAAAAGCGAGCCACTTCCCCGGCCTCAGACTCCTCTTTACCCTCCTCGCTCTCACCACCAGATGCTCGCTCTTCATCCTCACCATCCTGGTCATTTAAATTCTCCTCGGCCTCAAAGAAAGGCTCTATCGTGTTGTCGAGGAACCCGGTTGATAGTGACGTCCCGGGTGACGCATCATGGTCGGACCCATAGTCCTCAGTCTCGCGATGATTTTGGCTATCCTCGCTCCTCTCAGACATCCTAAGGGTAAGGCCACAAAAAAGGTGAGAAGGGTGGTTATATGTCCGAGAGGTCAGTTTATGTATATTCAATTTGTTCGACCCCCTGAACGGAGAAAAAATCACAAAAGAAGAAGTTACTCTAAGCAAGTAAAAGGGCGGACAAACAAGAGCGACCAACCGCTTAAATAAACGAGCGAACATGCATATTGACATTTATGCTATAGGAGGCAAGGGGAGTAACAATAAGTGAAAGGGGGAATTGAAACAAAACAAGTACAAAAGTCATACATTCACAAGCATATGGTGGAAAGTTCCCGGAAAGCGATTTTAGAGCAGTTAAGCAGTAATCGGAGACATTGCGCACGTCCGCCGACCGGAAAATATTCCGGCAACGGACGGCGCAGTACTTCTAGTAATAAAAGCAACATTTGAGGTACAAATCAGCAGTACTTACTTGTTATCAAAGGTTAGAAGAACGGAAGCAGGCGAAATCTACCTGGAAACATCGACGGCCGCCGGAAAAATGCAAATTTCAACACTCAGAAGCTCCTCGCTCGCTTGAAAGGGCGGTCGATCACTCCGATTAGCTCTGAAAGAAAGTTTGGCGAAAAGTGAAAAATGAATCGGTCCACGCCTATTTATAGAAGGGTATCTCGGGAATTCGAACCATCGTTTACCCCCGTCCGATCTGAGACGAACACGTGTCCACATCCGATGGTTAAGATCACAACCGCCTCTTGAAAAGACGATTCTTCCCCTCACGCTCACGAATCCGTCCATGGTGTCGGTGGCCCGCGAATTACCTGTTCCCCTAGGTAATTCGTGTAACGGGAAGAGTTACAGTGATAAAAAATAAGAAGTTCTCGATCATTCTGCCTAGAGAGACCAGCCAGAAAGAAAAATAATCACAGAAGAGAGTCAATCCTACTAATGATCGAGCGACGAGCCAAGAGAAGAAAGCGAAGAGAACGAAAAAATCGAGGACCGTATTTTTACCTTACAACGATGTTAGGAAACTTGTAATTTTGATGAGCAATTAACCATGCTAAATTAAGGAAAGTCTAGTAACTAGTACTTTTAAGGTCCATAGGAATTTAGAATTTTAAGGACATTGTAAAAGAGGAACGTTTGCTGAAGACTTAGAGTAGGTGCTAGATAGGTTGGTTTCACCGCTTATGATGTATCTTGTTTTCTGAAAAGAAAGACAACCTATTGAAGCATTTGCTGATGATGTACTTTGTTTTTACAAACAAACTATTGAGGCATTTAGAACCGCTCAGAATCTTGAAGATTTTGAAGACTGAAGACTAGAAGATTTCTGAAGACTGGTATCTACTAAGGCACATGTTGCTCAGAAAGTGGAAACTTCAGCAACAGCATTGCATAAGTGAAAATCTATACGACAGAGTAGGTTGTGCTTGCTGAAACTAAGACTGACCACTTGCTGATGGAACATATGTGACCTCTTGCTGAAAGTACTTGCATTTGCGCTCCAATGTTACTGTTTGAATTTGATTCAAATAAGCATTAAATGCAAAGCATGCACGCGAAGGACATGAAGACTAGAAGAGAAACAAGGACGCTGCTGAAAGTACAAAAGCAAGATAGTGACATTTTAAGGAACAAAAGCCTTAGAATTTGAAATTCAAACGGCTCCTTATTTTCACTATAAATAGAGGTCATCCGACAAAGAGTTGAAGTGTGTCAACAACGTGATCATACTCTCACTTGTGCTTAAACTCACATACCTTCAAACACTCCTACTGCCATTGATTCGCTCCAAGACTTAAAGCTTGAAAAGCGACTTGTGAAGAAGTAGAACTTACACGGCTAAGAAATTAGTTAAGTGTTCTTTCTTTCTTTCGAACAAGAACAAGTCTTGACACCAGAAACAATCAAACTTGTTTACTGCAAAGTATTCAAAGTTTTGTTTCTTAGATTACTTGTTGTAACTGAATAAGTTATAATTAAGTTATCTCATCCCAAACCTCTCTAACTGAAAATACACCCTTTCAGGCGTGATATTCAGGGGGAACTTAATCGAGCATAGTTTTGCTGATTAAAAGTACCAAGTTTGGTGGAGAACAAGGTTACGTTCTCTAGTTAGGTTGGAGACAAAGCAAAGTGTGCTTTGGTTTCTGTTTGGATCGCTCTAGATAGGTGTTGTAAGGAACCTCAAACTTATCTTAGTGGATTCAGTCCTAGAAAGGAAAAAGTGGATTAGTTGAGAGATTACGCCACTCTCAGATACCACTATAAAAGTGTTTCAGCAAATCATATTTATCTGTACACAGTCACTCACATCACTTGCTGAAACCTTCATTTACTGAAAAAGCACTTATTGTATCAAAGACTTCTGCTCTCTGATTTTAAGTATCAGCAAACCTAGTTACTGTAAAGTAACTTGCGCTTGCTGAGAAAGTTAAGTATCAGCAAACTCATTACTGAAAAGTAATAAGCACTTGCTGAGAAAGTTTTTAAACGACGAAAGTTTGAAAAGACTATTCACCCCCCCCCTCTAGTCTTTTCTTGTTGTTTAAAGGGACCAACAAGTGGTATCGGAGCTGGAGGTTCTTTAACCTTCAACACTGAACTTAGATCCCCTTAGGTGCTTTCCGTAAATCACTCTCACTTGATCAGTTTGGTAGTGCTTTGCTGACAGGATGTCTTTAGGAGATGCTCCCTTGCTGAAGCTGGAAAACTACGAAAAATGGCGAAACAACATGATGCTACATCTTGAGGCCATTAGTGATGAGATGGTCACTGTCATTAATGATGGACCTATCAAGATCACTAAGGTTGAAAGAAGTTTTCCTCACAAGACCACTGAAGCTGGAAAGGAAACTATCTTAGGCGAACCGGTTGATACAGTCGTGCCAAAACCGAGAGAGGAATGGACTTCCGACGAAGCCAAGAGATTCCGTCTTGATGGCCAAGCAAGAAACATCATCATTCGATCAACTCCGGATACCATACAGTGCAAACTGTGGGGTGCTAAAACTGCTAAGGAAGCTTGGAAAATGGTTCAAGATCTTTGTGCTGGATCTGAAAAAACCAAGGAAAACAAACTTGAAGTACTGAAATTAAAGTTCCAAAACTTTAAACAAGGTACAAACGAGTCATTGGAAGACTTGGACTTCAGATTCACAACTCTTGTTAGTGAAATGGCAGCCTTGGGTGTTGGAAATCTTTACTCAGATTCTGAGAAGGTGAAAACCATCATCAGAAGTCCGAATGAAGAATGGATCCACACTCAGAACTTCTACTACAATCAAGGAATGCCAGATATTACACCAACAGAGTTGTTCTCTCATCTTGCTATAGTCAACTATGAGACAAAGCAAAGAGAAAATGTCTTTGCTGAAAAATCGCAAAACATTGCTCTTGCTGCAAAGCCGTCATCTTCTGAAAAGAAGAATGATAAAGAGCATGCTGATGAAAACTCTTTGGTTGTCAAAAACATGAAGAAATTCATCAGTAAGGAACTTGAAAGGCGAAAAGCAAAAGAGAAGCTGAAAAAGCATCTTGCTAACAACTACCATAAGTACAAGAATGAGACTAGCTCGCTGAACAAGCAAGCTCAGCAAGCAACTTCATCAGAAGAACCAGCAGTTGGAAATGATCTCTGTTTTTACTGCAAAAATCCTGGACACTTCAAAGCTAATTGCCCGTTGCTGAAAGGCAAATATGCTGAAAGAAGAAGAAGTTCAAAGAGCTTTAATTGCTGAAGAAAAGAAGAAGCTTCAAGCAAAAATCGATGCATTGTGCATTGATACTAGCTCCGAAGACAGTGAGGATGAAAGCTCAGACACTGACGATGAAGAAGCCACTCTAGACATGGAGACTGGCAAAGAAGTTTGTGGAATAGCTATGGAAGCTTATCCAGATGTGTCAAACTACGAGTTCTGTCTCATGGCCGGTCAGGTAAACAACCCTACGTCTGACCCAGACTCAGAAAGGGAAGACGAGATTGACCTTGACAAAATTCAAGGAGAAATCGAAAGATTTGAGAAAACTCTGAGCAGACAGCAAGAGAAACTACAGTTTGCTGAAACTCTGACCAAGCAGACTACTGCAAAGTATGTCTTGCTGAAGGAAGAGACAGAAGAAAAGGATGCTGAAATAAGGCGTCTTAAGAAGTTGATTGCTGAAGCTACAGAGAAGAATTCTCAAATGGCATTAGAATTGGAAGAATATCAGTCCTCAATTCTAAAGTTACTTGTTGAAATCCAAGAAATGAAAAAGATGAAAATCAATTTCAAATCTTATGCTGACGCAAGTAATACGCTGACTGAACTAAACTCTTATTTGAGAGATCCATCTGAGAAAGAAGGTTTAGGTGCAAAGTATGAAGGTGATGACGTAGAAATCTTGAGTAAAGACAAATCACCGATTTCCTTCGTACGTACTACTGATAGTGGTCAACCAGAAGTCTATCAGTTTGGTCAATCTAAGGTTGCTGAAACATGCAATCAAGTACCTACGACCATAAAGCCCGATGTTGCTACTCAAAGTAACAAGACTTTAAAAGGAAAACAGGTTGCTGTGAAGCAAACTGAAAAGAAGAAGGATGTTGTGAAGCAATCCGCCAAACAAGTTGCTGAAAAGCAATTTGTTAAGTCAAAAGGCAAGATTACTAAAAGTAATCAGAAGACCTTCGCTGACAAACCTGAATCAAGTAAGGTTGCTGACACAAAAGCTCAGCATTCTCCGAAAAGTGGACTCGATTTCAAACCAAGCAAAGTCAAATTTTTCACGAGTATAAGCAAAGTCAGCAAACATACTTCAAAGAGATGAACAAAATCAAGCCTAAGAGTTCTGAAAAGACTCTAAATGCTAGGGATAGAAGGAACCTTGCTAGAAAAGAACTTACTGAAAAGTATGTTCAGCAAAAAGGTCAACCGAGCAAGACACAACATCAGAAAGTGGACTTGATCAGCATGAATCAAAAGTCTTTCAGCTCAAAACCTACTAGTTCCTCAGCAAGTAGAAAACAAGTCAAAGTTGAAAAACTTAAGACTTGGGTTTCCACTGGACGCATTCTTGAACATGTTAATGGACATCCAATGTTGGATAATTAACTTGTTTGCTCTTGACTGTGCAGACTTCAGCCACGGAGACAAACGATGCAATCTGGCACTTTGACAGTGGTTGTGGAAAGCACATGACGGGCAACAAGAATAACCTTATAAACTATAGACGGTGGTCTAAAGGTCCTACAATAAGGCTTGCTGGTGAAGGCTCCGGTTCTACAAAGGCTATGGTGACGTAAAGTTAGGATGCATAACCATTACTGGAGTTCTTTATGTCAAAAATCTTAAGTTTAACCTTTTCAGCATGAGTCAGTTTGCTGACAAAGGATACTTCATCAAAATCAAAAGTGATGAATGTAAACTTATAGATTTTGAGACTAAAAAGGTAATTATGATTGCAAGAAGATCAGGAGGCTTGTGCACCGTAGATTGGTCTTCAACAATCGTTGAAAAATGCCTTGTCTCAGATCACGATTGCCTTGCTGAAAAAGCATGATTATGGCATAAACGAACAAGTCATCTAAACTTCAAGACGCTGAATAAGCTGTCTAAAAAGGCACTTGTAGTTGGATTACCTAAGGTTACTTTTAAGAAGGATGGTGTTTGCAATGCATGTCAGCAAGGAAAGCAAACCAAATCTTCTTTCAACAACAAGGCAGTACCGTCAACTACAAAACCTTTACAACTCTTGCACATGGACTTGTTTGAATCATCTTCAACAAGCTATGCTGGTAAGTAGTATGGTCTGGTCGTGGTGGATGACTATTCAAGATTCACTTGGGTAGTATTCATCAAGCACAAATCTGAAACCAGGACTGAAATACCTAACTTGCTGAATAAGCTTGAAGTCATGAAAAATGACAAGGTAAAAGTCATAAGGACAGACCATGGTACTGAGTTTGTAAACCAGTACATAACTGAGTATTGCACCTCAAAAGGCATACAACATCAGTTATCCTCAGTAAGGACACCACAGCAAAACGGTGTTGCTGAACGGAAGAATCGTACCCTGAAAGAAGCCGCAAGAACAATGCTTGCTGACACTGAAATAAGTGAGGCTTACTGGGTTGAAGCGATTAATACCGCCTGTTATACTCAAAACAGATGTTTGATTACTAAGGAATACAACAAAACTCCTTATGAATTGTTTGTTGGAAGACCTCCTAATATCACTCATCTAAGAGTATTTGGTTGCAAGTGTTTCGTTCTTAATAATGGTAGAGAATACCTAAGAACATTTCAACCAAAGGCAGACGAAGCGATATTTCTTGGTTACTCCTTGCATAGTAAAGCTTATAGAGTTTACAACAAAAAGGCACAAAAGATTGAAGAATCAGTGCATGTTGTATTCTATGAAAAGACACAAGGAGTGCCTGCTGAAGAAGAAATATCAGAATGTATGAAAAAGTTAATCATACATGAGCAAAGAACTGAATCTGATGCTAGGCAAATCAAGTCAATTGAACTAAATGATGATTCTGACAATGACTCTCCTCCCCCAAGTCATGACAAGATAAATATAGTTCACGACAAAGAATTTCCAGCAAAAGACGCAGTTGCTCCGGAAGTTGCTGAAACTACGCAACTCCAGTGCCTGCTGATGAACTACCACAATCAGCAATGCTGAACAAGCAGTTGCTGATGAACCAATCTCAGCAGAGACACAAAATCCCAGTAGTACTGAACAAGTACATACTGAAGAGTCACATGCTGATGAGCAAACATATCCTGATCCAACAAGCAGAAAACCTGTTAATAAATGGATTAGAGATCATCCCTCTACGGATATGATTGGCGATATTAATAAACGCCAAGTGACTAGATCCAAGCATCTACTCATGGACTTGCTGAAGAAGCAACTGTCGTAGAAGTAGAATCATTGTTCTCTTGCTTTGTTTCAGAAATTGAACCTAAAACCATAGAAGAAGCTTTAAAGCATTCTGAATGGATAAAGGCAATGCAAGAAGAACTGGATCAATTTGAAAGGAACAAAGTCTGGAAACTTGTACCACTTGCTGAAGCAAGAAAGCTATTGGTACAAAGTGGGTGTTCAGAAACAAGCTGAGTGAGTCTGGTGAAGTAACAAGAAATAAAGCACGTTTAGTTGCTCAAGGTTACTGTCAGACTGAAGGATTGGACTATGATGAGTCTTATGCACCAGTTGCAAGATTGGATGCAATTAGGCTTTTCTTGGCCTTTGCTGCTCACAATGACTTCATTGTTTACCAAATGGATGTTAAAAGTGCATTCTTGAATGGTGAACTTGCTGAAGAAGTCTACCTAGAACAACCCCCTGGCTTTGAACTTCCCTCAGAAATCAAGATGGTATACAAGCTTCAGAAAGCTGTATATGGTCTAAAGCAAGCACCAAGAGCATGGTATGATACCTTGGCTAAGTTCTTGCTGGAAAATGGTTTCAAGAAAGGTGAAGTTGACAAAACCTATTTACCATGAACCATGATGGTAAATACTCTTAGTTCAAATTTATGTGGATGACATTAATTTTGGATCTAAGGACAAGCACTTTGTGATGATTTGCCAAACTCATGACAAATAAGTTTGAAATGAGTATGATGGGAAAATTGAATTATTTCGGATGCAAGTCAAGCAACTCAAGAGGCTCTTATCAATCAAAGTATGCGAAGAAATGCTCATAAAGTTTAGGATCCAGAGGGAAGAGAAACCTGACAAGATCCCTATGAGTGTTGGTTCCCCCAATTGGGCTATCCACTAAGAGGCTAAAAGTGTTGAGAACACAAGT
>CM051458.1:60005869-60066742 GCA_028274465.1 Plantago ovata
AATCCATTTATTAACAGATTTTCTGTTTGTTGGAATCAGGAGATTTGGCTCATCATCATGTGACTTTCAGTATGTACTTTCAGTACTACTGGAATTTGTGATCCTCTGCTGAGATGTGTTCATCAGCAACTGCTTGCTGCACATTGCTGCGATGAGGTATTCATCAGCAGCACTGGAGGTTGCGTAATTTCAGCAAACTTCCGGAGCAACTGCGTCTTGTTTGCTGGAATTCTTGTCTTTTTGGTGAACTATATTTTATCTTGTCAGACTAGGGGAAGGAGAGTCATTGTCAGAATCATCATTTAGTTTAGTTGACTTGATTGCCTAGCATCAGATTCAGTTCTTTGCTCATGTATGATTAGCTTTTTCATACATTTTGATATTTCTTCTTCAGCAGCACTCCTGTGTCTTTTCGTAGAATACAACATGCACTGATTCCTTCAATCTTTTGTGCGTTTTTTGTTTAAACTCTATAAGCTTTACTATGCAGGGAGTAGCCGAGAAATATCGCTTCGTCTGCTTTGGTTGAAATGTCTTAGGTATTCTCTACCATGTTAAGAACGAAACACTTGCAACCAAATCCTCTTAGATGAGTGATGTTAGGAGGTCTTCCAACAACAATTCATAAGGAGTTTTGTTGTATTCCTTAGTAAATCAAACATCTGTTTTGAGTATAACAGGCGGTATTAATCGCTTCAACCCAATAAGCCTCACTTATTTTAGTGTCAGCAAGCATTGTTCTTGTGGCTTCTTTCAGGTTACGATTCTTCCATTCAGCAACACCGTTTGCTATGGTGTTCTTACTGAGGATAACTGATGTTTTATACCTTTTGAGGTACAATATTCAGTTATGTACTGGTTTACAAACTCAGTACCATGGTCTGTCCTTATGACTTTTACCTTGTCATTTTTCATGACTTCAAGCTTATTCAGCAAGTTAGGTATTTCAGTCTTGGTTTCAGATTTGTGCTTGATGAATACTACCAAGTGAATCTTGAATAGTCATCTACCACGACTAGACCATACTTCTTACCAGCATAGCTTGTTGAAGAAGATTCAAACAAGTCCATGTGCAAGAGTTGTAAAGGTTTTGTAGTTGACGATACTGCCTTGTTCTTGAAAGAAGATTTGGTTTGCTTTCCTGGCTGACATGCATTGAAAACACCATCCTTCTTAAAAGTAACCCTAGGTAATCCAACTACAAGTGCCTTTTTAGACAACTTATTCAGCGTCTTGAAGTTTAGATGACTTGTTCGTTTATGCCATAACCATGCTTTTTCAGCAAGGGAATCATGATCTGAGACAAGGCATTTTTCAATAATTGCTGAGACCATCATTATTACCTTTTTAGTCTCGAAATCTATAAGTTTACATTCATCACTTTTAATTTTGATGAAGTATCCTTTGTCAGCAAACTGACTCATGCTGAAAAGGTTAAACTTGAGATTTTTGACATAAAGAACTCCAGTAATGGTTATGCATCCTAACTTCACATCACCATAGCCTTTTGTAGATCCGGAGCCTCCACCAGCAAACCTTATTGTTGGACCTTTAGACCACCGTCTATTGTTTATAAGGTTATTCTTGTTGCCTGTCATGTGCTTTCCACAACCACTATCAAAGTGCCAGATTGCATCGTTTGTCTCCGTGGCTGAAGTCTGCACAATCAAGAGCAAACAAGTTAATTATCCAATAATGGATGTCCATTAACATGTTCAAGAATGCGTCCAGTGGAAACCCAAGTCTTAAGTTTTTCAACTTTGACTTGTTTTCTACTTGCTGAGGAACTAGGAGGTTTTGAGCTGAAAGACTTTTGATTCATGCTGGTCAAATCCACTTTCTGATGTGGTGTCTGGCTCGGTTGACCTTTTTGCTGATCATACTTTTCAGTAAGTTCTTTTCTAGCAAGGTTCCTTCTAGCCCTAGCATTAAGATTCTTTTCAGAATTCTTAGGCTTGATTTTATTCATCTCTTTGAAGTATCTTTGCTGACATTGCTTATACTCATGAAAGAGTTGACTTTGCTTGGTTTTAAAATCGAGTGCACTTTTCGGAGAATGCTGAGGTTTAGCGTCAGCAACCTTACTTGATTCAGGTTTGTCAGCAAAGGACTTCTGATTACTTTTAGTAATCTTGCCTTTAGTCTTAACAACTTGCTTTTCAGCAACTTGTTTGGCGGGATGCTTCACAACATCCTTTTTCTTTCCAGTTTGCTTCTCAGTAACCTGTTTTCCTTTTAAAGTCTTGTTACTTTGAGTAGCAACAGCGGGCTTTATGGTCATAGGTACTTGATTGCTTGTTTCAGCAACCTTAGATTGACCAAACTGATAGATTTCTGGTAGACCACTATCAGTAGCACGTACAAAGGAGATAGGTGATTTATCTTTTCTCAAGATTTCTACGTCATCACCTTCATACTTGCGCCTAAACCTTCTTTCTGAGATGGGTCTCTCAAATAAGAGTTTAGTTCAGTCAGCGTATTACTTGCATCCACATAAGATTTGAAATTGTCTTTCATCTTTTTCATCTCTTGGATTTCAGCAAGTAACTTTAGAATTGAGGACTGATATTCTTCCAATTCTAGTGCCATTTGAGAATTCTTCTCCGTAGCTTTAGCAATCAACTTCTTAAGACGCCTTATTTCAGCATCCTTTTCTTCTGTTTCTTCTTTCAGCAAGACGTACTTTTCAGTAGTCTGCTTGGTCAGAATTTCAGCAAAATTGTAGTTTCTCTTGCTGTCTGCTCAGAGTTTCTCAAATCTTTCGATTTCTCCTTGAATCTTGTCAAGGTCAATCTCGTCTTCACTTTCTGAGTCTGAGTCAGAGGTAGGGTTGTTTACCTGACCGGCCATGAGGCAGAATTCGTGGTTTGACACATCTGGATAAGCTTCCATAGCTATTCCACAAACTTCTTTGCCAATCTCCACGTCTAGAGTGACTTCTTCATCGTCGGTGTCTGAATTTTCATCCTCACTGTCTTCGGAGCTAGTATCAATACACAATGCATCGATTTTGCTTGAAGCTTCTTCTTTTCTTCTGCAATAAAAGCTCTTTTGAACTTCTTCTTCTTTTCAGCAGATTTTCCTTTCAGCAAAGGGCAATTAGCTTTGAAGTGTCCAGGCTTTTTGCAGTAAAAACATAGATCATTTCCAACTGTTGGTTCTTCTGATGATGTAGCTTGCTCAGCTTGCTTGTTCAGCGAGCTAGTCTTATTCTTGTACTTATGGTAGTTTTTACCAAGATGCTTTTTCAGCTTCTCTTTTGCTTTTCGCCTTTCAAGTTCCTTGCTGATGAATTTCTTCATGTTTTTGACAACCAAAGCGTTTTCATCAGTAGGTTCTTTTTCATTCTTCTTTTCAGAAGATGATGGCTTTGCAGAAAGAGCAATGTTTTGCGATTTTTCAGCAAATACACTTTCTCTTTTCTTTGTCTCATAGTTGACAGTAGCAAGATGAGAGAACAACTCTGTTGGTGTAATGTCTGGCATTCCTTGATTATATTAGAAATTCTGAGTGTGGATCCATTCTTGATTCAGACTTCTGATTATAGTTTTCACTTTCTCAGAATCTGAGTAAAGGTTTCCAACACCCAAGGCTGCCATTTCACTAACAAGAGTTGTGAATCTGAAATCCAAGTCTTCTAGTGACTCGTTTGTACCTTGCTTAAGGTTTTGAAACTTTAATTTAAGTACTTCAAGTTTGTTTTCCTTGGTCTTGTCAGATCCAGCACAAAGATCTTGAACCATTTTCCAAGCTTCCTTTGCAGTCTTAGCGCCCCACAATTTGCACTGTATGGTATCCGGAGTTGATCGAATGATGATATTTCTTGATTGGCCATCAAGACGGAATCTCTTAGCTTCATCAGAAGTCCATTCCTCTCTTGGTTTTGGCACAACCGTATCTGATGGTTCGCCTAGGATAGTTTCCTTTCCAGCTTCAGTGGTCTTGTGAGGAAAACTCCTTTCAACCTTAGTGATCTTCATAGGTCCATCATTGATGACGGTAACCATCTCATCACTAGTGGCCTCAAGATGTAGCATCATGTTGTTTCGCCATTTCTCATAATTTTCCAGCTTCAGCAAGGGAGCATCTCCTAAAGACATCCTGTCAGCAAAGCACTACCAAACTGATCAAGTGAGAGTGATTTACGGAAAGCACCTAAGGGGATCTAGGTTCAGTGCTAAAGGATAAAGAACCTCCAGCTCTGATACCACTTGTTGGTCCCTTTAAACAACAAGAAAAGACTAGAGGGGGGGGGGTGAATAGTCTTTTTAAACTTTCGTCGTTTAAAACTTTCTCAGCAAGTGCTTATTACTTTTCAGTAATGAGTTTGCTGATACTTAACTTTCTCAGCAAGCGTAAGTTACTTTTCAGTAGCAAGGTTTGCTGATACTTAAAATCAGAGAGCGGAAGTCTTTGATACAATAAGTGCTCTTTTCAGTAAGTAAAGGTTTCAGTAAGTGATGTGAGTGACTGTGTACAGGCAGATATGAATTGCTGAAAACTAAGTACAGTGAGTAAATCACACAAACACTTTTATAATGGTATCTGAGAGTGGCGTAATCTCTCAACTAATCCACTTCGTCCTTTCTAGGACTGAATCCACTAAGATATGATTGAAGTTCCTTACAATCTACTATCTAGAGCGATTCAACAGAAACCAAAGGACACTTGCTTTGTCTCCAACCTAAACTAGAGAACGTAACCTTGTTCTCCACCAAACTTGGTACTTTTAATCAGCAAAACTATGCTCGATTAAGTTCCCCCTGAATATCACGCCTGAAAGGGTGTATTTTCAGTTAGAGAGTTTTGGGGTGAGATAACTTAATTATAACTTATTCAGTTACAACAAGTAATCTAAGAAACACAACTTTGAATACTTTGCAGTAAACAAGTTTGATTGTTTCTGGTGTCAAGACTTGTTCTTGTTCGAAAGAAAGAACACTTAACTAATGTCTTAGCCGAGTTTGTTCTACTTCTTCACAAGTAGCTTTTCAAGCTTTAAGTCTTGGAACGGATCAATGGCAGTATAGAGAGTTTGAAGGTATGTGAGTTTAAGCACAAGTGAGAGTTTGATCACGTTGTTGACACACTTCAACTCTTCGCCGGATGACCTCTATTTATAGTGCAAGAAAGGAGCCGTTTGAATTTTAAATTCCAAGGCTTTTGATCCTTAACATGTCACTATCTTGCTTTTGTACTTTCAGCATCGTCCTTGTTTGTCTTCTAGTCTTCATGTCCTTCGCGTGTAAGCTTTGCATTTAATGCATATTTGAATAGAATTCAAACAGTAACATTGGAGCGCAAATTCAAGTACTTTCAGCAAGGGGTCACATATGTTCCATCAGTTTCAGCAAGCACAACCTACTCTGTCTTTCAGATTTTCACTTATGCAATGTTGTTACTGAAGTTTCCACTTTCTGAGCAACACGTGCCTTTGTAGATACCAGTCTTTCAGCAATCTTCAAGTCTTCAGATCTTCGAATTTTTCAAGTCTTCAGATCTTCAATAATCTTCAAGATTCTGAGCGGTTTCTAAATGCTTCAATAGTTTGTTTGTAAAAACAAAGTACATCGTCAGCAAATGCTTCAATAGGTTATTTTCTTTTCAGAAAATAAGATACATCATAAGCTACAACATCAATAAGTTATTTTCTTTTCAGAAAATAAAATACATCATACGCTAAAGAAATAACTTATCTAGCACCTAATCTAAGTCTTCAGCAAACGTTCCTCTTTTACAATGTCCTTCAAATTCTAAATTCCTATGGACTTTAAGAGTACTAGTTACTGGACTTTCTTAATTTAGCATGGTTAATTGTTCATCAAAATTACAAGTTTCCTAACAAACTTGATGATGAAAATGAAGAGGCGCTTGAATTTATCAAGCAGCAAGGCCTCATGAATTTTATAACTGCTCACACTAAGCAAGTGAGTATGTTGGACACAATGGAGTTCTACAATAATGCAGAAATCCAGTCCCTAACTGATAGTAAAGGAGTCACTGAAAAAGTGATCTTTACTACAGTTCAGAACACGCAAATCGTCCTGAAATGGACTGATTTAGCGGAAATCTTTCAGATTCCAACCACTGGAACTGAAGGTGATGTCAGTGCCACTGACGAAGAAATTGAAGCCTTCTACAGTGACGTCAGAAATGAGAAAATGAAGAAACGAGAGATTGCTCCCGTGACTTGGACAAAGCACGTTAAGAGGAAGCATCTCTGCCATTCACTTGGTCTAGTAGCTCTGCTACTGATTAAAGTTTTGGACTCCCAAGTTGGAGGAATAGACCAAGTAGGCCTGAGAAGGTGGCCGCTGCTGATGCATATCAATGAAAATAAAACGGAACTTAACTGGGCTAAGTGCATTTTCAACAGGCTTGTTGATTGTGTCACTAAGTTCAAGGTTAAGGTGGAAGACAACAAGGTCTCACCTTCCTTTCCAGTTATGTATGGAATAAATATATGCTATATCCTTGAACACTTCAGGATTCAGCTGAGAAACCCATTGACAATCAAGAAATCTGTATGCAATGTGGGAAGATCCTTCTACAAGCAAAATGTATCTAAGATTGCTGGCAAGAAACTCGAAAAATCTAAAAGACAACAGCTGCAGATGTTGTCAGCTCAAGTCAGCAAGAAAGGTATACAACAGCTGCAGATGTCACCACTCAGCGACTTAGAGATGAAACTGCTGTAGATGGTGGTGACAAAGATGAAACTGCTCTAGATGGTGATCATGCTGACACCACTACTCCCGTTGCTGAAAATGCAACTACTGACGCCTCTGGGAAACTCGAGAAATCTAACAAGAAAAAGAGGAAAGCTGATGATGACACTCAGACTGCAGCTTCATCAGGAAACCCTGTCCCAAAGAGGAAAAGGACAAGTAATATGATGAATGTGTACTTTCCACTTTCATTCGAGTCTTTTTCACCTATTTTAGCTATCCTCTATGTTAATTTAGCTATATTTTAATGCATTTTATTAGAATAGTGTCACGTTTCCCTTTAGATTTTATTTTACAGGTTTTTGTTGAAATTCGAAGATTTCCGGGCAATTATATTGAAGTTGACAAGGAATTGGTGTTCCAGAAGCCTATTTGGAGTATCTGAAGGTTTCCAGATAGGATTTGGAGTCTAGGGGCCGAATCTGGAGGTTAGAAGGCTACTAGAAGTCAGAAACCGAGTCCGAAAAGGGGAAGAAATCCAAAAACGCGTCGAAAACGCGGAATTCCGCGAGAAATTCTCTGGGGCGAACCGCCCCAGAGGGGGCGAACCGCCCCACACCGGGCGAACCGCCCGGTGTGTGGGGCGAACCGCCCAACAGTATTTCGGGGCCTATATATAGTTGCTCAGTTTTCTCCGAAAATCATATCTTTCCAGACCAACTTTCTCACCTCTCTCTATAGTTTTAGGTAGGAACTTCCCGGGGCCTGTCCTGGGAGTTCCGTAGCTTAGGGGATACTTTTTCATAGCAGTTTGGAGCTCGTAGGATCGCAATCATCCAGAGATTGACAACCTTCGGTAACTTTGTATCTTACAGTTTTATTCTACTTATTTTATTATATTCTTTAAACATGTTTTCTTCTATGATTTCTGTTGATTGCATGCCTATTATGAGTAGCTAAACTTATCGTTGGTGGTAGTATGTGAATTCTTAGCGAAGGGAAGATAATCATGCTAATGGCTATATCGCGCATTATACTCTGTGTCATTGCTTTATTTCGTTGATCAGGCACAACCTAAATTCTCGTATGTTGTATTAATTATTATGCACAATTGGACACTTGTCGACCATCAGACCAATTATCTTCGTAGTGTTGAATAATTACGGAACACATTAGGACAATAGTGATTGACTTGTCAGACCAATTATCTTCGTAGTGCTTAATATTTGCAACAGGACACTAGATTGATTCAAAGATCTCTATGCAAGACCGAGGAATTTATGCATGACTATCGACCCGTTATGTTAAGAAGGACCATATTATCACCAATCTCCATTATCTGCTAGAAACCCCTTTTGCTATCTGTCTGCTGTTCTATATTTTCTTGTTGAATAGAAAAAGCTAGTTATAGTCCTGAGAGAACGACACTCGAGTCATTCTACTGCTACACTACGGTTTTCGTTGTAGTTGTGGATTGCCTTTGGCTAAATACAAATTTATTTGCGTGAACTCGGAGCACGACATCCGCGGTTCATCAAATTGGCGCCGTTGTCGGGGACTATACTCCTTTTTTCTGTTTAATTTGTTTATATTTTTAGCTCTAGATTCCTAATTTTACTAGTTTTAGTTTTCCTTTTTAATCTCTCTCTCTGATACTGCTTTCCTAGTCTGTTTCTAATCACCTTTCCTAGTCTGTTACAGATAGTGTATGCCGCATACACGTTCTGCAGGAACACCGCTTGCTGATTCAATTGCTGAGATCGACAGAGTCTACCACCAGAGAAGGCGACTACTTGAAAGGCGCGCACTAGAGGAAATGGAGGAAACCGATTTCTCTGAATCTCTACTCAGTCTCTTCAAGGAAATCGACGGAATGGCAGAAGCTAGACCACTGAAGGCATGGGTACAACCCACCAAGGATCGTATGAGGGGACCGACGATTGTTCTTTCGTCTGCAACCCGAGATCTGGAGATCAAGAACCACGCATTCCAACAACTTCCGAGGTTCTATGGCTTATCAAGGGAAGATGTGATAGGGTACTTGCACGATATCGATGATTTCGTCAACCAACTCCCACGACCCGGAGCTGACATAACAACGGATGAACTAAGGATGAAGGTTTTTGCTATGGGACTTGGCGACAGAGCCAAGTCATGGTTAAGTTCTCTTCCAGCAGACTCGCTGGACACTTGGGAGAAGGTTTTTTCAGCTTTCATGGAGAAATACTTCCCTCACACCTTGACTACCGCGCTTAAGGCGCAGATCACTAGATTCAAGCAGGACTATGATGAGACCATCTACACCGCGTTCGAGAGGTTCCAAGATCTCACGAACAAGTGCCCTCACCATGGTTTTGAACTTTCCGACTTAGTCCAACACTTCTACTATGGACTAACCTTCGACAACCAACAAGTGGTGGATTTCCAATGCTGAGGCAATATTTGGGAGGAAACCGCAGAAGCCATCTGGGCAGTTTTCGAAAGGCTTGCTAAGGGTTCGCAGTTCAAGGACCCAAGAGCAATGGTTAGGAGACGTGGACCTGAAGCTCCACCAACTCAAGAAGCCCCTATGTACAGGGGGAATGGGGATCAATTCGAGTGCTTTACCAACGAATTGAAGCAAGTCCTCAAGAGCGCCACCGGAACAATTATTTCGAACGAAGTATGCCGAATATGCAAGAACTATGGGCATGGGGCCCATATGTGTAGATCGGAGCTGGCATACGAGGATGGCAACTGGGCTCGAGGAGGCGAAGAAGAAGCCTTTGCTACGGAGTTTGGCACTCAAGAAGTTAGCTACGGACAAGACGGTAGGAACCCTCGAGGTTGATTTTGGAGAAGAGGATACCGCAACAATCAAGGATATGCACCGGCTAACTAAACTTATGGACCTAACCAAGACCGTAGTAGGCTAAACTATGGTAATGACCACTGCGAAAACCCCGCTCCGATAGAGCCACCGAAGTCGAAGTCGGCTCAACTGATGGAGAACTTGCAAAAGATGGTTGATCACACACAAAGTTTTCTCAAACGTTATGAAGAAGATTCTGAGAAGACTAGGGCAAGGCTTGATAGGTTGGAAGAGAGCACTAGGCTTGACCATCAAAAGATGCAAGAGTTGATCGACCGAGGAGCAAGTAGGGAGCAAGGCAAACTGCCTAGCAACACTGTGAAGTCGAATGCCATTACATTGGCTGGTGATGTACCTAACAAAATCACCATCAAGAAGGTTGTTAGGTGCGAGTGTTGCATGAAGGAAGAACTTCTACAGGCTGAGGAAGAAGAGAAGGACCTTGGTTCTGACGCAAGTGATGAGGAGCAAGAGGATCCCGAACCACTCCCTAAAAGTTTCGATGTTAAGGTAGGGATTGGTGAGCTTGAAGATGTCCGTGCCACACTAGATACGGGATCCTACTCAAACATAATTCCTTTGAATGTGTTTGAAAAGAGCAACCTTGGAAAACTATCTGAGCAAAGGGCTATTGTGCAACTGGCGGATGGATCCTTTATGAGACCCGAGGGCGTTGTGAAAAATGTGTTGGTCAAGATTGGTGAGGCATCTATACACACCAATTTTGTAGTTATGCCGGCGTCTGCACCTGGAACGGGGGATGTCATACTCTTAGGGCAAACATTCTTGACCAAGCTACGCTCCGTGATGGACATCTACCAAAGAACTTGCACCATCGAAGTGGATGGCAAGCGACACGTATTGCAAGCCATACCTGATCCACCGGAACCGCCTGATATTACTACTCACTACTGTGGTCTTGCAGCCTATATTCTTTCTTATTCACAGGTTCGTGGCATGGAGAGGAGATCAATGAAGGGGAAGCCTAGTACCCGCAAAAAGAAGAGATAGGCGCAGACAGGAATCGAGTCAAAGACTTTAAACAATGACGCTATCCGGGAGGCAACCCGGAATTTTTATCGCTTTCTTTACTGCTTTTCTGCATGCATTCATTCTTGAACTATTTGCTTCTCATATGCGAATTTGTTCTTGTCTGTGTCGTATGTGCTTATGTTTGAGTGAGATTTTTCGAGTGGTTTTTTGAAAAAATTGATTTCGGGGATTAAAACCGCATTTTCTGACATCAGGAACCGTCTCCCCGCGTTGGGGAGCACGGGGCGAACCGCCCCACGTGGGGGGCGAACCGCCCCACGGCTCCAGATCTTCAAAAACGCGGATTTCTTTCCCAAAATCTCATTTTCTTCATTCTTCTTCATTCCTCCTCCCAAAAAACCCGAATTTCGCGATTCCAACTTCAAATCTTCATAACTTCTTCAATTCTTGACCAAATTTAGTGTTCTTTCGCTTAAATCGAAGCCTATTACATGATCTTTCATCCCATCCGAACAGATTTCATCCTTATGCGTTAGATTTTCAGATCTGAGGTATCATCCTTAGAACCCTAATTTTCGAATTTGGGGGTTTTCTTATTTGAGCTTCAATTATGCTTATTTGATGCATGGGTATGTTGTTTGTATGATTAGACATGTTATTTACTATCAATTGCATGCTCAATTTTGTTTAGATTGTTGATTTGGGTATTTTGCTGCTAGATGATATATCTTGTTATGCAATATGTCTTTATCTTTGATTTCTTGCATATGATTGTGTTTATTGATGTAATGTTGGTGGATTTGACGATAGAATGCTTAATTGTTGAGTATGAAGATTTATGCTGGTAGAATTTTTCGCTGCTATGGTATGAATTGAGCCTTGTTATCAAGGATATTGGTTGTCTAGTAAGAGCATAATGTGATGTATTGCATGTGGTAGTTACATTAGTATGTTGCATGATGAATTAGCTAGGATAGACATTACGGTTTGGGGAGCTCGATTGTTGATTGTATCACTTGTTTGTTTCGCTTTTACACTAGCATATATTTGAGTCAGTTTTGTGTCATACGAGGTACTAACTGCTGTTTGTAGGAACCATACCAAGGGAAAGGAGCATTCCCGTATGATTGTTGTGAAGAACCATGTCAAGGAAGGTGACCTCGCTAGATGTGCGTTCGAGCCAAGGGGTTTTGCAACAACGTCGTGGATTATCCAAGAGGAGGAGCTAGAGTACACCTGGAGTAAGGACTTCTATGCCTATTCATGCACCACCGAAGGGACAGAAACCATTATTACGTCATCACTCCATCACGAGGACTGCAGAGTTCGAGTGAACAGGAAGGCACCGGGACATTCTCGTCGCTACGGATTCAATATTGAGTTCGCAGTTGCTAGAAGGTTCCGAAGCGCTAGCTTGGTTCCAAAACATAATGACATGGGTACCCAACACCTTGTTGGGGTGCCCCTTGCCTGCCTCTAAAGTGAGCATCATATAGACATCGGTCGGATCACCCGAAGAGAATGTGGTCGAAATTGGAGAAAAAGGTAGAAGACTTCTGAGTATCCGAGCAGCTTACTGTAACCTTCTCGTGGTGTAAAACGTTGGAGGGGGAGGTCATGACACCACTGCCCTTTCCCCTTCAACAGTTCACATCCTATTGGAGGGCTTCAGGATGGAGGATTCCATAACAGCGGCGGCTAATCTTGAGAATTCTACCTGCCACTACAGCTCTATTGGTGAGGATGTGCGTGAAAGTAGTGACAATGAAGGCCATACGGGCAATGATGATACTAATGGAGGAGTTGTTCCTGTTCGACCTATGATTGAAACTACCACGCCTACCTGAAGACCTGATGACACCCTATAAAGCTCCCAGAGGAGGCCCAATAAATCACAAGCAGCATACTCAGCCGACCGAGGCCAAACCATGGGGTAACATCTAGTATCACATCTTAATTCCTCATTTACTTACTGCTTTCTTAGATTTTTTAGGTTGCATTTCACTACATTCATCTTAGGATAGTCTTGCATGTTTTATATGGAGTTTATTGCCGAATTTTTTGAACTTTTTTATTGGGTAGATCAACCAACTATGCCATTAATCGTATGCTTCATCTCTATGAATTTGTTTGAGGTTTTTCTCGCTTGGCTTGTCACATTTATGTATTTCACTTAGTTGAGCTTGGTAGTCTCGACATCACTTAGTAGTGTTTTCTCTACTGCGGTTCACGAAGGCCTTTATAATAGGATGATGCATGTTAAGGTCTTATGGTTGTTTTCCCGAGTAATTATGTACCTAAGAGGCAACAAGTCTTCACCATGCTTTGAGATTGCTAAATGTCTCAGAAGGAGGTAGTGTGAGGTTGTGTGATCCTTTGTTTATAACCTATTCTTCCGAATAGGTTTGGGGAGGGGATTACACCATCATAGACTTGTTTCTATTTTTCATTTTTGTATCGTGAGTTTATTTTTCCTTTTCCGTAAATTTTGTGCTCCAACCTATACTTTTGAATAGGTTTGGGGAAGTCGTGTGAGTCATTTTATTTCTCTTTTTGTTATGCTACTGCTGGCTAAAAAAATCAGAAAAAAGAAAGAAAAATTCCAGAGAAAAAAAAAGAAAAAAAGAATCTGGAAAGAAAAAAAAAGAAAAAAAAGAAAAGACCCCAAAAAAGCAAAGAAGGGTCCAAAAAAGAAAGCCAAATAGCAGTTTAGCAAAGTGTTGAGTCTTATTTTCCATTTTTGTAATGTTCGTAATCGTGTTGTAATTTTCTATTTTTATCCTTTTTGTCTTGAGTATCATCTGTTCTAGACCACCCTCGTCCTGCCATTCTGGAAGTGGTGAATAGCTTAAGACTTTACTTGAGAGATGGGTAGAATAGGGGAGAGTTATCTTTTATAGGGAACCCTCCTTCGTTTGATGAGAGCCAGTACTGGTTCGACCTCTTTTCAGGAAAAGTCTTAACATGGTGGAACAACAGTAAGTCCTCAGTTTCATAGGCACGGGGCAACCATTCGTATCTTAGCATGCTTCATTACGTCATCACTGACTAGGTCCAGGTAGAGAATGTTACGAGAGACTATCTTGTCTTGACATAAGTGCTTATGTGGATGTGTATAAGTCAATCGAGGTATTCTTCAACCTATATTCATGCTTTGATTCATATGGTTTTTGTTCATATGTTGTTTGATAGATTCAGTAGATTAGTTCATTTTATTTGGCATGAGACTCCATTTTGTGTCTTGCATGTTTTTTGCATTAGAGTCTAGCTTAGTTGCTTGAGGACAAGCAAAGGTTCGGTTTGGGGAGTTTGATGAATGTGTATTTTACACTTTCATTCGAGTCTTTTTCACCTATTTTAGCTATCCTCTATGTTAATTTAGCTATATTTTAATGCATTTTATTAGAAAAGTGTCACGTTTCCCTTTAGATTTTATTTTACAGGTTTTGGTTGAAATTCGAAGATTTCCGGGCAATTATATTGAAGTTGACAAGGAATTGGTGTTCCAGAAGCCTATTTGGAGTATCTGAAGGTTTCCGGATAGGATTTGGAGTCTAGGGGCCGAATCTGGAGGTTAGAAGGCTACTAGAAGTCAGAAACCGAGTCGAAAAGGGGAATAAATCCAAAAACGCGTCGAAAACGCGGAATTCCGCGAGAAATTCTCTGGGGCGAACCGCCCCAGAGGTGGGGCGAACCGCCCGGTGTGTGGGGCGAACCGCCCCACAGTATTTCGGGGCCTATATATAATTCCTCAGTTTTCTCCGAAAATCATATCTTTCCAGAACTACTTTCTCACCTCTCTCTATAGTTTTAGGTAGGAACTTCCTGGGGCCTGTCCTGGGAATTCCGTAGCTTAGGGGATACTTTTTCATAGCAGTTTGGAGCTCGTAGGATCGCAATCATCCGGAGATTGACAACCTTCGGTAACTTTGTATCTTACAGTTTTATTCTACTTATTTTATTATATTCTTTCAACATGTTTTCTTCTATGATTTCTGTTGATTGCATGCCTATTATGAGTAGCTAAACTTATCGTTGGTGGTAGTATGTGAATTCTTAGCGAAGGGAAGATAATCATGCTAATGGCTATATCGCGCATTATACTCCGTGTCATTGCTTTATTTCGTTGATCAGGCACAGCCTAAATTCTCGTATGTTGTATTAATTATTATGCACAATTGGACACTTTTCGACCATCAGACCAATTATCTTCGTAGTGTTGAATAATTACGGAAAACATTAGGACAATAGTGATTGACTTGTCAGACCAATTATCTTCGTAGTGCTTAATATTTGCAACAGGACACTAGATTGATTCAAAGATCTCTATGCAAGACCGAGGAATTTATGCATGATTATCGACCCGTTATGTTAAGAAGGACCATACTATCACCAATCTCCATTATCTGCTAGAAACCCCTTTTGCTATCTGTCTGCTGTTCTATATTTTCTTGTTAAATAGATAAAGCTAGTTATAGTCCTGAGAGAACGACACTCGAGTCATTCTACTGCTACACTACGGTTTTCGTTGTAGTTGTGGATTGCGTTTGGCTAAATACAAATTTATTTGCGTGAACTCGGAGAACGACATCCGCGGTTCATCATAACACAAGGAAGAAAACACTGGATCGCAAGGAAAAGGACAAGTCATCAGCGTCAGTACCTATTGTCCATGACCTCTCAGACAATTCCCAGACAATTGCTGAAACGCAAGTTCCAGTAGATGTTGACAAGGTAGTTACTGAAGCCTATGTCAGCAACATTGAAGTGTTTGCGGAAGCCTTCAATGATCGACTCAATGTTGATCCCTCTACTAAGAACAGACCACAAGGCAGTGGAAATGAAATTCCTGCCCAAGTCCCAGATATCTACATTGTAGATAATCTAGATGATCAAACTCTGGAACCAGCAAGTGATATTGCTGCTGATATGAGAACTGCGGCACTTGCTGATGCTGCTGAAAAGATGGTTGCTGAACAAGCAACTCATCAAGTTGCTGAAACCACGGTTGTTGAAGAACCAGTATGCTGAAACAGCAATGGTTCAAGTTCCAGAAGTTGCTGAAGAAACACAAGAAGCACTATTCAACGACGCATCTCGTGATGCTGAGAATACTGGCCCAAGTTCACCAAAGACATCAATTGACAAAGTCCAGCTTGTACCGGAAGCTATAAGCCAACAAATGGAGTTGGAGATTGAAGAATCATCCAACAAATCCATTGATGTCTTCATGACAAGCAGTGAGCTTATAGGTCAAGATGCTTCTGCTCAACTTGTCATTTCAGAGACAAGGGAGATTGCTGAAACCGCGCAGCTTTCTCAAACAGAGCAAGCCAAGAAGTCTGCTGAAGAAACAGTCCCAGAAAATGAAGAAACTATTAATGCTGAAAGGACTGAGCCACAACCTGTCCTTCTCCAGCAGTTAGATAACTCAACCATCAGTAAAACTTCACTTTGTGAAACTTATTCTTTTGCTAATATTATGATATCTCTACAGACTTCTCAAGATGCAAGTCAGATGGTTGCTGAAGCCTCTGCACCAGAATCAACACTCCCTGCTCAGCAGGTAGTTAACATTTTTGGTAATAAAACTAAGTTTGACAGCTTAGTACTTGTGTCTAACTCATATTTATTTCAGGATGAACAAATGGAGGATGCTACTCAAGCTCCTCAAGGAATGGAAATTGTACAACATGAGCTTGCTGAATCTCAGCAGGTAATTCATGTTTCAGCTTTGAACTCTAAAGCAATCATCCAAACCTATCCTGATCTAAATATTGTTCTTTTTCAGGCTCTAAAGGAGACCACTGAAGTGGTGCACATCACTGAGGATCCACAAGTAAGTTCTGAGGAACTGTACTTGAAATTCCAAACAACAACCTTGTCCAGAGTTGCTAAGTTTGTCAGCAACTGGCAAAGGTACAGATGAATGGATTTTTCTGATCTCCATCTTCATCTTTCAAACGAGAAAAAGAGATCTTCTCTGCTGAAGCTCGAGACGTTTGTCCACTCCATACTTCCTGAAGACATGTCATATTCTCAGCTAATGAGCTCAACTCTGATTGCTCAAATCAGAGAGAATATGAAGGCAAAATTCAAGAGTGCCTCTCCAGCTGAACAAGCTGTGATGCTCAAGGGTTTATTTGTACCCGTGGTGGCTGATCCCCACATAATAAATGAGGAAGAGGAAGTAACGAGTGTTTCTTTATACAAGCATCTCGAGCTAGTAATTCTGACTGATGATGATGAAGAGGAAGAAGATGAAAACATTCCAACTGATCCCAGTGATGATGAAGGGAAAGATTCAAAGGACAAGAAAGATGACGACGATGACAATCAAGGTCCAAGTCCTGATGCTGGTGGTTTAAAAATGACAGTTGCTGAAACTGAACCACAAGACAATCAGCAAGCTGAACAACCACAACCTCAACATGAATCTCAACCTGCTCCTGCTGATGCTGAAAATCAAGCACCTGTACAAGGTGTTGATACTGAAGAAGAATATGCCAGAAAGTGAGCTGCCTTGAAACATGGCAAAAGCCAACTTTCTGATGCCAAGGTCACTGATGCAAACCTTGATGATGAATATGAATTGGATGAAGATTACCAACGCGCTCTACAAAACAGTCTCATGATCCATGCAAGACATACGCAGGATCTAGAAATTGGTCAATCTTCAGGAGTAAGACCACAGGAAGTCCCCTCCCTTCCACTTACTACTGGCGAAACTCCAGTAATTGAGTCTCAAATGGTGCCCTCACCAACCACTCAATTAAAACTAACTACTGGCGAAACTCCAGTAATTGAGTCTCAAATGTTGCCCTCAGCAACTACTCAATTAAAACTAACTACTGGCGAAACTCCAGTAATTGAGTCTCAAACGTTGCCCTCACCAACTACTCAATTAAAACTAACTACTGGTGAAACTCCAGTTGTTGAGTCTGAAGCGTTGCCATCAGCAACCACTCAACCAAAAGGAAATGAAGCTGCTGACTTAGGTTCCAAGGTTGCTGACCTTGATGAATCTGAGGATGACGATGATTTATCAGCAAATGAGGATGAACAATCCAAGAGAGATCCCAAAGTGGTTCAAATTCCTCCTCCTGACTATATAAATGATATAGACGATGATCTGAGAGGAGAATTGCTGATGAAAGATGATCAGTTTGCTTCAGACCTTAACCCCAAACCTAGTATCGTTCCCACGAGTTGAGGAGTTTACTCCTAGAATTCTGGCACTGAAGAAAGTCCATGATGCCTGCAAAGCAGAAGATGAGGCATTGCTTGCTGAGAGCCCACTTGACATTGGGAAAATATTGGCTACAGTGCTGAGACGCACTACTACTCTTACAATAGCTCAGAAAGACATCAGTCTTTATCACAAGAGCTATGAAGAGGATGTAAGTCAAGCACTAAAGATAGCAAAGACCGCTCTAGTAAAGGCTCAGACTTTCATGGATGATAAGGCCGCAACAGAGAAAAGACATGAAGAGAACATGGTGAGTATTCAGACAGAGTTGTCAAAAATGACTTTTGATCAGCAACAAATCATCATGAAATACAACAACTTAAGTACTCTTGCTGAAAATTGCAATGAGTTCTATTCTCGGCACATCACTCCGATGTTGCAATCCATGTCTAAGGGGGAAAAGAGAAATACAAGAAAAAGAACCCAAACCCCTCCTACTGTTGATGAGCCACTGCCCATAGAACCTCTTTCTGAAAGAGAGCAAAGTTCTAAAAGGCCAGCAGAATCTGAGTTAAATTCAGCAAGTCCCAAAAAGAGAAAAACTGCCGCTGAAATTCAAGATTTTTGCCATACTGAAAGTCATGAAGATCTGAATGAAGATGATGATGATGATGACAATCAGACAATAGCTCAAGCCATAAGAGCTAGACCAATTACAGCCTTAACTCCGTCTGGCCAATCAAAGCATTTCTCTTCTGACTCAAGATCTTCAGCAAGAGATCAAGACAATGCAAAGTCAAGAAGAAGAAGGCAAAGACAGGAAGAAAAGAGGCTGGCCAGCTGATGAACGTATTTTTGACGCGTTCATCTTGTTTTTTTTACCTTCTTTTGCTATCTTTTAGCCTTGTTTCTTGGTTAGTTTTGTAGAATAGTGTCACGTTTATTGTTTTCTGCATTTTCAGGCACTTAGGTACGAAACGACGTTTTTGGAGCTAAAAATGAGCCTTTTTGATGAAAAGATGGCCCCGTTGAAGTTCCCCAATCTCCGTGGCTTGTTCGTGAGTGTCTGAGCCTCAATAAGCATTGAGAAGGATGAATCCAAGGCACCCGAGGGCCGTACGAGGGCAAAAAGATTGAGTTTGAAGACAAAAATTTGCCCAGGAGCCAAGCTAAGCGCCTGGAATAGTGAAGCGCTCCGCTTCATTTTCCAGGAGCTTTGGCACAGCAGCCAAGCGAAGCGCTTGGAGGGCCGAAGCGCTTCGCTTGCCAAGCGCTCCGCTTGGCCTCTCCAAGCGGTCCGCTTGGCAGCGGTTATGTTTTAGGATTTTCCTTCTTAGATCTAATCTTCTGTTACTTTTTGGAGACTTTTGAACTGTATCTTCGTTTTGGAGAGCTCCTAAGCCCCAAAACTCAGAAAAAATTCAGATTACATTGTATTTTAGATTGGATTAAAGGTTTTGGCATAGGATTGCATCCGTTGTTTCATCTACGGAGAGGTTTTCATCAATACCCACCGATTAGTGACAGCTTGGTGGTAACATTGTATCATTATCTCTTGTCTAGTAGTTTGATTTGATGTATTCCATTTACAATTCATATGATTTGATATCTATGTTGATGAATATGAGTAGCTAAATCCTTTGTGTTGGTGGTAGAATGTAGAATATGCATGCTATGGGTTATGTTTATGCTTACATGAGATTGTGATTCAATCTTGCTGCAAATTCCTTCATATGATTCTTAGTTGCCTATAAAATATATTCGAATTGAGTATAGTGACAAACTCTTGGTCAATGAAAGCTATAGGATTGTATGTTAGAGATTTGCAGCATGCTAGATAAATGGTGTTAGTGACAAGCACCTCTAAAGTATTGATAGTGATCTTTTATAATGTGTGTCTTGAAAGTTACCTAGACGAGTTGCTTAGCAGACTTGATCGAAGGTTTTACGCACTGAACTTGTGAGCATATTCGTAACCCATGCATGTGTATTTGATTTCTACCACCAACCAGTTTTCCAAACTTGATTACAACAATCTGATTTCTCGTTGCTCTGTTCTAAGAAAGCAATTCTATAAACTCTTGAACTCGTTGACTGAAATAACTAGCAAAAACCACAAACAAAGCCACGTTAGGTCCCGAGAGAACGACACTCGGGGAAAACTTGCCATTGCACTCTAGTTTGTGTAGTGATAAGTGTTCTTTGGCTTTTAAACAAATTTAATTGGTGAAAAACGACATCATCAATTTGGCACCGTTGCCGGGGACTTAACTCCTTTGGTTGGTGTTTTTGTTTTGGTTTTTTCAGCCAACATCTCTTCTTTGTCTCATTTCTGTTTTTGTTTCTTTTTGCTTGAGATACTCACTATCTTGTATTTCAGGTGAGTGCATGCCTAGAACCCGAACGGGTGGACCTATCATTGAACCTTTTGTAGACGAGATCGATCGTTTGTTTCAAAGGAGAAGGAGGAATTTGAATCTCGAGTTTGAAGAAGTAGCATCTAGAGCTTCCACTTCTGGTATTCGGGAAGAGTCTTCTTCTTATCTTTTGGAGCCAATTCTTGAATCTGTTTACTTGGAAGGTGAAATGGCGGAGAGGCCTATACGTACACTTACTAAGCCTACGTTTGGGGCTAGAAGACCAGCAATTGTCCTCAATGATGCCACAAGGAACTTGGAGATCAAGAATCACATGTTCCAACAACTTCCCAAATTCTATGGGATGGCTAATGAGGACGTGATTGGGTACTTGAATGAGCTCGAGAATTTTGTTCTCCATCTTGGGCGACCAGGGGCTGGTGTTACGGATGATGATCTCCGTAAGAAGGTCTTTTCTATGGGGCTAGGTGATCGTGCAAAGGCTTGACTTAATACTTTGGAGGTCGGGTCTTTGACAACATGGGATCTTTGCTTTGATAAGTTCATGGAGCGTTACTACCCCGCTTCCAAGACAATGACTATGAAGAGCCAAATTAGCTCCTTCGAGCAGAGGTATGATGAGCCTTTCCACGAGGCCTATGATCGATTCATGGGGTTGCATCATCGATGCCCACATCACGAGTATGATAAAGGTCAGCTTCTCCAATTCTTTTACAATGGTTTACATCCCGAGATTCAATCTCATGTGTGGAGGTAGTATGGGGGAGTTGCTTCCTTCTAAAGCTCAAGTGAAGCTGGACATGATGTACCGGAATTCCCAAAATCGGAATGTGAGGACTCGTGTGCTCCAAACGGAGCAAAGAGGTGAGGCCAAGGTAGTGGTACAACAAGATGCCTTCGATGGGTTCGCCCATGAAGTTAAGCAAGCTTTGAGGCAAAGCGTTCCTTCTCCTTCTACGGAAGTTTGTGGTGTGTGCAAGAACTATGGGCACCCGACCTATTTATGTCGTTTTGAATTTGCTAGAGAGCAATATGTCACGAACGATGTCCATCAAGAAGTGTATGCTGCTAAGGGAGAGCAAGTAGTTGGAGATGTGAACTACGGGCAAGGATATGGCAATGTGAGGCCACAAAACCGTGGGCCCCGAGGTGGGTACCAGAATCAAGGCAACCGTGGTTATGTCCATAACCCGGATCAATATGCCTATGGGCCTAATCAAGATAGAAGTCGTCTCAGCTATGGGAACAATTGGTATGAAGGAGCACCGCCTTCTAATCCTACACCTCCACCTCAGGTTGCTAGTTCGGGACCACAAGGTGGAGGGGTGCTTCCTTCACCTCTTGTCTCTTCTTTCAACGATCTTGTGTTGAAGACTAATAAGTTTATGGAGCATTAGTATCGTAATGAAGCTACTAACAATCAGCGGTTTGAGAAGCTTGAGGCTAGTAGTAGCAACCTCCATAAGAAGTTGCAAGAGTTGATAGATCGGGGGGCTAGTAGAGAGCAAGGGAAGTTTCCCGGGAACACGGAGAAGGCTATGGCCATAACCGTGGTGACTGATTTGCCCGTGGAGATCACGGTTGTGAGAGACAATGCACGAGATGAGGTGCCAAGTTGCAAGATAACTGAAACTTGCATGGTGAGTGAGGAGGTCGAGACTCCTAAGGTGGTTATGGAAGAGGAAGTTGTCGCACAATCTGATGCGACAGTTGAAGAGGTGAAATAAAACTCATCGTCTGAGGATGAGATGGTGGATATGGTGGAAGTGCCCATCCAAGAGAGCTTCGATGTTGAAATCGGCTTGGGGAAGAAGGACGGAATAGTGGCAACTCTAGACACGGGAGCGGGTGTGAATGTTATACCCTTGAACGTGTATGAAGAGTCGGGTTTGTCTAGCTTGAGACCTATGAAATGCATGGTGCAATTAGCGGATGGGTCCATGAAAAAGTCGTTGGGTGTGATTGAGAACTTGGCGGTGAGGGTTTCCGGTGTAGAGGTGAAGGCTAATTTCATCGTTATGCCTACATCTTCTGCTAAGCTCAAAGATGTGGTTCTCTTGGGTTCAATTGTGTTATGCATTGGTGAATTAGAGTTTGATGATGATTGTTGAGCATGTTTCTTACTAGATGTGATGTCTAAATTCGAATTTTGCTCCTCTTGATTTATGATGAACTCTATTGCTCGAAATTTTGCTATATAATTGTTTAATGATTGTTAGCCTTGAATTTGAGTTATGTTATGATTATGGTGATGTTGTGATTGCATGAGAATGTGTTGGATTGGTTGGGTAATTCAATTGGAGAGTTTGTTTGCTTGGTTTAGATTTGTATGGATTTATCGTAACGAAGTGTTAAAGCTTCTCAATTTGTTCATATGAACTTTAGCAAGCCTTCAAACTCACCATGAGATTACTTGAGTGAGTATTGGAGTCTAGGAGTCAAGTCTAAGTCTCTTTGTCTCTTGAAGTTATCTAATAAGATTATTCTAGGTACAATGGCATCAAGAAGAACCAAGAGATCAAGGGGAGAAGGGACCTCGAGTGCCCAACAAACGGCCACACCCGGCGAGTATGCCAATCGGGGAGGGCAAGGCAATTCGAAGCGAGTTTCCATGCCCACAAGCACACGTACATTTCTGAGAGGAGCATTCGCTTCACGGCTGGTGAGAGCGAGTTGGATGGTGCCAAAGAGCTCAACAAGCTCATTACTGAGCGAGGGTGGAAGTACTATGGCGAGGTCATGCCAAATTGGGACCAAGCAGTAGTGGAGGACTTCTACATTGCCTTCACGGACTATAATGAACGGACCGGTGAGGTTCCCGTCCGCGGTGTTAGGGTCGAGTTTACTCCTTTGAGCATCACTAGCTTCATTATGCGATTGGATAGGCCACTGGCGCGGGATCCAAACCGCCAGCCTGCATCCAACGAGAGATTTGATCCCGCGGAGCTCTATGTCTACGACCGGGAGTCTGATCATTACCCCATGGAGATACTGAATGGCATTACCGTGGAAGATTTTGAATTGCCTGATGAACCACCCCGGATTTTGCGCCACAACGATCTCACCTTCGAGGCAAAGATGATGTTGAAGTTCGTTCAAGCCAATCTGATTCCTAGCACACATGATTCCGAGGTTCAGTCCTATTACGGAGTCCTAGTCTATGCTCTCTTGCATGATCTGCCTCTCACTCCTGGCATCGTCATCTTCGAGGAATTCAAGCGCCGCCGTAATGCAAACCGGAAGCTTGCCTTTGGTAACTTAATCACGGGCATGTGCAAGGAGGCCGGAGTTCCCGACCTCGTACTGGACAAGAAGCCGAAGAAATCCATCAACATTGATACGTACAATGAGATGTACGAGACTTGGTGCACTCAGCAAGGAGAACCCATGCAACCAAGAGTTACGCGCCATGTGACACCTCCTCCACCTCCACCTACGGCCGGGCAAGGAAGCTTCGACTTCTCGGAGTTCAACCGGATCTTGGTCGATCAGTTCGGGAACTTCCAAACCACCATGTTGGAGGCTCAGTCGACCCAGCTTACCGAGCACTTCCGGGGATTTGAGGAGCGCGAAGTCAAGAGGTGGGAGGACTTCTGAGTGATGGAGGAGCAGCGTTGGGATGATTACCAAGGGCGTGTAGATCAGCGTTGGGAAGCCGCTCGAGTAGAGGACACTAGGCGTTGGAGAGCCCACCAAGAGGAGATGATGAACCGCCATGACGCCCTAGCTCGCCGAATTTCGGGGTATCCTTTCTATGATCAGACAGGTGGTTGTGGGAGTGCCTTTCCTAACACCCCCTACGACCCCTTCTCCTAGAGACACCAACCAACAGAGGCCACATTATCGGTACTATTTTTATATTATCGTTATTTTGGCTTGTTTACTATTGTTGGTTGAAACTCTTTTCATTTCGATTTGGTTGTATGATGTTATGACTTATGACTCTTGTACTCTTTATTTGCTTTTGTAGTTGTGGCCTGTGTGCCTTTTGTCGTGATTAGTTTAGTCTAGTGTTTGTCTTGGTGCCTTAGGTGATTAAGATAGGAAAAAAAAACATCGAAAATCTGGAAACAGAGCCAAGCGAAGCGCCTGGCAAGCCCAAGCGAGCCGCTTGGAATTCCAGTAAGAATTTCATTCTTACTGGAATTTCAAGCGGAGCGCCTGGAGCCTCCCAAGCGCTCCGCTTGACAAGCGAACCGTTTGGCGCCAAGCGGTCCGCTTGGACCCTGTACCCAGATTTTCCTCGTTTTTTCCATTCTTCTCACCTTTGCGCACCTGTTTTCACATGTTTCTTGAGTCCTTTCAGGTACTACTCATATATAGGAGATTGGACACGAACCTTTATCTCAGGGAAGTGTACTTTCAATCCAATTTTTCCTTTTCGTTCAACTTTTCTTTGCTCGAGGACGAGCAAAAGTTTAGGTTTGGGGAGGGGGTATTGGATTTTCAGTACTATATGCTTGTGTGGTTCGTACATGCCTGATTTTACTCAAGTTCATGTGATTTGTCGTGTTTTTTTCAAATTTTTGCATGCATATCATCCCTAGATTAGTTGTTGCACGTTGTTGTGTGTGGAGTTTATTGCCAAGTCTTTTGAACTTTTTTATTGAGTAGACTAAGTGTTTATGACCATGGATCATATGTTGCATCACTTTGCAAGTAGTTTGAGGCTTGTCTCGCTTGGTTTGTCACATTCGCATGTGCACTAGTTAAGCTTAGTAGTCTCGACATCACCTTGAGTGGTGTTTCTTCTGCTGCGGTTCACGATGGCCTTATAAAATGATGCATGTTATAGTCTATGGTTGTAGCCCGTGTAATTATGTACGTAAGAGGCCACAACTTCTTCACCTCGATTAGAGATTGCAAATGCCTAGGAAGGAGGTAGTGTGAGGTGTGCGATTCCTTGTATTAAACCTATTCTATCGAATAGGTTTGGGGACGGGGTTGCCTTATTGATCTTGTCTTTCGTCTTTGAGTCGTTGTAAAGTTTCTCTTTTTCTTTTTCTTTTTGTTTTGTGTCCCAACCTATTCTTTCGAATAGGTTTGGGGAGGTGTCTTTGTAAAAGAGTCTTTCCTTTTTCTTTTTCTTCTTTGTGCTCAAACCTAATCTTTCGAATAGGTTTGGGGAGGTGTTTTTGACACTTAGTACTGCTGCTTGCCCCTATATAAAAAAATAAATAAAAGAAATAGAAAAAGAAAAGAAGAAAAAAAAGAGAAAAGAAAAAGAGAAAATAAAAACAAGGAAGAAGAAAGAAAATAAAGAATAAGACCCAAAAGCAAAAGAAGGGTCGTTGCAAGCAAAAAGCAGTCTCGTAGTGTCAAGTGTCATGTACATATTTTGTCCTTGTGAAGTTATCGAGTTGTAAATTCTATCTTTCGTTTCGTGTCGCCTTTGTCCAAGGCCTGTTCTTGACCACCCTCGTCTTGCTATTCAAGAAGTGGTTGAAGGAGACTCATTCGTTGAGAGTCTGGGTAGAATAGGGGAGTGTCTTCTCTTTCTAGGGAACCCTCCTTCGTTTGATGAGAGCAAGTATTGGTTCGCCCTCTCTTGAGGAAAAGTCTCGGTTGGTGAACAGTAGTAAGCCCTCGGTTTCATAGGCACGGGGCAATTGTAGTATGATAACATGCATCATTGTGTCGTCACTGACCAGGACCAGGTAGAAGATGTTACGAGAGACTCCTTTGTTTAACCAAGTGCACATGAGAATGTGTATATTCGCAATCGAGGTATTCTTCAACCTACTTGCATGTCATGCTCATTTGGTTTTGTTCATAAGCATTTGGTAGATTCAATAGATTAGTTCACTTTACTTGGCATGAGACTCCTTTTGTGTTGCATTTAGGATAGTTTGTTGCTTGAGGACAAGCAAAGGTTTGGTTTGGGGAGTTTGATGAACGTATTTTTGACGCGTTCATCTTGTCTTTTTTACCTTCTTTTGCTATCTTTTAGCCTTGTGTTTTGCTTAGTTTTGTAGAATAGTGTCACGTTTATTGTTTTCTGCATTTTCAGGCACTTAGGTACGAAACGACATTTTTGGAGCTAAAAACGAGCCTTTTTGATGAAAATATGGCCCCGTTGAAGTTCCCCAATCTCCGTGGCTTGTTCGTGAGTGTCTGAGCTTCAATAAGCATTGAGAAGGATGAGTCCAAGGCACCCGAGGGCCGTAAGAGGGCAAAACGATTGAGTTTGAAGACAAAAATCTGCCCAGGAGCCAAGCTAAGCGCCTGGAATAGTGAAGCGCTCCGCTTCATTTTCCAGGAGCTTTGGCACAGCAGCCAAGCGAAGCGCTTGGAGGGCCGAAGCGCTTCGCTTGCCAAACGCTCCGCTTGGCCTCTCCAAGCGGTCCGCTTGGCAGCGGTTACGTTTTCGGATTTTCCTTCTTAGATCTGATCTTCTGTTACTTTTTGGAGACTTTTGAACTGTAGCTTCGTTTTGGAGAGCTCCTAAGCCCCAAAACTCAGAAAAAACTCAGATTACATTGTATTTTAGATTGGATTAAAGGTTTTGGCATAGGATTGCATCCGTTGTTTCATCTACGGAGAGGTTTTCATCAATACCCACCGATTAGTGACAGCTTTGTGGTAACATTGTATCATTATCTCTTGTCTAGTAGTTTGATTTGATGTATTCCATTTACAATTCATATGATTTGATGTCTATGTTGATGAATATGAGTAGCTAAATCCTTTGTGTTGGTGGTAGAATGTAGAATATGCATGCTATGGGTTATGTTTATGCTTACATGAGATTGTGATTCAATCTTGCTGCAAATTCCTTCATATGATTCTTAGTTGCCTATAAAATATATTCGAATTGAGTATAGTGACAAACACTTGGTCAATGAAAGCTATAGGATTGTATGTTAAAGATTTGCAGCATGCTAGATAAATGGTGTTAGTGACAAGCACCTCTAAAGTATTGATAGTGATCTTTTATGATGTGTGTCTTGAAAGTTACCTAGACGAGTTGCTTAGCAGACTTGATCGAAGGTTTTACGCACTGAACTTGTGAGCATATTCGTAACCCATGCATGTGTATTTGATTTCTACCACTGATGATGTCGTTTTTCACCAATTAAATTTGTTTTAAAGCCTAAGAACACTTATCACTACACAAACTAGAGTGTAATGGCAAGTTGTCCCCGAGTGTCGTTCTCTCGGGACATAACGTGGCTTTGCTTGAGGTTTTTGCAAGTAATTTCAGTCAACTAGTTCAAAGTTTAGAGAATAGTTTCCTTTGAACAATAGCAACAAGAAATCAGATTTATGTAAACAAGTTTGGAAAACGGTTGGTGGTAGAAATCAAATACACATGCATGGATTACGAATATGCTCACAAGTTCAGTGCGTAGAACCTTCGATCAAGTCTGCTAAGCAACTCGTCTAGGAAAATTTAAGACACACATCATGAAAGATCACTATCAATAATTTAGAGGTGCTTGTCACCAACACCATTTATCTAGCATGCTGCAAATCTCTAACATACAATCCTATAGCTTTCATTGACCAAGAGTTTGTCACTATACTCAATTCAAATATATTTTATAGGCAACTAAGAATCATATGAAGGGATTTGCAGCAAGATTGAATCACAATCTCATGTAAGCATAAACATAACCCATAGCATGCATATTCTACATTCTACCACCAACACAAAAGATTTAGCTACTCATATTCATCAACATAGACATCAATTCATATGAATAATAATTGGAATACATCATATCAAACTACAAGACAAGAGAGTGATACAACTTACCACCAAAGCTGTCACTAATCGGTGGAAATCTAAGAAAACCTCTCCGTAGATGATTACAAAGGATGAATCCCAATCAAAACCTTGAATCCCAAGCTAAAATACAAAGAAATCTGAATATTCTCTGAGTTTTGGGGCTTAGGAGCTCTCCAAAACCAAGTTACAGTTCAAAAGATATTCAAAAAATGATCAAAGATCAGATCTAAGAAGGAAAATCCGAAAACGTAACCGCTGCCAAGCGGACCGCTTGGCAAGCGAAGCGCTTCGGGCACTCCAAGCGCTTCGCTTGGCTCCTGTGCTGAAGCTCTTGGAAATTGAAGCGAAGCGCTTCACTATTCCAGGCGCTTAGCTTGGCTCCTGGGCAGATTTTTGTCTTCAAACTCAATCTTTTTGCCCTCGCATGGCCCTCGGGTGCCTTGGACTCACCCTTCTCGATGCTTATTGGTACTCAAACACTTACGAGCAAGCCACGGAGATTGGGGAACTTCAACGGGGCCATCTTTTCCATAAAAAATGCTCGTTTTTAGCTCCAAAAACGTCGTTTCGTACCTAAGTGCCTGAAAATGCAGAAAACACAAAACGTGACACAATTCTACAAAACTAACCAAAAAACAAGGCTAGAAGATAGCAAAAGAAGGTGAAAAAGACAAGATGAACGCGTCAAAAATACGTTCATCAAACTCCCCAAACCAAACCTTTGCTTGTCCTCAAGCAACAAACTAACCTAAATGCAACACAAAAGGAGTCTCATGCCAAGTAAAGTGAACTAATCTATTGAATATACCAAATGCTTATGAACAAGATCAAATGAGCATGACATGCAAATAGGTTGAAGTATGCCTCGATTGCGAATATACACATTCTCAAGTGCACTTGGTTAAACAAAGGAATCTCTCGTAACATCTTCTACCTGGACCTGGTCAGTGACGACACAATGATGCATGTTATCATACTACAATTGCCCCGTGCCTATGAAACCGAGGACTTACTTCTGTTCACCAAGCGAGACTTTTCCTCAAGAGAGGGCGAACCAATACTGGCTCTCATCAAACGAAGGAGGGTTCCCTTAGATAGATAACACTCCCCTATTCTACCCAGACTCTCAAGAATGAGCCTCTTTCAACCACTTCTTGAATAGAAAGACGAGGGTGGTCAAGAACAGGCCTTGGACAAAGGCGACACGAAATGAAAGATAGAATTTACAACTCGATAACTTCACAAGAACAAAATATTTACACGACACTTGACACTACGAGACTGCTTTTTGGCTTGCAACGACCCTTCTTTTGCTTTTGGGTCTTATTCTTTATTTTTATTTCTTCTTTTTTTTCTTTTCTCTTTTCTCTTTCTTTTTTTCTTTTCTTTTTTCTCTTTCTTTTTTTTATATATAGGGGCAAGCAACAGTACTATGTGTCAAAAACACCTCCCCAAACCTATTCGAGAGAATAGGTTTGAGCACAAAGACGAAAAGGAAAAAGGAAAGACTCTTTACAAAGACACCTCCCCAAACCTATTCGAAAGAATAGGTTGGGACACAAAACAAAAAGAAAAAGAAAAAGGAAACTTTACAACGACTCAAAGACGAAAGACAAGATCAACGAAGCAACCCCCTCCCCAAACCTATTCGATAGAATAGGTTTAATACAAGGAATCGCACACCTCACACTACCTCCTTCCTAGGCATTTGGCAATCTCAAATCGAGGTGAAGAACTTGTCGCCTCTTACGTACATAATTACACGGGTTACAACCATAGACTCTAACATGCATCATTTCATAAGGCCATCGCGAACCGCAGCAGAAGAAACACCACTCAAGGTGATGTCGAGACTACTAAGCTTAACTAGTGCACATGCGAATGTGACAAACCAAGCGAGACAACAACTAATCACCTAAGGCACCAAGACAACAACTAAACTAAACTAATCACGACAAAAGGCACACAGGCCACAACTACAAAAGCAAATAAAGAGTACAAGAGTCAAAAGTCATAATATCAGATAAGAGTATCAAAAGGGAGTACCACCACCGCAAAATCACTCAGATTCGAACCCTTGCTCTACTTCGAAGCGGTGGAGTATCAGATCGTGTGTCTCTATGTCGATTAGTTCCCTCGATGCCTCGGTGAGATGGATGTTTGGCACATTTGCTTTCTCACACATAGCAGTGATCAGATTTGGGAAGACTAGCGGGTGACCGGGTTCTCGTTTAATCTCGAATTGCTGGAAGATGATGTCCCCCGGAGTGATGGGCAGGTTTGCCATGAGGGAATAGACTAAGATCCCGACTTCCGGCGTTATCTCTTCGGTTATGAGTCCCGGGATCAGATTAGCCACCACGAAAGGTAGGATCATGCGGGCGTGCAAATGCAAATCTTTATACTTCAAGGTGTTATCAAGACGCGTCTTCCTTGGCTTATAGTCCTCGGTTGTCAGAACCCCGGCTATCTTCCTCGGAAACTTCTCAATCGTTGGGTCATAGACATAGTGCACAAAGGGATCGTTCACATAGCATGCTACCTTATTCTTGTCTTCCCGTAAGGGTTCCTCTAGTCCCATAATGAAACTAGTAATACTCAATGGCGAGAAAGGGACCATCACACCACGAATAGGTACTGCTTCGGCCTTATAGTTATAGTCCTCGAAGGCAATGTGGAACTCCTCGACAAGGTCTCTATCCTATCCGCAGAGTTCTTTCCCATAGAAGGTCCATCCTCTCGCCGTTATAAGCCTGGTAAGGTGAGCATAGGGTGCATAGGGTACATCAAAGAAAAGCCCCTTGTTCTCATATTTTGTCCCCTTTAATACGTCCAAATCCTTTGAAGTAAAGGAGATGCTACGGTCCCAAATCACTGACCGTTCTCCTCCCCTATAGAAGTTGTATCGGAACCTCCGCAATGCGTCCGACTCTTTGTATGGGTCACGGTCGCTTCCATCGCGGGGAAACTCTTTGGAGGTTGAAGCCCCATCCTTCCTTGCTTTCTTCTTGGCTCTTGTGTCCATGGTACCTAGGAAAAAATCTTATTAGATAACTTCAAGAGACAACGAGACTTAGACTCTTATACTACTACCAAACAATCTACTTCTACTCTAAGGCAAGTATACGTTCTTCGTTTAAAACAAGTCATAACGCAACAAGTCGACTCTTAGACGTCAAAACTCACTCAAGTAATCTCATGGTGAGTTTGAAGGCTTGCTAAAGTTCATATGAAAAAAATCGAGAAGCTTTAACACTTCGTTACGATAAATCCATACGAATCTAAACCAAGCAAACAAACTCTCCAATTAAATTACCCAACCAATCCAACACATTCTCATGCAATCACAACATCACCATAATCATAATCATAACTCAAATTCAAGGCTAACAATCATCAAACAATTACATAGCAAAAATTCGAATCATAACATAACTCAAATTCAAAGCTAACAATCATCGAACAATTACATAACGAGAATTCGAGCACTAGAGTTCATCATAAATCAATAGGAGCAAAATTCGAATTTAGACATCACATCTAGTAAGAAACATGCTCAATAATCATTATCAAACTCTAATTCACCAATGCATAACACAATTGAAGCTAATTAAGATGAAATCCCAATTCAAGAAAGTTAGGGTTCATGAGAGGTACCTTTGATTCCTTGTTATGGATGCTTCAAACGTGAAATTTGATCGGTTTAAATGATAGAGGAGGTGATGGGCTTTGTAAAATGCACAAGATTGCAAGAATTGGTGGAGAATTGAGAGAGATTGAGATTTTTGGGGTGCAAAAATCGGCAAAGGAGGAAGAAACCGAAGTGGGAGGCTTTGAATCTCAAGTGCCCCGCTTGCTTCCTTAAGGAAAGCCAAGCGAAGCGCTTGGGTGTCCCAAGCGAAGCGCTTGGCAAGCGGTCCGCTTGGGCACTCCCAAGCGTTCCACTTGGATTTCCAGTAGGAATTTTCATTCCTACAGGAAATTCAAGCGGACCGCTTGGGCGAGCCAAGCGCTTCGCTTGGATTTCCAGTAAGAATGGGATTCTTACTGGAAATTCAAGCGGACCGCTTGGGCTGTCCAAGCGGTTCGCTTGGGACCTGAAGCTCCCAAATCTATTTTTTTTCAACTTTTGCTAAATTTTCACCCCAAAAAACTTGTCTAAACAACGAAACAAAATTTAAACGTGCTTCTAATCTACATGCAATTACCTACAACCTCGGGTTGCCTCCCGAGAAGCGCCTTTGTTTAGAAGTCGTCGGCTCGACTCGTCTTAGCTCATGCGGGATCAGTTTTGCATCGGGTACTAGACTTCCCCGTCCAAGTGCTCTTCAAAGCACTAAGTCCCTGCACATCTTGACGAACATAAAGAGGACCAAAAAATCCTACAAGTTCGTTAGTATCAACATAAGCACATGAATTAACTATGGCTCGCGACGTATGTTGCTTGCCATTTACCTCGAAGCTACATGTACGACGGTACATGTCTATCACCATATGTACTTTGTTGATGAAGGCTCTACCCAAAAGAACCACATCCTTGAGCTTTGCGGAGGATGTAGGCATGACGATGAAGTTCGTCTTGACCTCTACACCGGCGAATCTTACCACTAGATTTTCGATCACACCCAATGGCTTCTTCATAGACCCATCCGCCAATTTCACCATGCACTTCATTGGTCTTAAGCCAGACAAACCCGACTCTTCGTACACGTTCAAGGGTATGACATTCACACCCGCTCCCGTGTCTAGAGTTGCCACTATTCCATCCTTCTTCCCAAGACGATTTCCACATCAAAGCTCTCTTGGATAGGCACTTCCACCATATCCACCAACTCATCCTCAGACGATGAGTTTTCATTCACTTCCTCAACTATCGCATCAGATTGTGCGACCACTTTATCTTCCACAACTACCTTAGGAGTCTCAAGCTCCTCACTCACCTTGCAAGTTTCAGTTACCTTGCAACTTGGCACCTCAACTAGTGCATTGTCCCTCACAACCGTGATCTCCACAGGCAAATCAGTCACCACGGATATGGCCATAGCCTTCTCCGTGTTTTCGGGAAACTTCCCTTGCTCTCTACTCGCCCCTCGATCTATAAGCTCTTGTAGCTTCTTATGGAGGTTGCTACTACTAGCCTCAATCTTCTCAAAGCGTTGATTGTTAGTAGCCTCATTACGGTAGTAATGCTCCATGAATTTGTTCGTCTTCAAAACCAGATCATTGAGTGAAGAGACAAGAGGTGAAGGAAGCACCCCTCCACCTTGCGGTCCCAAACTAGCAACCTGAGGTGGAGGTGTAGGATTAGAAGGCAGTGCTCCTTCATACCAATTGTTCCCATAGCTGAGACGACTTCTATCTTGATTAGGCCCATAGGCATTTTGATCCGAGTTATGAAAATAACCACGGTTGCCTTGATTGTGGTACCCACCTCGGGGTCCACGGTTTTGTGGCCTCACATTGCCATAACCTTGCCCGTAGTTCACATCTCCAACTACTTGCTCTCCCTCAGCAGCATATACTTCTTGACGGACATCGTTCGTGATATATTGCTCTCTAGCAAATTCAGAACGACATAAGTAGGCCGGGTGCCCATAGTTCTTGCACACACCACAAACTTCCGTAGAAGGAGAAGGAACGCTTTGCCTCAAAGCTTGCTTCACTTCATGGGCGAACCCATCAAAGACATTTTGTTCCACTACTACCTTGGCCTCACCTCTTTGCTCCTTTTGGAGCACACGAGCCCTCACATTCCGGTTTTGAGAATTCCGGTACATCATGTCCAGCTTTACTTGGGCTTGAGAAGGAAGCAACTCCCCCATACTACCTCCACAAATACTATCCACTTGAGATTGAATCTCAGGATGTAAACCATTGTAAAAGAATTGGAGAAGCTGACCTTTATCATACCCGTTATGTGGGCATCGATGATGCAACCCCATGAAACGATCATAGGCCTCGTGGAAAGGCTCATCGTACCTCTGCTCGAAGGAGCTAATTTGGCTCTTCATAGCCATTGTCTTGGAAGCGGGGTAGTAACGCTCCATGAACTTGTCGAAACATAGATCCCATGTCGTCAAAGACCCGGCCTCCAAAGTATTGAGCCAAGCCTTTGCACGATCGCCTAGCCCCATAGAAAAGACCTTCATGCGGAGATCATCATCCGTAAGACCAGCTCTTGGTAGCCCAAGATGGAGAACAAAGTTCTCGAGCTCATTCAAGTATCCTATCACGTCCTCATTAGCCATCCCATAGAATTTGGGAAGTTGTTGGAACATGTGATTCTTGATCTCCAAGTTCCTGGTGGCATCATTGAGGACAATTGTTGGTCCTCTAGCCCCAACCGTAGGCTTTGTAAGTGTACGGATAGGTCTCTCCGCCATTTCACCTTCCAAGTAAACCGATTCAAGAATTGGCTCCAAAAGATAAGAAGAAGTTTCTTCCCGAATACCAGAAGCATAAGCTCTAGATGCTACTCCTTCAAACTCAAGATTCAAATTCCTCCTTCTCCTTTGAAACAAACGATCGATCTCGTCTACAAAAGGTTCAATAATAGGTCCACCCGTTCGGGTTCTAGGCATACACTCACCTGAAATACAAAATAGTGAGTATCTCAAGCAAAAAGAAACAAAAACAGAAATGAGACAAAGAAGAGATGTTGGCTGAAAAAACCAAAACAAAAACACCAACCAAAGGAGTTAAGTCCCCAGCAACGGCGCCAAATTGATGATGTCGTTTTTCACCAATTAAATTTGTTTTAAAGCCTAAGAACACTTATCACTACACAAACTAGAGTGTAATGGCAAGTTGTCCCCGAGTGTCGTTCTCTCGGGACCTAACGTGGCTTTGCTTGAGGTTTCTGCAAGTAATTTCAGTCAACTAGTTAAAAAGTTTAGAGAATAGTTTCCTTTGAACAATAGCAACGAGAAATCAGATTTATGTAAACAAGTTTGGAAAACGGTTGGTGGTAGAAATCAAATACACATGCATGGATTACGAATATGCTCACAAGTTCAGTGCGTAGAACCTTCGATCAAGTCTGCTAAGCAACTCGTCTAGGAAAATTTAAGACACACATCATGAAAGATCACTATCAATAATTTAGAGGTGCTTGTCACCAACACCATTTATCTAGCATGCTGCAAATCTCTAACATACAATCCTATAGCTTTCATTGACCAAGAGTTTGTCACTATACTCAATTCGAATATATTTTATAGGCAACTAACAATCATATGAAGGGATTTGTAGCAAGATTGAATCACAATCTCATGTAAGCATAAACATAACCCATAGCATGCATATTCTACATTCTACCACCAACACAAAAGATTTAGCTACTCATATTCATCAACATAGACATCAATTCATATGAATAATAATTGGAATACATCATATCAAACCACAAGACAAGAGAGTGATACAAGTTACCACCAAAGCTGTCACTAATCGGTGGAAATCTAAGAAAACCTCTCCGTAGATGATTACAAGGGATGAATCCCAATCAAAACCTTGAATCCCAAGCTAAAATACAAAGAAATTTGAATATTCTCTGAGTTTTGGGGCTTAGGAGCTCTCCAAAACGAAGTTACAGTTCAAAAGATATTCAAAAAATGATCAAAGATCAGATCTAAGAAGGAAAATCCGAAAACGTAACCGCTGCCAAGCGGACTGCTTGGAGAAGCCAAGTGGACCGCTTGGCAAGCGAAGCGCTTCGGGCACTCCAAGCGCTTCGCTTGGCTCCTGTGCTGAAGCTCCTGGAAATTGAAGCGAAGCGCTTCACTATTCCAGGCGCTTAGCTTGGCTCCTGGGCAGATTTTTGTCTTCAAACTCAATCTTTTTGCCCTCGCATGGCCCTCAGGTGCCTTGGACTCATCCTTCTCGATGCTTATTGATACTCAAACACTTACGAGCAAGCCACGGAGATTGGGGAACTTCAACGGGGCCATCTTTTCCATCAAAAAGGCTCGTTTTTAGCTCCAAAAACGTTGTTTCGTACCTAAGTGCCTGAAAATGCAGAAAACACATAACGTGACACAATTCTACAAAACTAACCAAAAAACAAGGCTAGAAGATAGCAAAAGAAGGTGAAAAAGACAAGATGAACGCGTCAAAAATACGTTCATCAACCACCAACCGTTTTCCAAACTTGATTACAACAATCTGATTTCTCGTTGCTCTGTTCTAAGAAAGCAATTCTATAAACTCTTGAACTCGTTGACTAAAATAACTAGCAAAAATGACAAACAAAGCCACGTTAGGTCCCGAGAGAACGACACTCGGGGAAAACTTGCCATTGCACTCTAGTTTGTGTAGTGATAAGTGTTCTTTGGCTTTTAAACAAATTTAATTGGTGAAAAACGACATCATCACCAGCATTGCTATTGGCTCCGGCATCGAGTATACAAAGACCACCAATGATGAAACCACTCAGAATGTGATCAGAAACATTCATGGTTGCTGGATCTTAAAGCTGGAAGACTTGCTGGTGAATGAGTTCTTTCCTACAGCCATATTGAACCAAATGTTCACATGGATTGAACTCAAGGTAAAAAGGAAACAAAGGGAAGAGTCCCTTCCAAGAAATATTGCTGGGAGATGGTTGAATCTTGAAGCCTCAGTAAGAAGAACTGCAATTGGTAAGTCTTTTAGACAAGAACCTGGTTTGATAAAACCAGTTGGCATTGCTTATTACTCTGACCCAGTAACCAAGAAAACAAAGAAGAGACTTGGATTGATTCCTTATGAGTACTTCTATCTCACTGCTAAGGATCAAGAAGAAGATCTTCTCTGGCTAAGAAATATTTATCCTAAAAGCATTTCAGATACACAGCTTCTCCATGCCAGCAATTGGGGCATGCATTTGTGGGTAACTCATTACATGGAAATGAATGCTGAAAAGCATCATCATACTGCCTGCAAAAATGCAAGGATTCTTCAACTACAAGTCCGTAGGCTTCTTGAGAACTACGAAAAGGACTGTGTTGAATTTACTGCACATGCTGAGAAGAGTGTAAGAGAGATTTTGAGAAAATCTTCTGGAAGAGCTTAACTCTCTGTAATAGTTTTTGTTAAAGTGTTTATTTGCTGATTTTGTTTAGTTATCTCTGCACTTTCTTGTAAACTTCTAAAAGATAACTATCAGCAATGAAGCTTTTGACTCTTATTGGTTATTGATTATGCAAATTACTTATGCTTACTGTTTAATTTATTCAAGTATGCTTGCATTAATCAACTGATTTATTCAACATCAGAAACCTCTAAAAGGGTAACAATTAATTTAGCCATGGATTGCTAACATCAAAAAGGGGGAAATTTGTTAGGAAACTTGTAATTTTGATGAGCAATTAACCATGCTAAATTAAGGAAAGTCCAGTAACTAGTACTCTTAAGGTCCATACGAATTTAGAATTTTAAGGACATTGTAAAAGAGGAACGTTTGTTGAAGACTTAGAGTAGGTGCTAGATAGGTTGGTTTTACCGCTTATGATGTATCTTGTTTTCTGAAAAGAAATACAACCTATTGAATCATTTGCTGATGATGTACTTTGTTTTTACAAACAAACTATTGAAGCATTTAGAACCGCTCAGAATCTTGAAGATTTCGAAGACTGAAGACTAGAAGATTTCTGAAGACTGGTATTTACAAAGGCACTTGTGAAGAAGTAGAACTTACACGGCTAAGAAATTAGTTAAGTGTTCTTTCTTTCTTTCGAACAAGAACAAGTCTTGACACCAGAAACAATCAAACTTGTTTACTGCAAAGTATTCAAAGTTTTGTTTCTTAGATTACTTGTTGTAACTGAATAAGTTATAATTAAGTTATCTCATCCCAAACCTCTCTAACTGAAAATACACCCTTTCAGGCGTGATATTCAGGGGGAACTTAATCGAGCATAGTTTTGCTGATTAAAAGTACCAAGTTTGGTGGAGAACAAGGTTACGTGCTCTAGTTAGGTTGGAGACAAAGCAAAGTGTGCTTTGGTTTCTGTTTGGATCGCTCTAGATAGGTGTTGTAAGGAACCTCAAACTTATCTTAGTGGATTAAGTCCTAGAAAGGACAAAGTGGATTAGTTGAGAGATTAAGCCACTCTCAGATACCACTATAAAAGTGTTTGTGTGATTTACTTACTGTATTTGGTTTTTAGCAAATCATATTTATCTGTACACAGTCACTCACATCACTTGCTGAAACCTTCATTCACTGAAAAAGCACTTATTGTATCAAAGACTTCCGCTCTCTGATTTTAAGTATCAGCAAACCTAGTTACTATAAAGTAACTTGCGCTTGCTGAGAAAGTTAAGTATCAGCAAACTCATTACTGAAAAGTAATAAGCACTTGCTGAGAAAGTTTTTAAACGACGAAAGTTTGAAAAGACTATTCACCCCTCCCCCTCTAGTCTTTTCTTGTTGTTTAAAGGGACCAACAAACGCTTACCCGGATCCGATCTCTACCCAGAAAACATACCTCTTTTTCTTAAGGTTCGAGCACCGTCTCCTCGGACCCTAGAAAAAGGGGGGGAGAGGGAGGGCTAGGAGGAGGGAAAACTAATAAGGCATGAATACGGAATTCTTTTTTCGCCAATCACTAGTCGAGACATTTTTACAAAGTGCTCGGCCAGACTTTTAAATAGTTCCACAACTATCTTCTACAAAGATACTTGGAAACTAGGGGGACATATGTTAGTGTGAAATATGTCCAGCCCGCATTTACGAACTGGAGCGGCCTAAGAGCGCGATAGAGCCCTAAAAGACCGTCCCTCAAAGGGCTCGACCACCCTTCCAAGTACGTCACCGGAGGGTGGCTCGACCAGGACTTTGAGGTCGTCCTCCAAGAAAGCTTACAAAGGAGAAGCTGACAAGGCGACTGAGAACCATCTCTAGGGAGAGACCACTATTGGTGGTCTATCGAGGACCTCACGTCAAGGAAATACCCTCAAAGGACAGCTAGGCAAGGTCCTACTCGAGCTATATATCGTGAGGAAGGCTCGAGCATCTAGGTCGACCACAACTAGTTGGTCACTAGGCGGCCCGCCTTCTGGAGGGATCCATCAAGTCTCGAAATGCCTAAAGTGCCATCCAAACCCTAGGTCAGATCTTTGGGTCAAAGCCCATGGACCTCCTTAATGGGCTTGGGCCAAAGAAGGCTTTAATCTCAGCCGGACACTTGTCACAATCCTACACAAAGTGACAATAAAATACTCTGAGTATAAAAGGAGACCTCATTCATTATCCAACGGGTAAGCAATCAATACTCACCTACACTCAATATTTCTCTCACTGGGGAATCCTACAACTCCCTACTCGTAAAGTCGACACTCCGGTCTGATATACGACAAATCGGGTAATAGACACTAACCCCCCCTTTAGTGGATTTCAGGTACTGAAGGACTTTATACTTATACTCAAAGGAACACCCTCTGAGAGATCTTTGAAGAAGACTTGTAACGAATTAGAACAGTGAACGAATTACCATTCAACACATAGTTTATGTCCACGGATTTAAGAGAAATATATATTGAAACCGACGTTCAGATGGATGTTGACATCTCAAAGTCCAAGAACAGGATCTGCAGGGCCATCGTTCATGTTCGTAAGCGCAAAGAAATCATCCGTAAACAACATAGTCGGCTGTTATCTATTCCAACGGATTTGGTTAGAAAAATCATTCAACGTGTTGCTGTGGACTCATCAGAATCGATCGTTGTACTTCAGTTAACGTGAGAATTTATTACATTCAACAAGCTATTGCGAATTGTCTGATTTCCATATAATTTTTATTTTACGGCTATATGAAGTTCGAGTTATTTCATTCAAAGAGTGTTTCATCATCCGAATTACTTCTCCATGCCAAGTGTCTTCAACATGGTAACCCAGACTTACTATACAGATACGCCTTGGTATGTCGAACTTACTAATTCTTCAGCATAAACATTTTTTTCTTACATCCTTACTAACACAAATTTCTACAAATATTGATGCAGATAGATTACTTCTTCTATAAAAAATATGAAACTGCCCAACAGTTCCTTCAACGGGCAATGTTAGCTGGTCATGTGGAAGCAGCGTATTTGAGTTGTGTGTTCAAGATGTGGCACATGCATGATCTACAAGTTAGGGAAGACGGTATATCAATAATGCGTGCCTATGAAGGCACATGTAGTGGACAAAAATATATAACCGACTGTCGCAAAAACTGAATGAAATTCTAGGAGCCATGGAGGTTAGAATATTGTGGTTCATACGTGTTTCAATGTGTCGTATCCATACACTGAGTGGAAGTGGATCAAGCACTGGGTGTCACTATTGCCTAGCAAACAGAGAATTGATGATCCTATTCGACACTACCAATTGGCCCCGTTACTGTAACTGTGGCTAATAAGTTGAAATAATATCTTAATATGCAACATCAATATTGATTTTTATTTTATCTATTAGGCATCCATATTATTTAGTAACATGTTTGATGTACAATACTACGATAGTCTGCCATAATGTATTTAAACTTCAAGATAACATTTAAAAAACAATAGGTGCATTGATGTTTTGTTATAACAGATTATGTCATCATCCAATTTCTTATATCAAGTTGTCTATTCTGAAATGTGTAGTAGAGTAAATATGTATATACAAAATGATTAAGCATATAATACAAACAAAATAATAGAAATTATTAAGTTCCTTATGCAGTCGTGTATACAACCCCAAATATCGTATGAATTCGTCTTCAGGTTAACAATGAGTTGGATTCACTCCTTAGTCGATAGGGAACAACATCCTATTTCCTGCAATACAGAGTAAATTAAAATCTGATTTACGCATACACGACAAGTGTTGACTGCATTCAGTATATATGCATTATAGACTTAAAAGGTTAATTGCCAAGTGTGGTTGAAATTGCATGCATTGACAAGTGTGGTGAAGTTGTATGCATTATAATGCATGTGTATGCACAACTTCTATAAATTGGAAGCCAATTCACCAAGAATTATACTACTCATCTGTTCGATTTTAACTACATACACTTATTCACTCACGTTTTTAAGAGCTACTATGTATAATCAGCCTCAGTTTGAAGCTATTTTTGATGAACAACTTCAACACATGCTCAAATGGGGCGTAAGGTAACATTTCGTAGTTGTTTATTATTTTAACTATTTTTCCTACTTTGTTCTCACATATTTTAACGTGTAGGTATCATGATGTTCATGGTAATAGGATTGGAAATCCTTCTCTACTTGAGCAACTTAAAGCTGTTAGAGCCAAGACCGAACTACGTGAACATCAAAGAGGACCGATCTATCAAGCTGCAGATGTTGTTGCACAACTTCATGTTATATCGTGCCAGAATCCTTCTGTTGAGGAGTCGGCTAGATGTTTGAAAGAAACGATTTTGGACTTGGAATAAGATTATATTACATTTGGCCCTGCTGAGAAGAGCATGCACAACTATGTTGTGTAGTGTAGGATTACAATGTTTCACACAGTGAAGAATCACGGTGGGTTTCGAACTCCAAGAAATGTCTAATATGATATCTATGACGACTCGAGTGTATGGTGTAGCATTTTTACACTTATGTGTTGTGCATTTATGTTTGTTGTAATTTCCGCATTTGCTACTAATTCCGTTATTACGTTTCAAGTTAATTTGTTTTGAGATGACAAGTGTAATCCATGCTACATTAATAATAAAACATTATTTTTCAACGTTGAACTAAAAAAAATACAATTGTTTGTATATGCGCATGCAAACCTTCTATAAATACACGTGGCTTCATTCTATCATCATCATGTATATAAAATAATTATAATATAAATATAAATACACGTGGCTTCATTCTATCATCATCATGTATATAAAATAATTATAATATAAAAATTGAAATGAATAATAAAAGATATGAAAACAATAGCAAAATATTAGAAAAACAAAGTTTGATTATAATAAATATAGGAAGAAAAAAAAACTGCTAAATAATAATAATAAAATATAGTTGCTTACGTTCAGTATAATACAATCGATTATATGTTTTATTTATACCTCTCCTTCGAACAATGCTATTGTTATTAAAATTATTTCCATATTTGTTTCTACGATGATAATAGCATTGCCGATGGAGAGGTATAAATATGATAATATAGATTTCTATTTTCATCCTCACATAAACAAATAAATATTTACGGGGAGTTATTCGATTTCAAACCTTAGATAAAGTAACTAATCTGCTCCACATGGTGAAGTTCGAATGCAAAAATATATGTAATCGAGAAGTGTTGAAGATGAGAGTAAAGGCTGAAAATGACAAGTGTGGATGGTGTTACATGCATTCTAATACATGCATTGACAAGTGTTTGTCACAATTCATGCAATGATTCTATAAACGGTTTTTTACAAATTCATACTCAATTGAAAACCATCTAACATAATGATCTTTAGCACAAATTAATTAACAAATTGGGTCATTATTGATTGTGGTGCAAAAAAAATGACCCAATGTGTAAATTTTGGGCTGCTTACATAGTCAATAATGCCATGTGCCTCAGGCGGTGTGCTGGATGGATATAATAAGAGCACGTCGCTAATGAACAGTAGCCATCGGAGCTCCGTGTCTTTTTACCGGGCTGTAAAAACAACGGTAAAATTTAAGTCGGTAAGTAAAATTGGGAGATATACCCACCAGAGAATTTGAAAACTACTGCCTTGCTCCTTTGAGATAACGAAAACCAGAAAAACCCCAAATCACATCCGAAAAAAACCCTAACCCATCATATCTCAGCCACCGCCGACCGGCGCCGTCCAGCACGTTATTCTTGTCCTACAGACGCCCACGATCAATTTGCGTTTCCAGTCTAACGAATTCAGCTGTCTTTCAGAGTTCATAGCAGTTGAAAAGGGTAAGTTTCCTGAAACCCCACCCAATTTGGTTGCATTCAAATACGACGTTGGATCTTGCTCCAACTGCTCGCTTTCATCTGAGCAAGAATTCGCCACCATGCTTGTCATGGCTAGGATGTTCACTCCCCCACTCGTCACCATACACCTTCACACTGAATTAGTAACAACTAAAGATCCACCCATTTTGACGGAAACCAGAGAAACATCACCCAAAAAGAACAAGGCTCCACATCCCCCAGGTAAGCCAAAGCCTGCACACCCTACCACAGAAACACCCTACACCCAATTTACGAAAAAAAATTGCCACCTGATAATGTTGCCCCCGGGCGTCCTGGGGATATCTGTTTGTCTGAATATGAGGCCATATTAATGGATGGCGATTTCGATGTCCATGCCTCTACGTATGAAGATTTCAACAAATTCGGGGGTAGTGGTGACGACAAGAGCGACGACAGTGGGCGTGGTGATACCTCTGATTATGGGGATTTCAACAACAGCGAGGACAGTGGCGAATATGAGGCAGAGTACGAAACACCGCACTCACCGATCCAGGCATCAGCTCCCACTGGTGCAGGTGCACCTCCACATTCTCAAAACAACCAAGGATCACGGGGGTCAGGTAAAATTATAAGTCAACTTTGCGTGATTTGATTGATGACTGTAGGTGCATATATATTGTATGAACTTTAATTGTTTGATTGTGGCTGAATTCTGAGTTTCTGACTTCACTGGAGTATTCAACTTGTTGCAAGTTTCTGATACTTCGATGTCTTTTCTGAATTTTCTTGTTCCCTGTGAAACTGTTGTTAGTATGGTTTAATACATTGCTTTATTAGGGTCTAGAGTTTTAGATAACAATTGCCATTATTGCTCTTCCTTGTTTCTTTATCTATGTGCTTTGCCTTTTGAAGTGGAAGGATATTCAGTGGCATTAATATTATTACTGGCATTTGGTACTTATTGGCAAGGCAAATTTGCAGGATAGGGGGTAAAATCTTTGACATTTGTTGCGATTTTTTGACCTACAAGTGTGGGGGCATGTATTGTGTGAACTTCTGATATTGCTTTCGTTTGGATAGACTAGAATATTCAAGCTTTGCTTCATGATGTCTATTAGCACATTATGATAAACTTAATTCGGAAAATATATGGAACAAATATCATGACACAGGGCCAACCTTTTTGTATGTATATGCTACATGTAAAACTACATGCATTTCATAATGAACTGATGCATTTTTTAAGTTGTAGCTTGTTTAACTTGCTACCTCCTTTCACTTACAGAACTAATACTAATCATGAGAATTATTGATATCTTTATGTAAATTTTCTTCTTCGGTAATCTAAAGTTACCTGAATTTTTGGGGCTGCTCGAAATGGTTGCTGAGAGTTCTTGATATCTTTCTGTAAATTTTCTTCTAAAGTTACATAAATTATTACAGCTGCTCATATGGTTGCTGAGAAAAATTGATATCTTTCTGTAAATTTTCTAGAACTTTATCGAACTTGTTTAAATGTTATCTTATATCCGCTCCCTAATTTTAAGGATTTCTAATAGTTTGATTATTTGTGCAACTCAGGTAAGCTAGCCAAAAAGAGGTGTAGGGATGATAGGGAATCAACTGGTGAATGGTTTCAGGGCATCAGTAACAGTACCCCACACTATGATATCTCCAAATCACCCACCGAAAAGTTACTTATGTCAAAGGAATGGGTCAACATTATAACTGGTGTAGGGCAAGTTTTCCTAGGTGGTGTGGAAGAATATAGGCAGGAGCTGAGCAAGTATGCATCTAAGCTAGGTTTCCACTTCAAGTGGAAGAGGAATGATACTAACTACACCAAAGCACATTGTAAGTGAAGGGGCGCAGATGGGTGCAATTGGTTCATAAACACCACCAAGGATGATGTGACTCAAGCCATGGTAATCAAAAATGCAGATCTGAAACATACTTGCAGATTGTCAGTAATGCGGAATGACACCAAACGGATGGGAGCAAAGCTTATTGCAGGTTTGATACAAGAAAAAGTCCAAGAAAAGCCTGACATTAAACCCTGTCGCGTCAAGGCATCTTTACTACTTACGCATGGTTTCGAAATCCCATACATGAAGGTGTATAGGGGGGTTCAGGAGGCTAAGGCTAACATCTTCGGAAGCTACTCATCATCTTTCGATGAACTACGGTGGTACTCTGAGGCTATTCGAACAACCAACCCAGGTAGCATTGTTGATTTACAGGTTGATGCAGCTAGCAACAAATTTAAGCGTTTCTTCTTCGCCTTCAAAGCATCACTAGACGGTTTCCGCTACTGCAGGCCCATGCTTTTTTTGATGGTACCTTCATGAGAAACAGATATAAGGGGACAATACTCGTAGCTACTGCCAAAGATGGCAACCAAGGTCAACCCCCTATACTTACACATACATTAACTTTTTGTATCTCCTGCCATTTGCATATATTTTTTTTTAAATTTTTTTTGATATACTAAACTGTTGATCAACCGATACACGGACGATGAGCACATCTTGGCTTCTATTATGATCTACTTGGATATCATAAGGCTCTTTCTCTACTTGTTGAGATTACTCAATGCTGACAAAAATAAGAGACATACATGGATAGTTTTCATTTTTCGAGGATTTCATTCTGTTTTATACTACAGAATGTGTATCATTCATCTTTTGCTCATATGTTTTAGCATATTTTTTTAAAAAAATAATTTTGGCCTGTTTTTTAAAAAAAAATTTGGGTCACTGATAAATGTTAAATCTTAGAACTCATTGGTGCTATTATTCAACACTATAATTAATAATCATAACTTGGTGTAGTCTGGGACAGTAGAGTTGGAACATATTGTTATGTGTTAATTATTGAGCATTTATGTTATTTCCAACATAGCCATTCATGTTTTCCCATTAACCAAATCATTTACGATCACTTTTTTGCGTGCTTATGTGATACGGATTGATAATGGTGAAGTTTGTTTAATATTAGTGCGAATGTGTGATAATCTGTTTAAATTCACTACCAGATTTAGCCCGTCATTCATTGAAAATCTGTAATAAAGAACCTGAAATATTGGGGTAAGATGAATGGTATTTTTTTGTAATCAAATTGTTGCATTCATATTGCACATAATTTACGATAGTATCAACACCCATACTCACACATATTAAAATGTCGTTCTGTACAGGTCTGTTCCCAGTCGCTTTTGCAGTCGTTGATAATGAAAATACATCGAACTGGGTATGGTTCATACGGATGCTACAGGAGCACATTTACCATGCACAGGAAATAATGTATGTATCCGACCGAGCGGGGGGGCATACTAAAAGCTTTCAACATAGTGTTTGACAAGAAGCCTCTCGACTTCTACTGCCTTTACCACCTCATGAAGAACCTACGCACTGCTTTCCCTAAGAGTCGCAACACAGAGAAGAAGCGTAACATCCTGTGCTACCTGCTTGCCAACGTGGCATACGCACCAAACATGCGTCTATATGAAGATGCACTCAGTCAATTACATAGGCTAGGAGGTGAAGTGGTAGTGAATTGGATGAAAGATCTGCCACCAGAACGGTAGTGTGTTGCATTCTCGCCCGAACTACTTCGTTATGGTGAGATGACCAGCAACGCAGCAGAATCCTTCAACAACTGGATTCTTTCTGCCCATTCCCTTCCAATTACACATATTGTGGACATGATTAGGGCACAACTTATGGCGTGGTTTGTTGATAGGCGTGCAGGCGCGGAAACATGGACTGGGGCCATGACCCAATTCATGGAAGCTAAGTGGAACATGTATGAGGGATCTGCATCATCGTGGTCAATCGAAGTTGCTATTAAAGGGGTGAAATATCTTGTCCACTCAGACCCGTCGACAACTGTAAGTGCCATGATTACAATATCGGTCCCATTATTATATACATGTATGTGAATTAATATCATCTAACTAACCATGTCGAGTAGTTCTCGTTATCATGATTATATATAGCTACTAATTCTTTTTGTTTTTTTAACATATAAACTTCCTTACTCTTCTTCATGATAGAAAGCCTTAAATACAAAAAGTTCGCTTTTCCAATAGAATTGAACACATAGGTCTAAGTATATATACATGTGCAGTTCCAAGTCATCTGCTTATATCACATAAATCATTCTTTCTTTACTATTATTGTTTTCCATCAGTAATCTAAAGTTACCTAAATTTGTTCAGCTGCTCAAAATGGTTGTTGAGATTTCTTGATATCTTTCTGAAATTTTTCTTCTAAAGTTACCTATAATTTTTCAGCTGCTCAAATGGTTGCGGAGAAAAATTGATATCTTACTGTAAATTTTGTAGAACTTTGTCGAACTAGTTTAAATGTTAGCTTATATGCGCTTCCTAATTTTCAGGATTTCTAATAGCCTGATTATTTGTGCAACTCAGTTAATCTAGCCAAAAAAAATTTCCCAATATTTGGATGGTTGGTAATGTGTCCCCTGTGTTTTCATTATTTATACGCATGTGTAGAAGCCTTCTAACACATATATTTGCATGCCAAATCCAAGTAGACTTATCACAGAAGACTTGCACGTGTTGGCAATGGCAGGTACTTGGGTTCCCATGTGTGCACGCTATATCTGTGATAACCAGGGAGAAAATTGATGTGCGTGACCTCATTGACCCATACTACTTCGCTGACATGTACAAGAAGGCATACTCAATTGACATCAACTCCATCCCGACTACTGAGAAGTTTGAGTTTATTGATACGGATACACCCTCGAAGATTGTTCCGCCTACCATGCAGAAAGGCGCAGGCCGCCCTCAAGACAAAAGGCTTCGGGTCAGGAAGACAAAACTCATCTGAAAGTTCGTGTGCAGACGATGCGGGAAGTTGGGACGCCACTACTGGAGCACGTGCAAGGAGGCCCTGAATGACCCCAACCCAGTCCTACAACCTGGTGACTCAATTCAGAACCCGTAATTCTTCAAATTGTATCGAAACATCATTACATTTTCAACCCCATCGCTATGTCAGTTTGCATCTTTTTTTTGTACATTTTCAACCCCATCACTGTGTCAGTTTGCATCTTTTTGTTGTTGAATGGATGATTCGCGTATGAGCAACACCATTCATGCGGGCCGACACGAACCATTAGTATTCAATCTTCATTATATTAAAGTCATGTTCTATTGGCAGTAGCTCAGTTTTGTAGATCAGGTGATTGTTGGTTTATTTTGATTTATGTTGGGGTGAGCAGATAATAGCTCTGTTTGTTAAATGTCCACTTGTATTACACATTCTCATGTTAAGGTTGTAGTTAGTTGAATTATGAATTTGGAGGGACGAATTTGGGAGTGGCCGTGGGAGGGAGTGGGTTAGTTTTGGGTGATGTTGGGTTTACATTTAAACATGAAAGGAAAAAAGAAAAAAAAAATAAAAAAAGGTAACAACAGTAATGGGTTGTAGTTGCTCATAGGTCAAGGGCAGTACCCCTGCACTCAAATTTATAGTATGATGGTACCAGTACCAGTACTATGGATGGGTACTGGTACATCCATGGTCACATTGTACCATTAATTGGCCCATCTGAAGTGTAACACTAGCCCAATTTTGACCATTTTCCAAATTTTGAACATTGTATGTATGGCAACATCGGACCTTCACTACGTTTACTTCCGTTTACAATTTTTCCTCCCTTTTTTTTTCCTTCACTATTTTTCCTTTTTTTTTTTTCCATTACACTATTTTTTATTATTTTTTATTATCTACTGTATGAGTGCTCCCGTCCAAAAAATATTAGTATCCTACGTCTACACATTTTTGGAGTGCTCCCGTCCAAGAAATTGTTAATTAACTTTTAATATAATTTTATTACTTGCATTCGTATCCTAATTATTAGTTTAAGATTGGGTGAAGTTTTAGAATTCCTACTACTAATCTAATCCTCTTACAATAGCTAAGATTAGCTTACAATAGCTAAGATTAGCTTATTTATTGTCACTATAGTTCTGTTCTATTCGTTTGAACTGAACAACACTTTTCTGAACTAAATTAAACTTTGATAAGTTGAACTGGACTGGACCGAGCATAACGGTTCTAAACTGATCTGAACAGAACTAAACTTGCTTGTATTATGAAATACTATTAAGCAAATCTGAACTAATCTGAACTATTAACGGGTACTATGGCACCAAACCTGTGCTAGATAATGATATCAGCACCGTTACGCGTTTTCAAATACATGTTGCCAGTCTCATTACTGAAACTAGCACTGCCACAATTACTACCACAACAACTGATTCTACTGTCGGTCCCTCAACACATCTAATTGCTAGTACCGGTGCAATCATAAGTACTAGTCCATACTTTTTCAATTTGCGCAATGTACCATTACTTGTACCGGTACTGACACATGTACTGATACAGACATCGACATACGTGCTGGCACCAGTACTACAACAAAATACTACTACCCCCACCCCATCCCCAACACCACACACCCATAGCTGAAAACTGAGGGAATAGGTACCGATTTGTCGGCCCCTGCTTTTCCATTACGGGTTAACCAGTGGTTGTACTAGTACTAACACATGTACTGACATCGGCAAATGTGTTGGCACTGGTACTACCACAAAGTACCAGTACATCCCCCACTTCCCCCGAAATCCACTAGTACTATTGCTAATAACGGAAACATCGGTGGAGGAGCTATTACTTGTACCAACACTATCACATATTTTTGGAGTGCATGTGGACGGCATTGAAGCCCGCATTAAAACTAGTACTAGTACTACCACGAGAACTATGAAACCAAAACGTACATTTGCTAGTATCTAATGTATGCATGGGGAAGGCACTGAGATCGGCACTATCATTCGTTTCCCTTACACGTTGCCGACCTTAGTTCTAGTACTAGTACTACCACAAGTAATACGACACCAAATTGTTGCTGGTACGGGTCCCCCCACATACGTCTAAATTGCTAGTACTGGTACTATCATACGTACTACAACCCCACACATCCATATCTGACAATAAGAGAATCGGAACCTATTATCGGTCGCTACTATTTCATTACGGATGTAACAGTAGTTGTATCGATACTAGCACATGTACTGACATCGGCATAATTACTGGCACTGGTACTACCACAAAGTACCAGTACCTCCCCCACCCCCCCAAACCCCCTAGTACCAGTACTAGTACCGAAATATTGGTCCTTTCAAAATGAACATCAATACCAGCACCGTTGCACATTTTCAATTGCAAGTTGCCGGTCTCAGTACTGATACTAGGACTGCCATGATTAATACGACAACAGGTGATGCTATTGTCGGTCCCACAACACATCTAATTGCTAATATCGGTGCAATCATAAGTACTAGTCCATACTTTTTCAATTTGCGCAATGTACCATTACTTGTGCCGATACTGACACATGTACTGATACAGACATCGGCATACACGCTAGCACCGGTACTACAACAAAATACTACTACCCCCCCTGATGAATGTTTATTTTACACTTTCATTCGAGTCTTTTTCACCTATTTTAGCTATCCTCTATGTTAATTTAGCTATATTTTAATACATTTTATTAGAATAGTGTCACGTTTCCCTTTAGATTTTATTTTACAGGTTTTGGTTGAAATTCGGAGATTTCTGGGCAATTATATTGAAGTTGACAAGGAATTGGTGTTCCAAAAGCCTATTTGGAGTATCTGAAGGTTTCCGAATAGGATTTGGAGTCTAGGGGTCGAATCTGGAGGTTAGAAGGCCACTAGAAGTCAGAAACCGAGTCCGAAAAGGTGAAGAAATCCAAAACCGCGTCGAAAACGCGGAAATTCCGCGAAATTACTGTGGGGCGAACCGCCGGAGCCTGGGGCGAACCGCGCCGTGATAATTCGGGGCCTATATATAGTGCTCAGTTTTCTCTCCGAAAATGATATCTTTCCAAGCCTACTTTCTCACCTCTCTCTATAGTTTTAGGGAGGAACTTCCCGGGGCCTGTCCTGGGAGTTCCGTAGCTTAGGGGATACTTTTTCATAGCAGATTGGAGCGCGTAGGATCGCAATCATTCGGAGATTGACAACCTTCGGTAACTTTTTATCTTACAGTTTTTATCCACTTATTTTATTCTTCTTTCAATATGTTTTCTTCTATGATTTCTATTAATTGCATGCTTATTATGAGTAGCTAAACTTATCGTTGGTGGTAGTATGTGAATTCTTAGCGAGGGAAGATAATCATGCTAATGGCTATATCGCGCATTATACTCCGTGTCATTGCTTTATTTCGTTGATCAGTTGCAACCAAAATTCTCGTATGTTGTATTGATTATTATGCACACATGGACACTTGTCAACCAATCAGACCAATTATCTTCGCAGTGTTGAATAATCACGGAACACATTAGGACGTTAGTTGTTGATGAGTCAGACCCATATTATCTTCGTAATGCTTAATACCTGCAATAAGGATACAAGATTGATTCAAAGATCTCTATGCAAGACCGAGGAATTTATGCATGATTATCGACCCATTATGTTAAGAAGGACCATACTATCACCAACCTCCATTATCTGCTTGAAAACCCCCTATTTCTTCCTATCTGCTGTTTTATATATTCTTAATTAGATTTGATAAAGCTAGTATAGTCCTGAGAGAACGACACTCGAGTCATTCTACTACTACACTACGGTTTTCGTTGTAGTTGTGGATTGTCTTTGGCTAAATAACAAATTTATTTGACTGAACCGTGACCTGACAAATTCCCGTTCATCAAATTGGCGCCGTTGCCGGGGACTATACTCCTTTTTTATGTTTAATTTGTTTATATTTTCAGCTTTAGATTCCTAATGTATTAGTTTTAGTTTCCTTTTCAATCTCTCTCTAATACTGCTTTCCTAGTCTGTTTCTAATTTCCCTTTCCTAGCCTTAGTAGTATTCGATATCTAGATTTATTCTCGATTTTTCGAAATTTCTAACGAGGCTAATTTTTAGTTTTGAGTTACTCCTACTACAGACATACAGGTATGATGTCCATGCGAGCTCGCATGACACCCCAATTCTCGCAGGTGAGGAGAGGATCTTCCATATACCTGGAAGACGAGTTAAGGAGGTATGAGGTGACGGAGTCCATGGTGAGGTACTTACTGAGGTACGAAGATGGAGTAGGGATGGACCCATGGAGTTTCATTCGATCCTATGAGGAGGAAATAGAAAGAATTCCAGCAGAAGGGTTTACTAAGGACCAATTATGCAGGAAACTATTTTCTTTTGCTCTTGGGTATGAGCCGAGGCGTTGGATTGCAAGGTTTGAACCAGGATCGCTGAAAACTTGGGGCCAAGTAGTAGAGGAGTTCTTGGCGCGGTTCATGCCTTATCATGAGACAATTGCGTTACGTGATAGGATCCAATATTTCGAGCAAGGAGAGTATGAGCAGTTTTGTGACGCCTACGAACGTTTTGAGATGTATAAACGTGAGTGCCCCCATCACCGTTTCGAAGATGGGGAGTTGATTTGGTGCTTCGTTGGTGGACTTCGTGAAGAGGAACGACTTAGAGTGGATCAGTTGAGCGGCGGTCTGGGAGAATGTACGGTCGACGAGGCAGAAGAAGTCCTCCGTAAGTACGCCAGAGGTTCAACACAATCCGATGAGGTCATACCAATTCACATTACCGCAAAGTAAGTAGATCGAGGTGAAGCAGGAAGCTCATCCGAGGAGTATCTTGAAACCGAAGAAATCAGTGAGGAAGATGCACATGCCGAGCAAGTTGAAGATGACCTTCGTATAGCAAAAGTTGTTGAAGAAGTTGAAGTAACTGAACATCTTACGGAAGAATTCAGCTTGTTGAATTGTGCTGAAGTAGAAGAGGTTTGAGAACTTGAAGAGGAGAAAGGATTGGAAGGCGACGCCCCCTGGAGGTGGGGGGCGAGTCGCCCAGCATGGGGGGAGAACCGCCTCCCATGACCAGTGAGCTGGACGACCCCAGCTCCCCTGTTTCTTTACTCCCAGACATTCGCATCAACCCAAAACCACTACCTTCCGTTACTACTAAGATTCTTAAGTACAAAGAGGTGAATCTACTTCTCCGAGGTGGAAAGCTTGACAAGCAAGATACACAGGAGCCACCACTAAACAAGCACCTCGATGAAGTCAAAGTGAATGTCGTCCTATTGATGAAGTCCTTATTGGATATGCCTGCAAAGCAAACCAGTCCATTCACCATGGTGAGATCTTTGAGGCTTCCTAGGTCTCTTTGCTACATCGGACCAAGAGAATGGCGGCCACCGTGGGGAGGTACTCTTGAGTCCATTCTTGAATACTCAGTCGACCGAGGCCAAACCGTTCGGTAACATCTAGTATCACTTTTTATTTACTCATTCTCTTTTTCTAGGGACTAGCTTAAGTTTCATGAGGGGGATGGGATGTGAACCATGATGTTAAGTATTGTTTGGCTTTGTGATGTTGAATAGGATAGTCTCGTTTTTTTTTAATTGCATTTGCACGTTTACTGATTTCCTAGGATAGTCTTGCATGTTTTATATGGAGTTTATTGCCGAATTTTTTGAACTTTTTTGTCGGGTAGATCAACTAACTATGTCATTAATCGTATGCTTCATCTCTATGAATTTGTTTGAGGTTTTTCTCGCTTGGCTTGTCACATTTATGTATTGCACTTAGTTAAGCTTGGTAGTCTCGACATCACTTAGTGGTGTTATCTCTACTGCGGTTCACGAAGGCCTTTATAATAGGATGATGCATGTTAGGGTCTTATGGTTGTTTCCCGAGTAATTATGTACCTAAGAGGCAACAAGTCTTCACCATGCTTTGAGATTGCTAAATGCCTAGGAAGGAGGTAGTGTGAGGTTGTGTGATCCTTTCTTTATAACCTATTCTTCCGAATAGGTTTGGGGAGGGGGTTGCACCATCATTAGACTTGTTTCAGTTTTTCATTTTCGTAACGTGAGTTTATTTTTCCTTTTTCCGTAAATTTTGTACTCCAACCTATTCTTTCGAATAGGTTTGGGGAAGTCGTGTGAGTCATTTTGTTTCTCTTTTTATTATGCTACTGCTGGCTAGAAAAAAATCGAAAAAAAAGAAAAAGAAAAAAGAATCTGGAAAGAAAAAAAAAAGAAAAAAAGAAAAGACCCCAAAAAAGCAAAGAAGGGTCCAAAAAAGAAAGCCAAATAGCAGTTTAGCAAAGTTCGAGTCTTTTCCATTTTTCGTATTGTTCGTAATCGTGTTGTAATTTTTATTTTTATTTTTTATCTTTTTATCTTGAGTGTCATCTGTCCTAGACCACCCTCGTCCTGCCATTCAGAAAGTGGTGAATAACTTAAGACTTTACTTGAGAGATGGGTAGAATAGGGGAGTGTTATCTTTTATAGGGAACCCTCCTTCGTTTGATGAGAGTCAGTACTAGTTCGACCTCTTTTGAGGAAAAGTCTTAACATGGTGGAACAGCAGTAAGTCCTCAGTTTCATAGGCACGGGGCAACCATTCGTATCTTAGCATGTATCATTACGTCGTCACTGACTAGGTCTAGGTAGAGAATGTTACGAGAGACTATCTTGTCTTGACATAAGTGCTTATGTGGATGTGTATAAGTCAATCGAGGTATTCTTCAACCTATATTCATGCTTTGATTCGTATGGTTTTTGTTCATATGTTTTTTGGTAGATTCAGTAGATTAGTTCATTTTGTTTGGCATGAAACTCCATTTTGTGTCTTGCATGTTTTTTGTATTAGAGTCTAGCTTAGTTGCTTGAGGACAAGCAAAGGTTCGGTTTGGGAAGTTTGATGAATGTGTATTTTACACTTTCATTCGAGTCTTTTTCACCTATTTTAGCTATCCTCTATGTTAATTTAGCTATATTTTAATACATTTTATTAGAATAGTGTCAAGTTTCCCTTTAGATTTTATTATACAGGTTTTGGTTGAAATTCGGGGATTTCTGGGCAATTATATTGAAGTTGACAAGGAATTGGTGTTCCAGAAGCCTATTTGGAGTACCTGAAGGTTTCCGTATAGAATTTGGAGTCTAGGGGTCGAATCTGGAGGTTAGAAGGCCACTAGAAGTCAGAAACCGAGTCCGAAAAGGTGAAGAAATCCAAAACCGCGTCGAAAACGCGGAAATTCCGCGAAATTACTGTGGGGCGAACCGCCCCGTGATAATTCGGGGCCTATATATAGTGCTCAGTTTTCTCTCCGAAAATGATATCTTTCCAAGCCTACTTTCTCACCTCTCTCTATAGTTTTAGGGAGGAACTTCCCAGGGCCTGTCCTGGGAGTTCCGTAGCTTAGGGGATACTTTTTCATAGCAGATTGGAGCGCGTAGGATCGCAATCATCCGGAGATTGACAACCTTCGGTAACTTTGTATCTTACAGTTTTTATCTACTTATTTTATTCTTCTTTCAATATGTTTTCTTCTATGATTTCTATTGATTGCATGCTTATTATGAGTAGCTAAACTTATCGACTGTGGTAGTATGTGAATTCTTAGCGAGGGAAGATAATCATGCTAATGGCTATATCGCGCATTATACTCCGTGTCATTGCTTTATTTCGTTGATCAGTTGCAACCAAAATTCTCGTATGTTGTATTGATTATTATGCACACATGGACACTTGTCAACCAATCAGACCAATTATCTTCGTAGTGTTGAATAATTACGGAACACATTAGGACGTTAGTTGTTGATGAGTCAGACCCATATTATCTTCGCAGTGCTTAATACCTGCAACAAGGACACAAGATTGATTCAAAGATCTCTATGCAAGACCGAGGAATTTATGCATGATTATCTACCCATTATGTTAAGAAGGACCATACTATCACCAACCTCCATTATCTGCTTGAAAACCCCCTATTGCTTTCTATCTGCTATTTTATATATTCTTAATTATATTTGATAAAGCTAGTATAGTCCTGAGAGAACGACACTCGAGTCATTCTACTACTACACTACGGTTTTCGTTATAGTTGTGGATTGCCTTTGGCTAAATAACAAATTTATTTGACTGAACCGGGACCTGACAAATTCCCGTTCATCACCCCCACCCCCACCCCCCAACACCACACACTCATATCTGGAAATGAGGGAATAGGTATCGATTATCAACCCCTACTTTTCCATTACGGGTTAAACAGTAGTTGTACCAGTACTAACACATGTACTGACATCGGCATAGGTGCTGGCACCGATACTACCACAAAAGTACCAGTGCCTCCTCCACTTTCCCCCCCACACCCGCTGGTACTAGTACTACTAACGGAAACATCGGTGGAGGCGCTATTACTTGTACCGACACTATCACATATTTTTTGGAGTGCATGTGGACGGCATTAAAGCCCGCATTAAAACTAGTACTAGTACTACCACGACAATTATGAAACCAAAACGTACATTTGCTAGTATCTAATGTATGCATGGGAAGGCACTTAGATCGGCACTATCATTCGTTTCCTTACACGTTGACGACCTTAGTTCTAGTACTAGTACTACCACAAGTACTACAACACCAAACTGTTGCTGGTACAGGCCCCCCACCCACGTCTAAGAATGCTAGTACTGGTACTATCATAAGTACTGCAACTCCCCACACCCATATCTGAAAAATGAGGGGGGTAGAACCTATTATCGGTGCCTACTCTTTCATTACGGATGTAACAATATTTGTATCGGTACTAGCACATGTACTGATATTGGCATACTTTCTGGCACTGGTACTACCACAAAGTACCAGTATCTCTCACCCCCCCCTCAACCCCCATAGTACTAGTACTAGTACCGACAATATCGGTCCTTTTAAGGCGATCATGACCAGTGCCGATCCGTAGTACTAGTACCGACAACTTCGGTCCTTTAGAACGACTGTGACCCGCATGATGACTAATACTAGTACTACCACATCGCCATGATGAAAGTGAGGGAATAGGTACCTAATATAGGTCCATACTTTTCCATTACGTATGTACCGTTGGTTGTACCGGTATTAGCACATGTACTGACACCGGGGCATAAGTACTATCACTATTACTACCACGGGCAGTGTGGCGCCAAAACATTTCTAGGCACTCATACCACAAACGTTATGCGTGTCCATTACACATTGCCGACAATAGTACTAATATGCGCGATATACAACTAATTGTACCGGTACTGACATATGTACTGATACATACATCGTCATAAGTACTGGCACTGGTACTACAACAAAAACATACAACCACCACCACCCCCCCAACACACTAGTACTAGTACCAGTACCGACAACGTCGGTCCTTTCTAAACGGACGTGATCAGTACGGATCCATAGTACTAGTACCGGCATCGCCGGTCCTTTGGAACGACCGTAGCCTACATGAGTACTAGTACTATTAATACCAGAGGTACCGCAAAACCGGAAATATTGCTAGTACCGGTAATTTTGGGGCTAGTGATAGTGTATATGTCCTAGAGACAGTCCTTACTAAGGGCATAGTGCCCTTATAGAGGGCATATATATACTATTACACAGGTCAACGTAATATAATATATGTTGCATTTTACTATTGAGTACCGCTTTCATATTTATATTACACCAGGCATGCAGTATGTCATATCTCTATTGCTGTCTCTATTGATATTAAACATGTCCCCTCGGATAGATGACCGATCACACAGATAGTGGGAGCTATGTGAGTTATCATCTATCCCAAACTCTCCCTAGTCGAGGTTCATCTAGGATGTAGGGGTCTGAATGAACCAGACGAGACTAGTATGCGTGGATATTATACTTGTTGGAGCAAGTGTGAGCCGATCCCACGACCACGGAACAGATTGTTGGACAATCGAGAAACGTTCCCATAACTGCGCATAGTTGTTCGAAGAAGGATTATCGAACAATGGAAGTACCCACCGGACACTCCCATCGATGTATACTCTACACCGAAGTGTCTATGGGAACCGGTGAGTTGTCGAAGTGATGTAGTCGTCCTTTGTACTTACAGGACTTTATCATCACATTTGTTGTCCCATATCCTTGGTGGACCCGTCGATGTCAGCTCTGAATAAGCAACTGACCTAAGACACGATCCAGGATTATGGCTACATACAAATGGGGATGATAAGTGATTCTGTGAAGGATTCATCTCTCAAGTGTAGCACAGGAGAGCACTGCTCATAGTCTGCATAGTTGTGTTGGTAAAGTCACTGACCAGTGCGAGTGATATATTATGATGGTCATAAGTATATCTTAACCAAGCAACTCCCTGAGACGCCCGTGGATGTATTATTGGGATAGACACTTCATCGATCCCAGATACATTCGAACAAGTCAGATGAAGGGACGTTACCATCGCCGCGTTGAGCGCAACAGGCTTCACAACGAAAGGGTTAGCTTTGAGAAACCTCTCAAACGTCCTCACGTATTAATATTGCAAATGGAACCGTCTAGGAATTTCGGGTTGCCTAGTCTAGGACTTGTTTAATACGATGAGGCCCTATGGGTTACACTATTTGGTGATTCAGCCTATCAGAATATCCTTGAAGATGGAATCGCAATTAATTTGGAATTAATTGTGATTGATGGATTATAATTGATTTGTAATTAATTATAATATTTGGTGGCTCAATTAATGATTTGGAATTATTAATTGAATAAGCTAATTAATTGTATTTTATGTAAATACAATTAAAGATTATATTTTGGAAATATAATAGAGGTTTGATTTGAAAGGATATGTTAATTTAGAATTAACATATGCACTTGGGCAAAATCTACTTGGAGTTTGAATTGCCTTAGAACTTAAAGTGGGTCCCAATAAAATTGGGACCCACCTCCCGTAGGACTGGGCGCGCGCGCGCATGGTAGATGGGGGAAGGAGTTCGACTCCTTCCTCTATTAGAAGTCCAAGGGATAAGTTAGATTTTCATGATTGAGTTTTGATTTGATTGGGAATGAATCTAGACTTGATATTGGTTTCCTTGTGCGATAAGAATTAGATTCTTATTCCTTTACGAAGTCTAATTGCTTATGCTTTAGGCTTCTGTAGACTACTATATATAGTAGACTATTAGAGAGCTTTTGATACACAGTTTCAGATACAGTTTTTGCACACAGTTATTCTACCCAGTTTTCTTAGAGAAAATAAAAGCTCTCCCCTCCTCTCTAAAGCCACACGCGCACGCCACCTCTGCCGGAGCAATCGCCGCCCCGTCTTCTTGGTCACACAAAGAATATCCTAGCATTCTTCCGATAGGCTGTTCATCCGTGGATACCAAGGTTGAGGTTCTAGGAGCTGGAAACTAACTCTTATTGTCTTGCAGATATACAGAGTATTGTAGATATCTTCGACTTCGAAGAAGGAGAAGATACACCAGAATATCACGAAGACTTGGAAGCTGCTTTGGAAGTAAGATTAGTCTTCTAATTGACGTGTTTATATATATACGACATATGCATAATCAATTAACCTGTATGTTAAGAAAATTTTTGAAATTCCGCTGCGTACCCTAGGGGTAACTCTGACCATATTTTCTTACAGTGGTATTAGAGCGAGGTTAATTGATTACGTATATACGTATATATATTGTATGATTTTGTAGATATGTGGATGCAATTGATTCTATGATTAATTCGATTTTCAAAAGTTTTATTTTTATATGAATTTAGAATTTATATTTTAAAAAAAAAAAAAATTATATATATTTTTGACCGGGCCGCCTGCGTGACGCAGGCGGCGGGCGCCCGGGCGCCTGCTGTACCGCAGGCGCCGTGCCCGCGACACGGGCGCTAGGCGCCCGTGTACCGCGGGTACCTGCGTGACGCAGGTACCCGGGGCATGCGGACGCAGGCGCCCGGCGCCGGGCGGCAAGCGCCTGCACCCGCGGCACCGTTACCGGCAATAACGATTTCAGAGTTCTTGAAGGAATTGAGGGTTGTTCCTGCTCCTAGTCCAATAACGATTTATTGTGACAATACGGGCGCCGTCGCTCAAGCTAGGGAGCCTAGATCTACAAACAAGAACAAACATGTACTTAGAAAATATCACGTTATACGTGAGATTATAGATAGAAGAGAAGTTAGTATAGAACGTGTCTCTACCATGGACAACGTGCCAGATCCTTTCACCAAGGTCTTATCAGTGGAAGTCCACCTAAGACATTATGCTAATCTGGGTATTAGGCATAAAGGTGACTGGCTCTAGTCCAAGTGGGAGATTGATAGTGTATATGTCCTAGAGACAGTCCTTACTAAGGGCATAGTGCCCTTATAGAGGGCATATATGTACTATTACACAGGTCAACGTAATATAATATATGTTTGTTGCATTTTACTATTGAGTATCGCTTTCATATTTATATTACACCAGACATGCAGCATGTCATATCTCTATTGCTGTCTGTATTGATATTAAACATGTCCCCTCGGATAGATGACCGATCACACAGATAGTTGGAGCTATGTGAGTTATCATCTATCCCAAACTCTCCCTAGTCGAGGTTCATCTCGGATGTAGGGGTCTGAATGAACCAGACGAGACAAGTATGTGTGGAGGTTATACTTGTTGGAGCAAGTGTGAGCCGATCCCACGACCACGGAACGGATTGTTGGACAATCGAGAAACGTTCCCATAACTGCGCATAGTTGTTCGAAGAAGGATTATCGAACAATGGAAGTACCCACCGGACACTCCCATCGATGTATACTCTACACCGAAGTGTCTATGGGAACCGGTGAGTTGTCGAAGTGATGTAGTCGTCCTTTGTACTTACAGGACTTTATCATCACATTTGTTGCCACATATCCTTGGTGGACCCGTCGATGTCAGCTCTGAATAAGCAGCTGACCTAAGACACGATCCAGGATTATGGCTACATACAAACGGGGATGATAAGTGATTCTGTGAAGGATTCATCTCTCAAGTGTAGCACAGGAGAGCACTGCTCATGTCTGCATAGTTGTGTTGGTAAAGTTACTGGCCAGTGCGAATGATATATTATGATGGTCATAAACCAAGCAACTCCCTGAGACGCCCGTGGATGTATTATTCGGATAGACACTTCATCGATCCTAGATACATTCGAGCAAGTCAGATGAAGGGACGTTACCGTCGCCGCGTTGAGCGCAACAGACTTCGCAACGAAAGGGTTTGCTTTGAGAAACCTCTCAAACGTC
>CM051458.1:60066842-60122577 GCA_028274465.1 Plantago ovata
TAGTTATAGTCCTTAGCGATCGACAACTCGAGGTTATTTTACTTCTACAGTACATGCCTGGTTTCGTTGTAGTTGTGATTGCCTTGGCTAAAAACAAATTTAATTGATTAATTGAGTCTGACAATCGCGTCATCAAATTGGCGCCGTTGCCGGGGACTATACTCCTTTTTTCTTTTAGCTTATTTATAGTTTCAGCATTCAATTCCTAATTATCAAGTTTAGTTAATTTGCTCTATTTTGATACTCTTTTCCATTATTGTTAAAGATAGTGTATGCAACATACGCGATCTAGTGGACTACCTCTTGTTGACCTATCGAAGAAATTGACAGGGGTTTACCATCAAAGAAGGCGGAATCTCGCTCAAGGTACATAGAGGAAATCGACTCCTCTGACTATCTTCGAAGCACTCTTTGAAGATCACGTGATGGCTCGTCCACTGTTGAAATCATGGTTCAACCCAACAAGGAACGAATGAAGGGTCCCAGCGATTGTCCTTTTCGCCTGCGACTCGTGACTTGGAAATCAAAAACCACATATTCCAGCACCACCCCCAAGGTTCTATGGCTTGGCTAGGTAAGAGTGTGATAGGGGTATTTGCATGATATCGATGACTTCGTCAACCAACTCCCCACTCCCCACGGACCGTCACGGTTTTGACGAGGACGAGCTTAGAATTAGGTTTTTGAGATCTGGGTGCTTGCTATACGTCCAAGGCATGGTTAGGCTCTCTGGAACGCCGGTTCACTTAACACTTGGGATAAGGTCTTTTCACCCTTTATGGAGAAATACTTCCCTCACACATTGACTACCGCGCTTAAGGCGCAGAAATCACTGGTTTCAACAAGATTATGATGAGACGATCTACACCACTTTTAGAATCAACAAGTGGTGGATTTCCAGTTCCGTGGTAATATTTGGGAAGAAAACGCGGAGGCTGTTTGGGCAGATTCGAAAGGCTTGCTAAGGGATCTCAATTCAAGGATCCAAGAGTAGTGGTTAGGAGGCGCGACCGCTTCAACCCAATCAGGAGGTTCCAATGTATGGAGCAAGTTGGGGATCGATTTGAGTGTTTCACCAATGAGCTGAAGCCAGTTCTCAAGAGCTCATTGGAGCATCCGTTTCTAATGACATTGCCGGATTTGCAAGAACTATGGGCATGGGGCTCATATGTGTAGGTCGGAGCGTGCACAGATGGTAGCAATTGGGTTCAAGAGAAAGCGACGAGGAGGCCTTTTGCTGCAGAATTGGAGTTCAAGAAGCTAGCTATGGTCAAGACGGTAGGAATCCTCGTGGTGGATTTTTGAAAAGGGGGTTCCGAAACAACCAAGGATATGCACCAGCCGGCCAAACTTATGCCTCTACCAAGACCATAGTAATCTAGCTATGGTAATGATCACTGTGAAAATCCCACTCCTAAAGAGCAATCGAAGCGAAGACGGCTCTTCTCATGGAGAATTTGCAAAAATGTTGATCACACCCAAGGTTTTTCTTAAGCGTTATGAAGAAGATTCGGAGAAGACAGGCCAAGGCTTGATGAGTTGGAGGCAAGCACTAGGCTTGCTCATCAAAAGATGCAAGAATTGATTGACCGTGGAGAAAGTAGGGAGCAAGGGAAGTTTCCTAGCAACACTGAGAAGTCGAATGTCTATTACCTTGGTGGTTGATCTTCCTGTTGAAATCACCATCAAGAAGGTTGCTAATTGTGAGTGTTGCAAGGATGGGAGCCCCCACTATCCAAGGAAGAAGAGAAGGACCTTGGTTTTGATGTTAGCGATGGGAGCAAGAAGATCCCGAGCCATTCCTGATAGTTTCGATGTGGAAGGTTGGGATTGGTGAACTTGAAGATATCCGTGCTACACTTGATAAGTTTCTTAGTCGAATGTTCTCCCTATGAATGTGTTATAGAAGAGTGGGCATTGGAGAGCTTTCGGAGCATAAGGCTATTGTGCAACTTGCGGATGGATCCTTTGTACGACCCGAAGGCATTGTGAAGAATGTATTGGTTAAGGTTGGTGAAGCTTCTGTATACACCAACTTTGTTGTAATGCCGGCGTCTACAACGGGAATGGGGGATGTTGTTCTCTTGGGGCGAATGTTCTTGACTAGCTACGCTCCGTAATCGACATCTACCGAAGAACTTGCACCATGTGAGGTGGATGGCAAGCAACATGTGTTGCGAGCCATATCTGATCCTAGTCCTCACTTCAATGCTTCTCAATCTATTAACTACTTTGGTCTTGTTGTATATATCCATTCTCACTCACCGGTACTAGGCATGAGGAAGAGATCATGAAGGGTAAGTCTAGTACCCTCAAGAACAAGAACTAAAGAGCAAGAAGAAGTCGAGTCAGAGACTTTATAAACAATGGCGCTGTCCGGGAGGCAACCCGGAGTTTTTATTGCTTTATTGCATTGCATTGCATTCATACATTGAACAATTCTTCCTTATTTATATTATTTGTCGGGTTATGTGATGTTTTGTGCTTATGTCTATATTTGAGTGAAATTTTTCGAGTGTTTTTCATGAGGAAAATGGTTTTCGGGATAAAAACTGAACTTTTCGGAAAAATTTCGTCTCCCCACCTCTGGAGGTGGGGGGCGATTCGCCCCACACGGGGCGATTCGCCCCCCGTACTCCGAGAATAAGGGAGCGGGATTTCTCCCTCCTCCCTCATTCTTCCATCTTCTTCTACTCTCTTACTCCAAAACACCCAAAAACTCAAAAAACTTCCATCTTACATAAAACCTTCATACTCCATCAAATTTTGTGTTCTTTAGCTTCAATCGAAGCCCATTACGTGCTCTTTCATTCCATCCGAACAAATTTCATACTAGTTCATTCATTCTTCGGATCTGAGGTGACTTCACATGAACCCTAATTTTTCAAATTTGGGGTTTTTTTGATTTATGCTTCAATTGAGCTTATATGATGTATGGATTGATTGTTTGTGTGATTAGAAACGTTATTCACTATCAATTGCATGTTCAATTTTGCTTGGTTTGTTGGTTTGAGAATTTTGCCTACTAGATGTCTATGTCTTAATGTGCATTGTTTCTTTTCCTTTCATTCCATGTCTATTGGTGTGCTTATTGATATGATAATGATGGACATGATGGTAGAACACAGGATTGATGAGTTTGAGGATTTTTGATGCTAAATTTTTTGCTACTATAGTATGATTTGAGCCTTATGATTTAAGGTTAATTGATGTCTAGCATGACCTTAATGTGATATGTTACATGTCTATGATGTGTTTGTATGTTGCATTTTAGTTCAAGAAGTGGCTAGATTAGACAAGGAGCTTTTGAGGAGTACGATTGTTGATGTTATCACTCGTTTGTTTCAGTCTTGCATTTGCATATGCATGAATCTGTTTTATGTTGTACAAGATACTAATTGTTGCTTGTAGGTACCACGCCACCACGTGACAAGAAGAAAGTTGGCTCGTCTAGGAGCAAGAAGGGCAAGGGGGCAGCTTCAAGCTCCCAACCTTCTCATGAGTTGTTTGAGCTCTTTCTTTCTACTATCGACGTCTGTTTAAGGCTCCAAGCAGAGCTTGCTCAAGGTGGACGACCGACCATTCCTGATCGTAGGATTGAGATTCCAGAAGCCCATGCTAACCGACCGGGTTACAAGGTGCTCTCTCGTTTGGCTAAGAAGAGGAATTGGGGTTGGTTTACTTCCAACCGTTTCAAGGGGTATGATAAGAGCCTTCTCCATGAGTTTTATGTTGGCTATACGGATCTTGAAGAGAAGGAGGGTGTTCTTGTTAGAAGCGTAATCGTGCCATGGACTCCTGCCTCAATTTCAAATTTTATTCATATGGGGGAACGGGAGTTCACCGGGAGTGACCATTCTTATGTGTATTCGAGGGCTACTAGGGGGATTGGAAGTGATATCACGGATGAGATTTGCAACAAGCAATATGTATTTCCAGAATCAGGGGCTCAACCACGACGGATCCATTAGAGTGACCTTAGTCTTGAGTCTAAGGTGGTGATGAAGTTTTGTATTTTCAATATGATTCCTAGGAAGAATGACAAATGGATTAAACCAAACTATGCCGAGCTCCTCTACTGCTTGTTGGTCAAGCATCGTATAGACATTGGGAAGATCATGTATGAAGAATACGAGCGTCATTGGGAGAAGAAGAAGAAGCCCTTCATATTTCCAAGTTTCATCACGGCTTATTGCAAATATCATGGGGTTGAGGACATTGTTGAGGGGATTCTGAGGTAGCAGCTCTTTCCCCATCAACTATTGATGTGCAATTGAATAGGTATCGTATGAAGAACCCCATGGCTGCTGCTACTGATGTTGAGGCTTCCCTTCGACAGAGTGATTCTGATGATGATGATGAGGAGGAGGAAGATGAGGATGCTATGGATACTGATGATGGAGCTGGCCGAGTTCCTATTCCTGATATTCCATTTGTTAGTACACCGCCACATGCAACGCCTCGAGCAACACATGGGTCTAGAGGTATTGATTTCTCTGATTTTCGGACCTACCTCGATGACCGTTTCGGTAGAGTTGATGCTAGTGTTGCAGCCTTGACCACTTCTATCCAAGGGTTGCAACATAATCTTGATGGATACATTGCCCAACACAACCGCGATTGGGAGATAGCTGAGGAGCATCGCCGAAATGAGAGAGAGATTATGTGGGAGCAGCAACAGCTCATCAGTCACCAACAGGAGGCCCTACAACAATCCAATGATCTTCTGTCTGACTTATGGAGGGACTATTATGGGGATTACTATTCTAATAATTAGTCTTTTTACAAGTCCATTCTTGTATACTCAGCCGACCGAGGCCAAACCATTCGGTAACATCTAGTATCACTTTTTATTTCCTCATTCTCTTTGCTAGGGACTAGCTTGAGTTTCAGGAGGGGGATGGGATGTGAACCATGATGTTAGTATTGTTTGGCTTTATGATGTTGAGTATGGTATCTTGTAGTTTGTTTGCATTTGCACGTTTACCGCTTTCTTAGTATTTAGTTGCATACACTACATTCATCCTAGTATAGTTTTGCATGTTTTTGTGTGGAGTTTATTGCCAAATTTTTTGAACTTTTTTATTGGGTAGATTAACTAGTTATGACCTTTGACCATGCGTTTCATCTCTATGAATTTGTTTGAGATTTTTCTCGTTTGGCTTGTCACATTTATATATGCACTTAGTTAAGCTTGGTAGTCTCGACATCACTTAGTGGTGTTTTCTCTACTTCGATTCACGAAGGCCTTTATAATAAGATGATGCATGTTAGAGTCTTGTGGTTGTTCTCCCGTGTAATTATGTACCTAAGAGGCAACAAGTCTTCACCTTGCTTTGAGATTGCTAAATGCCTAGGAAGGAGGTAGTGTGAGATGTGTGTGATCCTTTGTTTGAAACCTATTCTAACAAATAGGTTTGGGGAGGGGGTTATGCTGTCATTATGACTTGTTTTTCGATTTTGAGTGTTGTGAGTTTGTTTTCCTTTTTCGTAAAGTTTGTGCCAACCTATTCTTTTGAATAGGTTTGGGGAGGTCGTTTGTGAGTCATTGTAATTCGTTTGTGAGGCATTGTAATTTCCTTTTCGTTGTGCTACTGCTGGCTATATACAAAAAAAAAAAAAAAAAAAAAAAGAAATAAAAAAATTGAAAGAAAAAATCCAGGAAAAAGAAAAAAATCTGGAAAAAAAAAAAAGAAAAGACCCCAGAAAAGCAAAGAAGGGTCCGAAAAAAGCCAAAAAGCAGTTTAGCAAAGTGTTTGTCTCGTTTCTCAATTCTTGTAATGTTCGTAATTGAGTTGTAAAGTGTCTTTTGTTTGTTTGATGTCATCTGTTCTAGACCACCCTCGTCCTGCCATTCAGGAAGTGGTGATAGTTTATGACTTTTCTAGAGAGATGGGTAGAATAGGGGAGTGTGAACTTTTAGGGAACCCTCCTTCGTTTGATGAGAGCCAGTATTGGTTCGACCTCTTTGAGGGAAAGTCTTAACTTGGCGAACTGCAGTAAGTCCTCAGTTTCATAGGCACGGGACAACCATTCATATTTTAACATGTTTCATTACGTCGTCACTGACTAGGTCCAGGTAGAGAATGTTACGAGAGACTATCTTGTTTAACATAGTGCGCATGTGAATGTGTATGAGTCAATCGAGGCACTCTTCAACCAATATCCATATTATGATTTGTATGGTCATTGTTCATAAGTTTTTGATAGACTCAATAGATTAGTTCATTTCACTTGGCATGAGACTCTATTTGTGTGTTGCATTGGTTTTTTGCATTAGAGTCTAGATTAGTTGCTTGAGGACAAGCAAAGGATCGGTTTGGGGAGTTTGATGAACGTGTATTTTACACTTTCATTCGAGTCTTTTTCACCAATTTAGCTATCATCTAGGTTAATTTAGCTTATATTTTAGTGCATTTTATTAGAATAGTGTCACATTTCCCTTTTCTTTGCATTTTCCAGGTTTTAGGTAAAAAAACGTATTTTTATGGGTAATATTGATGAAGAGGACGAAGTTTTGGTGTTTCAAGGACATTCGTGGTGTATCTAGAAGGTTCCGGATGAGATTTGAGGCCTAGGGGACGAGTTTCAAGGCTTAAAGGTCACTAGAAGGCAAATCCGAGTCCGATAATGAAAAGAAGACAAAATCTCGCTTCCACCGACTGGATGTCCCAGGCGAACCGCCTGGGACGTGGGGCGAATCGCCCCACACCAGGCGTATCGCCCGGGAAGTTTCCGCAGCTATATATATCTTTGCCTATTTTCTACGTTTTTCAGACCTTTTCACCTTATTTTGAGAGACAAATTCTCCAGAGCCTGTTCTGGGAATTATTAGCATAGAAGACTCTTTTTCTTATTGATTTGGAAGCTTTAGCATAGAGATTGGACATCTTTGATTTTCGATTCTTGCTTGTGAGTTAGCAATTCATCGGAGATTGACAACCTTCGTTCGTAACTTGTATCTCACAATTTTTCTGCTTTTATTTATTTCATTCAACATGTTTTCATTCAATCTTGCTTTGATTCTTGTTGATTGCAATTTATCTATGAGTAGATAAATCTATCGTTGGTGATAGTATGTGATTTCTTAGATAGGGTTCTTCATTATGCATGAGTGGCTTCGCGCATTTAAGACTTGATTTATTGTTTTATTTCTTTGATCTATCTAAGCCATCTATCTTCGTAGTGTTGAATTGAACCACGATCATAGATTTCTATACAAACTTCAAGTACTTCATGCATGATAATTACCCGTTGCTTTGAATGATCATACTATCACTAACTTCCATCATATTGATAAGAAAAATGTGTGCTTTGCTTGATTTCTGATTTATAGTTTAAGTTGAATTAGATAAAGCTAGTTATAGTCCTTAGAGATCGACACTCGAGGTTATTTTACTTCTACACTACATGCCTTAGTTTTCGTTGTAGTTGTGAATTGCCTTTGGCTAAAAACAAATTTATTTGATTAATTGAGTCTGACAATCTCGTTCATCAAATTGGCGCCGTTGCCGGGGACTATACTCCTTTTTTCTCTTTAGCTTATTTATAGTTTCAGCATTCAATTCCTAGATTTATCAAGTTTAGTTAATTTGCTCTCTTTTGATACTCTTTTCGATTATTGTTACAGATAGTGTATGCAACATACGCGATCTAGTGGACTACCTCTTGCTGAACCTATCGAAGAAATTGACAGGGTTTACCATCAAAGAAGGCGGAATCTCGCTCAAGGTAACATAGAGGAAATCGATTCCCCTTAATATCTTCGAGCACTCTTTGAAGATCCCGTGATGGCTCGTCCACTATTGAAATCATGGGTTCAACCCAACAAGGAACGAATGAAGGGTCCAGCGATTGTCCTTTCGCCTGCGACTCGTGACTTGGAAATCAAAAACCACATATTCCAGCAACTCCCAAGGTTCTATGGCTTGGCTAGGTAAGACGTGATAGGGTATTTGCATGATATCGATGACTTCGTCAACCAACTCCCAAGACCGGGCACGGAGGTGACGGAGGACGAGCTGAGAATGAAGGTTTTTGCGATGGGGCTTGGCGATAAAGCCAAGGCATTGTTAGGCTCTCTGGAAGCCGGTTCACTTGACACATGGGATAAGGTCTTTTCAGCCTTTATGGAGAAATACTTCCCTCACACATTGACTACTGCGCTTAAGGCACAAATCACTGGTTTCTAACAAGACTATGATGAGACGATCTACACCGCGCTTGAGAGGTTCAACGACCTCTTGAACAAGTGTCCACACCATGGTTTTGAGCTTTCGGATCTTGTCCAACAGTTCTACAACGGGCTCACTTTTGAGAATCAACAAGTGGTGGATTTCTAGTGCCGTGGTAATATTTGGGAAGAAACCGCGGAGGCTGTTTGGGCGGTATTCGAAAGGCTTGCTAAGGGATCTCAATTCAAGGATCCAAGAGCAGTGGTTAGGAGGCGCGACGCTTCACCCAATCAGGAGGTTCCAATGTATGGAGCAAGTGGGGATCGATTTGAGTGTTTCACCAATGAGCTGAAGCAAGTTCTCAAGAGCTCAGTTGGAGCATCCGTTTCTAATGACATTTGCCGATTTGCAAGAACTATGGGCATGGGGCTCATATGTGTAGGTCGGAGCTTGCACAAGATGGTAGGAATTGGGTTCAAGGAAGCGACGAGGAGGCCTTTGCTGCAGAATTTGGAGTTCAAGAAGATAGCTATGGTCAAGACGATAGGAATCCTCGTGGTGGATTTTGGAAAAGGGGGTTCCGAAACAACCAAGGATATGCACCAGCTGGCCAAACTTATGGCCCTAACCAAGACCATAGTAATCTTAGCTATGGTAATGATCACTGTGAAAATCCCACTCCTAAAGAGCAATCGAAGTCGAAGACGGCTCTTCTCATGGAGAATTTGCAGAAAATGGTTGATCACACCCAAGGTTTTCTTAAGCGTTATGAAGAAGATTCGGAGAAGACAAGGGCGAGACTTGATCAGTTGGAGGCAATCAGTAGGCTTGCTCATCAAAAGATGCAAGAATTGATTGACCGTGGAGCAAGTAGGAAGCAAGGGAAGTTTCCTAGCAATACTGAGAAGTCTATGTCTATTACCTTGGTGGGTGATCTTCCTGTTGAAATCACCATCAAGAAGGTTGCTAATTGTGAGTGTTGCAAGGGTGGGGAGCCCCCACTAGCCAAGGAAGAAGAGAAGGACCTTGGTTTTGATGTTAGCGATGAGGAGCAAGAAGATCCCGAGCCAATTCCTGATAGTTTCTATGTGAAGGTTGGGATTGGTGAACTTGAACATATCCGTGCTACACTTGATACGGGTTCTTACTCGAATGTGCTTGAGAAGAGTGGCCTTGGAGAGCTTTCGGAGCATAAGGCCATTGTGCAACTTGCGGATGGATCCTTTGTACGACCCGATGGCATTGTGAAGAATGTATTGGTTAAGATTGGTGAAGCTTCTGTATACACCAACTTTGTTGTAATGCCGGCGTCTACACCGGGAATGGGGGATGTTGTTCTCTTGGGGCGAACATTCTTGACTAAGCTACGCTCCGTAATCGACATCTACCGAAGAACTTGCACCATTGAGGTGGATGGCAAGCAACATGTGTTGCGAGCCATATCTGATCCTAGTCCTCACTTCAATGCTTCTCATTCTATTAACTACTTTCGTCTTGCTGTATATATCCATTCTCACTCACAGGTACTAGGCATGAGGAAGAGATCGATGAAGGGTAAGTCTAGTACCCTCAAGAACAAGAACTAAAGAGCAAGAAGAAGTCGAGTCAGAGACTTTATAAACAATGGCGCTGTCCCGGAAGCAACCCGAAGTTTTTATTGCTTTATTGCATTGCATTGCATTCATACATTGAACAATTCTTCCTTATTTATATTAATTTGTCGGTTTATGTGATGTTTTGTGCTTATGTCTATATTTGAGTGAAATTTTTCGAGTGTTTTTATTGAGGAAAATGGTTTTCGGGGATAAAAACTGAACTTTTTCGAAAAATTTCGTCTCCCCACCTCTGGAGGTGGGGGGCGAATCGCCCCACATCGCCAGAGAGTTTCAGGCTCTCTGGCAATGGGGGGCGATTCGCCCCACACACGGGGCGATTCGCCCCCCGTACTCCGAGAATAAGGGAGCAAGATTTCTCCCTTCCTCCCTCATTCTTCCATCTTCTTCTACTCTCTTACTCCAAAACACCCAAAAACTCAAAAAAACTTCCATCTTACATAAAACATTCAATTCTCCATCAAATTTTGTGTTCTTTAGCTTCAATCGAAGCCCATTACGTGCTCTTTCATTCCATCCGAACAAATTTCATACTCGTTCATTCATTCTTCGGATCTAAGGGGACTTCACATGAACCCTAATTTTTCAAATTTGGGTTTTTTTTATTTATGCTTCAATTGAGCTTATATGATGTATGGGTTGATTGTTTGTGTGATTAGAAACGTTATTCACTATCAATTGCATGTTCAATTTTTCTTGGTTTGTTGGTTTGAGAATTTTGCCTACTAGATGTCTATGTCTTAATGTGCATTGTTTCTTTTCCTTTCATTCCATGTCTATTGGTGTGCTTATTGATATGATAATGATGGACATGATGGTAGAACACATGATTGATGAGTTTGAGGATTTTTGATGCTAAATTTTTTGCTACTATGGTATGATTTGAGCCTTATGATTTAAGGTTAATTGATGTCTAGCATGAGCTTAATGTGAAATGTTACATGTCTATGATGTGTTTGTGTGTTGCATTTTAGTTATAGAAGTGGCTAGATTAGACAGGGAGCTTTTGAGGAGTACGATTGTTGATGTTATCACTCGTTTGTTTCACTCTTGCATTTGAATATGCATGTATCTGTTTTATGTTGTACAAGATACTAATTGCTGCTTGTAGGTACCATGCCACCACGTGACAAGAAGAAAGTTGGCTCGTCTAGGAGCAAGAAGGGCAAGGGGGCAACTTCAAGCTCCCAACCTTCTCATGAGTTGTTTGAGCTGTTTCTTTCTACTATCGACGTCCGTTTAAGGCTCCAAGCAGAGCTTGCTCAAGGTGGACGATCGACCATTCTTGATCAGAGGATTGAAATTCCAGAAGGCCATGCTAACAGACCAGGTTACAAGGTGCTCTCTCGTTTGGCTAAGAAGAGGAATTGGGGTTGGTTTACTTCCAACCGTTTCAATGGGTATGATAAGAGCCTTCTCCATGAGATTTATGTTGGCTATACGGATCTTGAAGAGAAGGAGGGTGTTCTTGTTAGAGGCGTAATCGTGCCATGGACTGCTGCCTCAATTTCAAATTTTATTCATATGGGGGAACGGGAGTTCACCGGGAGTGACCATTCTTATGTGTATTCGAGGGCTACTAGGGGGATTGGAAGTGATATCACGGATGAGATTTGCAACAAGCAATATGTGTTTCCAGAATCCGGGGCAGAACCAGGACGGATCCATTAGAGTGACCTTAGTCTTGAGTCTACGGTGGTGATGAAGTTTTGTATTTTCAATCTGATTCCTAGGAAGAATGACACATGGATTCAACCAAACTATGTCGAGCTCCTCTACTGCTTGTTGGTCAAGCATCGTATAGACATTGGGAAGATCATGTATGAAGAATACGAGCGTCATTGGGAGAAGAAGAAGAAGCCCTTCATTTTTCCAAGTTTCATCACGGCTTATTGCAAATATCATGGGGTTGAGGACATTGTTGAGGGGGATTCTGAGGTAGCGGCTCTTTCCCCATCAACTATTGATGTGCAATTGAATAGGTATCGTATGAAGAACCCCATGGATGCTGCTACTGATGTTGAGGCTTCCCTTCGACAGAGTGATTCTGATGATGATGATGAGGAGGAGGAAGATGAGGATGCTATGGATACTGATGATGGAGCTGGCCGAGTTCCTATTCCTGATATTCCTTTTGTTAGTAGACCGCCACATGCACCGCCTCGAGCATCACATGGGTCTAGAGGTATTGCTTTCTCTGATTTTCGGACCTACCTCGATGACCGTTTCGGTAGAGTTGATGCTAGTGTTGCAGCCTTGACCACTTATGTCCAAGGATTGCAACATAATCTTGATGGATACATTGCCCAACACAACCGTGATTGGGAGATAGCTGAGGAGCATCGCCGGAATGAGAGAGAGATTATGTGGGAGCAGCAACAGCTCATCAGTCACCAACAGGAGGCCCTACAGCAATCCAATGATCTTCTGTCTGACTTGTGGAGGGACTATTATGGGGATTACGATTCTAATAATTAGTCTTTTCACAAGTCCATTCTTGTATACTCAGCCGACCGAGGCCAAACCATTCGGTTACATCTAGTATCACTTTTTATTTCCTCATTCTCTTTTGCTAGGGACTAGCTTGAGTTTCAGGAGGGGGGATGGGATGTGAACCATGATGTTAGTATTGTTTGGCTTTATGATGTTGAGTATGGTATCTTGTACTTTGTTTGCATTTGCACGTTTACCGCTTTCTTAGTATTTAGTTGCATACACTACATTCATCCTTGTATTGTTTTGCATGTTTTTGTGTGGAGTTTATTGCCAAATTTTTTGAACTTTTTTATTGGGTAGATTAACTAGTTATGACCTTTGACCATGCGTTTCATCTCTATGAATTTGTTTGAGGTTTTTCTCGTTTGGCTTGTCACATTTATATATGCACTTAGTTAAGCTTGGTAGTCTCGACATCACTTAGTGGTGTTTTCTCTATTGCGGTTCACGAAGGCCTTTATAATAAGATGATGCATGTTAGAGTCTTGTGGTTGTTCTCCCGTGTAATTATGTACCTAAGAGGCAACAAGTCTTCCCCTTGCTTTGAGATTGCTAAATGCCTAAGAAGGAAGAAAAAACTTGAAAGAAAAAATCCAGGAAAAAGAAAAAAATCTGGAAAAGAAAAAAAAAAAAAAAGAAAAGACCCCAAAAAATCAAAGAAGGGTCCGAAAAAAAGCCAAAAAGCAGTTTAGCAAAGTGTTTGTCTCGTTTTTCAATTCTTGTAATGTTCGTAATTGAGTTGTAAAGTGTGTCTTTTGTTTGTTTGATGTCATCTGTTCTAGACCACCCTGGTCCCGCCATTCAGGAAGTGGTGATAGTCTTTTGCTTGAGATATGGGTAGAATAGGGGAGTGTGAACTTTTAGGGAACCCTCCTTCGTTTGATGAGAGCCAGTATTGGTTCGACCTCTTTGAGGGAAAGTCTTAACTTGGTGAACTGCAGTAAGTCCTCAGTTTCATAGGCACGGGACAACCATTCATATTTTAACATGTTTCATTACGTCGTCACTGACTAGGTCCAGGTAGAGAATGTTACGAGAGACTATCTTGTTTAACATAGTGCGTATGTGAATGTGTATGAGTCAATCGAGGCACTCTTCAACCAATATCCATGTTATGATTTGTATGGTCATTGTTCATAAGTTTTTGATAGACTCAATAGATTAGTTCATTTCATTTGGCATGAGACTCTATTTTGTGTGTTGCATTGATTTTTTGCATTAGAGTCTAGATTAGTTGCTTGAGGACAAGCAAAGGTTCGGTTTGGGGAGTTTGATGAACGTGTATTTTACACTTTCATTCGAGTCTTTTTCACCAATTTAGCTATCCTCTAGGTTAGTTTAACTTATATTTTAGTGCATTTTATTAGAATAGTGTCACGTTTCCCTTTTCTTTGCATTTTCCAGGTTTTAGGTAAAAAAACGTATTTTTATGGGCAATATTGATGAAGAGGACGAAGTTTTGGTGTTTCAAGGACATTCGTGGTGTATCTAGAAGGTTCCGGATGAGATTTGAGGCCTAGGGGACGAGTTTCAAGGCTTAAAGGTCACTAGAAGGCAAAATCCGAGTCCGGAAAGGAAAAGAAGACAAAATCTCGCTTCCACCGACTGGATGTCCCAGGCGAACCGCCTGGGACGTGGGGCGAATCGCCCCACACCAGGCGAATCGCCTGGCACCTGGGGCGGTTCGCCCGGGAAGTTTCTGCAGCTATATATATCTTTGCCTCTTTTCTACGTTTTTCAGACCTTTTCACTTTATTTTGAGAGACAAATTCTCCAGAGCCTGTTCTGGGAATTATTAGCATAGAACACTCTTTTTCTTATTGATTTGGAAGCTTTAGCATAGAGATTGGACATCTTTGATTTTCGATTCTTGCTTGTGAGTTAGCAATTCATCGGAGATTGACAACCTTCGTTGGTAACTTGTATCTCACAATTTTTCTGCTTTTATTTATTTCATTCAACATGTTTTCATTCAATCTTGCTTTGATTCTTGTTGATTGCAATTTATCTATGAGTAGCTAAATCTATCGTTGGTGATAGTATGTGATTTCTTAGCTAGGGTTCTTAATTATGCATGAGTGGCTTCGCGCGTTTAAGACTTGATTTATTATTTTATTTCTTTGATCTATCTAAGCCATCTATCTTCGTAGTGTTGAATTGAAAGGAACACATAGGACAATTCACGATCATAGATTTCTATACAAACTTCAAGTACTTCATGCATGATAATTACCCGTTGCTTTGAATGATCATACTATCACTAACTTCCATCATATTGATAAGAAAAATCATGTACATAAGAGGGTCCACATAGCCAATGAAGCTATTAGAGAAAACACAACGGCACGAAATCCAAAAGACTCTAGCTAAACTATGATCTCCCGTGAATCTCAAACTGAAACTCCGAATGACAATGGCTCATCGAACTCCAGTAAAAACCTGTGATCCGACAAGATACACGAGCCCAAGCTCCCATAGCCCCCAGAGCGATAATGGTTATGTTTCACTTGGATAAGTACTAATCATTCTACTATTATGGTGTTGTAATAAGTTTATGTTTTAGCTTCGGTATCATGTGGATAAATACTAATCATGCTACTTCTAATACATTATGCTTTATATAATCTCTAGAACTAATGTGTCAAACAAAAACTGCTTAATATGTTCGTATGTTTTAAGCAATGACGAGTTAAACAACAATTTGAATATTATTAAAGTAAAACTTCACCATTCCATTCACAATATGGCGTGGCTGTAGTTATTATCCCGACTTCGATTGTCTTGTCTAATTGATGTTAAATTGGGTTCGAAGTTATATAATCATTAAATGTTAACACTAATCTATCATACACAATCTTCAATCTGGAGGGAAATTTAAACATGTTAATTGACCAAACTGCCCCTATGTGAAGAACAAAATATATCAGCTAGAAGGGTATTAAGGTAAATACAGAAAGGTAGTTATAACTACCGTTGCACATGTTTCGAAATCCCTCGCACAGAGTTCGAAATACGTCACAAATCCCTCCTCAACCAAACGAGGTATTTCATTTCAAATCCCTCGAAATCTCTGTTTGTGCAAAATCAACCAAACAACATTCAGAGGGATTTGACACACTCAAATCCCTCCTCCAGCCCAAATAACATTCTGGACTCAAATCCCTCCTCCTAAATCTCCAAATTTGTCATTCTGAACCAAACGCGCACTCAAGGAATCCACATTTCCAATACACAACCAGCAATTTAAGCCCGAAGCAATCCACATATTACAAAACCACAGTAAACGAATAAAATGAACAAAGATAATACAAAACCAACAAACCTTGCAAGGAATTGCAATTCTCCACCTCTTGCGCACCACATCAAGCACCACAAACGGTCAGCTCCTTTCGCCCAATTGTTTCCGGCAACGAATTGAACGCAGGGATCGAATCTGATCGAATCCATGGAACTGAACTGAAGGTCTACCTCTCCATATACTTAAGTTTTGTTCTCTTCGTGTGAACTGAACTGAACAGAACTGATCTGAACTGAACAGAACTGAACTCAATGCATCTGAACTGAACTGAACTTAATGCATCTGAACTGAACTGAACTTATTTGTAGTATAAAAAGCTATTAGGTGAATCTGAACTGAACTTAATGCATTTGAACTGATCTGAACTGAACTTTTTTTTTTTGAAACAACAAAAAAGTTCATTAAGCCTCAACATCTAGTACAAGAGTAAGAGGGGTATACCCCAATCTTGATACAAGGTGTATCAAACGAACTCAAGTACAAAGGAGGTTCCAACTAGCCAGAGTAGCTAATGGAAAACTCTAAGCGGCACGAAACCCAAACAGACTCTAGCGATGCTATGATCCTTGAGAATCTAAATCCGAACCAGACTGTAAAAGTGGCCATTCGAACTCCAGACTATGTCCGTGGTTCGAAACCAAGTGATAAAAGGCCTCGCTCCCATAGCTCCCAGGGCGATGATGCAGCACCACAACCCCACTTCCAGCTCATAGGAACAACAGTCAAGAAATTCAGTCTCCGTTTGAATTAACCTCAGGCTTGAATGAATGAAAACAACTTAACGGACCATAGAAGGGAACCACCGCACTCGCATGAAGAAATACCTGTCCGTCCCTGTGTTAAAAAACACGCTACCCAAACAATAAAAAAATTCCAGGAACTGACAATTAAACAAAGCAAAAAATACTCCCTGGAACCTTCTTACTGGCCGCTCGCCTGCAAAATAGTAGCTTGCATGTACTTGACACACTTGAGTCCCCAAGACATCAACACGTGGGCCTGCAGCAAACAAAAGGAAAGATCTGAACTGAACTGAACTTAAAATAATCAATTTTCAGACGAAAATAACAGGGTTTACTCGACCAGACCAAGAGCTTAAGTTTTCTTATGGGATACAAATATTTTGTTTTGCCAAAAAATACCAATGAGCAATGAAAACTAGAAATAACCCGTGGCAATGCCATTTACAAATATTTTATATTTTATGTTGCCAAAAATACCAATGAGCCATGAAAACTACGAATAACTCGGGGCTTCATTGTAATGTTGATATGTTGAAAGATATTACAAATATAAAGAAAACAAATGAGACTAAAATTTTATCGTTATTTAAATAAATTTAGAAGGAAAAAAAAAAAAAAGGTCAACATATTTATTATTGAAAAAGGAAATGAGTTCAACAAATAAAACTATAAAACGCGTGATGGAAAGAGAGCGAAAAGATACCTAATAGATTAATGCAAATTATTATTTCCTTATAAGCGTCACTTTGTTGTTCATTCACCGAAGAACTAACACTATAAACACTTTCTTATTGGTAACTCAAGAAAATGCAACATATAACTAACTGCCGTGGTCGAACACATATTTGGGGAGATAAGTAACATCATTAGGCATTAGTTAAAGACTATCACTAATTATAGTCATGGCGGCTAATCGCAATAGGAAATTAATTATTTGGGCGGGATATAATTAGGAATTTGACAAGATAAAAAATTGAGAGAACCATAACGGTGTATGAATACCTTGTATTCAACATTCTTCACACATATCATCCCACCCTCTACAGTAATTTGCTTCCCAAGACTAGAGTAGTTATATGACAAACCTGTATCATTACATAGTTTAGAAAATTGATCATTTTTTCTCAAAAAGTACAATAATCCAGCCCCTCCTTTGAGTTTGATGTTATGACCCGGCAAACGTAAAGCTATGATGGTAAACTCAACTGAATATACACCTTTCCTTTTTATAGTGCTAGGTTCAATAGGCAATATAAAGCTTGAACTCATTAGTTCAATTGAGTTGTCTGAAAACAATGATATAATATAGTTATTGATATGCTAAACCATCTCATATCGCCGGATCAAGAGTGGCCATGTGGCGACCTTGTCCAGAGCTTTTAAATTTTCGAACCAAAGTTGTCATTGATTAGTATTTTGATTTGGTGACTGCGTTTAATTATATTAGTGGTATGATCCCCCTCTTATATCTTATAAATTCTCTCTTTAGGGCCTGAACATATTCCCAACTTAGTGCAGGTAATGTCTCTATCCTATAAATATATGCCATCACTAAGATAATCTAAAACAGAGAATGATATTTTCTGTCAACTATCACAATGATTGGATCTGATGCATCATGAATAAGTATATTATCATCCAAATAGAATTCAACTTCCATCTTGTTCACCACAAATAGCACCATCTTAACATTCAACAACAATTGCTCTCTTGCTTCCAATCATTTCCACACAGAATCTTTGAAATCCCACACTTAATGGCGGGAAACTATTCATACAAGTACTTGCACACTTTTTGAGTGCTCCTTATTGAATTCCATCCATTTTATAAACTTGGACTATATATATTCAACTGCCTGCCTACCATTAAAATTATCATCGTACAATCAATTATTCCAAATGTACAACTTAGCTTTCGAAAACTTTCTTTTCAATATGTTAAACTGTGAATTAATTAAGGAATAATTACAAATTAGTAATATTTTTAAATACTTTTTTAAAAATTAGTGATTCTCCTAATTTTAGTATCAATAAAGTTAATTTTAATTAGATTTCTCAAATTAGTGATACTTTTTAAAAGTTTCTATCAAATTAGTGAAACTTAAGTACTTTATTACAAGTCGGTGATTCTCCTAATTTTAGTATTAATAAAGTTAATTGTAATAAGATTTATCAAATTAGTGATACTCTTAAAAGTTTCTATCAAATTAGTGAAACTTAAATACTTTCATACAAATTGGTGATTCTCCTAATTTTAGTATTAATAAAGTTAATTTTAATTAGATTTCTTAAATTCTCTCCAACGAATCACACTATCTCACGTATATCTTAATCAGACAAATACAGATTAAAACATCAAGCATCATTATTCTCACTTAACCATGTTTATTGGTGTAATTTCGGTTATGCTTTCAGAGTTTCGGTGCCGCTATCGGTGATACTTGTTTACGATTTACACACATAACACTTGACTGGTAATGATGTTTGGTAATTGGGTGATGCTTGAAATTATAAGATGTTGATGCTTGTTAATTGTTCGGATACTTGAAATTTGGGTTGGATATATGCTTGGTGAATTGGGATGATTGTCGACACATAAATTTAAGTAGTCTGATACGACTTTATATTATTATGTAGAATTTGAATTTTGGGTGCATGTATAATAAAATTTAATAAATAAATTAAACATTAGGAATATATTAGTATAATAATATTAAATAAGTTACTTAAAATAGGTAAGGTTAATATAGTTATCACATATTTAAACACTAATTTGTAGTAAGTTTTCCATGTATCACTAATTTAATATAAACTATTAGAAACATCACTGATTCGTAATTAACCCATTATTAAATAACGACTCCAATGGAATCCCTCTTTTCTAAGTATGGATTACCACATAGAAAAAAGGGTTATAAACTGATTTATTGTGTAACGTCCCAAATTCCAGGAAGGTTAAAGAGATTGAGAACGCTACTCATACCAAAAATGTGCACCTTTCTTTCGAGAATCCACCCAAAAGAACTCACTACAAGAAATCCTGAATATAGCCACCAAATGTAGCCACGGATACTGTCCGTGGCTAAATTAGCCATGAATCGGCGTTTTAGCCACGGATAGTCACGAACTGAGTCTGGACGCTCAGTTCGTCCCTGTCCAGGCCCGAGTTCGTGAGACTTGGCCATGAATAGAATTTATCCATGTCCCTATTAGTAACGTATAATGTATGCGTCGTTATAAATTTATTCAGTAACGGATAGATTCTATCCATTATTAGGTTATTTGAATTAAAAAAAAAAAAATTAAAATAAAAAAGGTGAGCCACGGATAGATCCTATCCGGGCGACGCATGAATAAAGAGACTAAATCGGGTCTCTTCTTCCTCATTTCTTTTTCCCCAATTTCTCAAACTCTCATCCCCCCCCCCCCTCTCTCACTCTCAATTCTCAAACCCTACTCCACCACCACCAAAATTAACACCGGACCACCACTCGCTGGCGACGTAGCCACCCCAATTGCTGCGGCCACCACTCTTCTTTCCTCTGTCTACAACTCGTCTCCACCGCGGCCACCACTTCGTCTCCACCGCCACCACCACTCCGGATCTTCTCTTTCTCCACTACTTCACCACCACTTCTTCCAGGTTAGTTATTACTTCACCTCCACACCCAATTTGTTAATTTTGTTGTTCATTTTGCTAAACCCTAAAACCCTAATTTTTGGGGTTTTGTTTTAATTTTTTTTTTTTTGTAATTAAGAACAATTATGTTAATTTCGTTAATTGTACTAAAATTTAGCTCAATTATGTTAATTTGCCTAATTTTGCTTAATTTAGGTTAAGTTATTTAAATTAACAGATTGCTTAATCTAATAAAATTAAATAAACTGAATTTAGTTAGTTTAAATTAATTATGTAAATTAATTGTTAATTTCCTTAATTTTATTAGTCTGTTAACATGGATTTTAAAAAAAAAATCTGGATATTGAGTTAAATTAAATTAAATTGAGTTAATTTAAATTGTATTATTTATTTAGTTAATTTTTGATTAATATGTATGAATTTCTGTTAATATGCATGATTTGTGTTAATATGGATTAATTTCTATTAATATGGATTTAAATAAATTAATTCTGGATATTAAGTTAAATTAAATTAAATTGAGTTAATCTAAATTGTATTATTTATTATGTTAATTTTGGATTAATATGTACGAATTTCTGTTAATATGGATGGTTTGTGATACTATGTCTCAATTTCTATTAATATGGATGATTTGTGATAATATGGATTAATTTCTGTTAATATTCTTATAATATGGATTTAATTCCAGAAGCTGATAAAATTGGATTATGGAATTTAGTTTAATGAATTTAAATCAATCAAAATTAGTGGTTTCATTAATTTTTGTTAAATTTTTAATACATTTTGATTAATTATTGGTAAACAGGTTAGTTTTCATTAATTATTGATAAAAGTGATTAATTTTGGTTAGTGGTTTGATTAAGTTTGGTTAGTTATTGATAAAACTGATTAATTTTGGTTAGTGGTTTGATTAATTTTGGTTAAGTTTTTAGAACATTTTGGTTAAGTTTTGTTCATGTTATGCAGATATGCCTCGCCAACACCCCCACCCTGCATCGGGGATGAGCAGGACCAGCAGCACCACCAGCACCTAATCAGGGTACGCCGCCTACTGCCGGGTCAGGCACGGAGTTGGAGGACTCTCGTGATGCATGGACCCCAACATGTAGTCAGCTGCGGCAGCCCCAGTTCTCTCAGGGCACTCCTTCTCAAGTGTCGGAGACCGACTCTCCGCGCTCGAGCAGGGGTTCTGCTTATGACACTTCACAGTCTGAGGACGACGGGTGCCCCGATGAGTGGTTTGAGGGCCAGACGTACAAGGGCCTTCCGGTCTTGCACTTTTATGGGATGGAGTAAGTAATTTATTATGTGTTACACTGTTTTCAGTAATAAGTTACATCAATACAAATGGTTATGTTATTAATAACTGTTGGTCCCTTTAAACAACAAGAAAAGACTGGGGGGGGGGGGGTGAATAGTCTTTTCAAACTTTCGTCATTTAAAAACTTTCTCAGCAAGGGCTTATTACTTTTCAGTAATGAGTTTGCTGATACTTAACTTTCTCAGCAAGCACTAGTTACTTTTCAGTAACGAGTTTTGTTGATACTTAAAATCAGAGAGCGGAAGTCTTTGTACAATAAGTGCTTTGTTAGTAAGTGATAGTTTCAGCAAGTGAACAGAGTGACAGTGTACAGATAGATATGCTTTGCTAAAAACTAAATGCAGTAAGTAAATCACAAAAACACTTTTATAGTGGTATCTGAGAGTGGCGTAATCTCTCAACTAATCCACTTTGTCCTTTCTAGGACTGAATCCACTAAGACAAGTTTGAGGTTCCTTACAACACCCATCTAGAGCGATTCAACAGAAACCAAAGCACACTTGCTTCGTTTCCAACCTAACTAGAGAACGAAACCTTGTTCTCCACCAAACTTGGGACTTTTAATCAGGAACACTATGCTAGATTAAGTTCCCCCTGAATTTCACGCCTGAAAGGGTGTATTTTCAGTTAGAGAGGTTTAGGATGAGATAACTTGATTATAACTTATTCAGCTACACAAGTAATCTAAGAAACAAAACTTTGAATACTTTACAGTAAACAAGTTTGATTGTTTCTGGTGTCAAGACTTGTTCTTGTTCGAAAGAAAGAACACTTAACTAATTTCTTAGCCGTGTATGTTCCACTTCTTCACAAGTAGCTTTTTCATGCTTTAAGTCTTGGAACGGATCAATGGAAGTAAAGAGTGTTTGAAGGGTATGTGAGTTTAAGCACAAGTCAGAGTTTAATCACGTTGTTGACACACTTCAACTCTTTGCCGGATGACCTCTATTTATAGTGAATCAAGGGAGCCGTTTGAATTTCAAATTCTAAGGCCTTGTTCCTTAAGATGTCACTATCTTGCTTTTGTACTTTCAGCAGCGTCCTTTATTTGTCTTCTAGTCTTCATGTTCTTCGCGTGCATGCTTTGCATTTAATGTTCATTTGAATGAAATTCAAATATGAACGTTGGACGCAAATGCAAGTACTTTCAGCAAGGAGGTCACATATGTTTTTCAGCAAGTGGTCAGTCTCAGTTTCAGCAAGCACAACCTACTCTGTTGTTTAGATTTTCACTTATGCAAGCTGTTGCTGAAGTTTCCACGTTCTGAGCAACATGTGCCTTTGTAGATACCATCTTTAGAAATCTTCTTTAGTCTTCAGTCTAATGAACGCGGATGTCGTGCTCCGAATTCAAGCAAATAATATTTGTTATTTAGCCAAAGGCAATCCACAACTACAACGAAAACCGTAGTGTAGTAGTAGAATGACTCGAGTGTCGTTCTCTCAGGACTATAACTAGCTTTATCTATTTAACTAGAGAATATAAAACAGCAGACAAATAGCAATAGGGGGTTTCTAGCAGATAATGGAGATTGGTGATAGTATGGTCCTTCTTAACATAACGGGTCGATAATCATGCATAAATTCATCAGTCTTGCATAGAGATCTTTGAATCAATCTAGTGTCCTGTTGCAAGTATTAAGCACTACGAAGATAATTTGGTCTGACTAGTCAATCACGATTGTCCTAATGTGTTCCGTAATTATTCAACACTATGAAGATAATTGGTCTGATGGTCGACTAGTGTCTAATTGTGCATAATAATCAATACAACATACGAGAATTTTGGTTACAACGGATCAACGAAATAAAGCAATGACACGGAGTATAATGCGCGATATAGCCATTAGCATGATTATCTTCCGTTCGCTAAGAATTCACATACTACCACCAACGATAAGTTTAGCCACTCATAATAGGCATGCAATCAATAGAAATCATAGAAGAAAACATATTGAAAGATATATAAAATAAGTAGATTAAACTGTAAGATACAAGTTACCGAAGGTTGTCAATCTCCGAAGAATTGCGATCCTACGAGCTCCAATCCGCTATGAAAAAGTATCCCCTAAGCTACGGAACTCCCAGGACAGGCCCCGGGAAGTTCCTACCTAAAACTATAGAGAGAGGTGAGAAAGTAGGTCTGGAAAGATATGATTTTCGGAGAGAAAACTGAGCACTATATATAGGCCCCGAAAAAACTCCGGGGCGGTTCGCCCCCTGGCTTTTTCGCGGAATTCCGCGTTTTCGACGTGGTTTTGGATTTCTTCACCTTTTCGGACTCGGTTTCTGACTTCTAGTGGCCTTCTAACCTCCAGATTCGACCCCTAGACTCCAAATCCTATCCGGAAACCTTCAGATACTCCAAATAGGCTTCTGGAACACCAATTCCTTGTCAACTTCAATATAATTGCCCGGAAATCCTCGAATTTCAATCAAAACCTGTAAAATAAAATCTAAAGGGAAACGTGACACTATTCTAATAAAATGTACTAAAATATAGCTAAATTAACATAGAGGATAGCTAAAATAGGTGAAAAAGACTCGAATGAAAGTGTAAAATACACATTCATCAAACTCCCCAAACCGAACCTTTGCTTGTCCTCAAGCAACTAAGCTAGACTCTAATACAAAAAACATGCAAGACACAAAATGGAGTTTCATGCCAAATAAAATGAACTAATCTACTGAATCTATCAAATAACATATGAACAAAAACCATATAAATCAAAGCATGAATATAGGTTGAAGAATACCTCGATTGACTTATACACATCTACATAAGCACTTATGTCAAGACAAGATAGTCTCTCGTAACATTCTCTACCTGGACCTAGTCAGTGACGACGTAATGAAGCATGCTAAGATACGAATGGTTGCCCCGTGCCTATGAAACTGAGGACTTACTGCTGTTCCACCATGTTAAGACTTTCCCTCAAAAGAGGTCGAACCAGTACTGGCTCTCATCAAACGAAGGAGGGTTCCCTATAAAAGATAACTCTCCCCTATTCTACCCATCTCTCAAGTAAAGTCTTAAACTATTCACCACTTCCTAAATGGCAGGACGAGGGTGGTCTAGAACAGATTACACTCAAGACAAAAAAGATAAAAGATAAAAACACGATTACGAACATTACAAAAAAAGGAAAAGACTCAACACTTTGCTAAACTGCTATTTGGCTTTCTTTTTTGGACCCTTTTTTTTTTTTGGGGTCCCAGATTCTTTTCTTTTTTTCTTATTCTCTTTTTCTTCCTCTCTTTTTTTTTTTTTTTTTTTCTGGAATTTTTTTTCTTTTCCTTTTTTCGATTTTTTTTAGCCAGCAGTAGCATAACAAAGAGAGAAACAAAATGACTCACACGACTTCCCCAAACCTATTCCAAAGAATAGGCTGGAGTACAAAATTTACGGAAAAGGAAAATAAACTTACGATACGAAAATGAAAAACAGAAACAAGTCTAATGATGGTGTAACCCCCTCCCCAAACCTATTCGGAAGAATAGGTTATAAACAAAGGAGCACACAACCTCACACTACCTCCTTCCTAGGCATGTAGCAATCTCAAAGCATGGTGAAGACTTGTTGCCTCTTAGGTACATAATTACTCGGGAAAACAACCATAAGACCCTAACATGCATCATCCTATTATAAAGGCCTTCGTGAACCGCAGTAGAGAAAACACCACTAAGTGATGTCGAGACTACCAAGCTTAACTAAGTGCAATACATAAACGTGACAAGCCAAGCGAGAAAAACATCAAACAAATTCATAGAAATGAAGCATACGATTAATGACATAGTTAGCTGATCTACCCAATAAAAAAGTTCAAAAAATTCGGCAATAAACTCCATATAAAACATGCAAGACTATCCTAGGAAAGCAGTAAACGTGCAAATGCAAAAAACTTCACGAGTTTATCATAAGCAAGATAAGTATAGAGATAACCAGCGATATCCTCCTCCCCAAACCTGAACGTCGTCGCTCGTCCCGAACGTCGAAAGTGGATCCAAGGTGAGAGCTAATGCTTGTATAAGTGACCTATAATACTCAATCAAACTCGTGAGAAAAAATTTAAAGCGGTAAAGAAAGCGATAAAATCTCCGGGTTGCCTCCCGGATAGCGCCATTGTTTAAAGTCTTTGGCTCGACTCCTGTCTGCGCCTATCTCTTCTTTTTGCGGGTACTAGGCTTCCCCTTCATTGATCTCTTCTTCATGCCACGAACCTGTGAATAAGAAAGAATATAGGCTGCAAGACCACAGTAATGAGTAGTGAAATAAATATCGGGCGGATCACGTGGATCAGATATGGCGTGCAACACGTGTTGCTTTCCGTCCACTTCGATGGTGCAAGTTCTTTGGTAGATGTCCATCACGGAGCGTAGTTTTGTCAAGAATGGTTGCCCTAAGAGTATGACATCCCCCGTTCCAGGTGCAGATGCCGGCATAACTACAAAATTGGTGTAAACAGATGCTTCACCAATATTGACCAACACATTTTTCACAACTCCTTCAGGTCTCATAAATGATCCATCCGCCAGTCGCACAATAGCCCTTTCCTCAGATAGTTTTCCAAGGTTACTCTTTTCGAACACATTCAAAGGAATTATGTTTGAGTAGGATCCCGTGTCTAGTGTGGCACGGACATCTTCAAGCTCACCAATCCCTACCTTAACATCGAAACTTTTAGGGAGTGGTTCGGGATCCTCTTGCTCCTCATTACTTACGTCAGAACCAAGGTCCTCCTCTTCTTCCTTAGCCTGTAGAAGTTCTTCCTTCTTGCAACACTCGCACTTAACAACCTTCTTGATGGTGATTTCGTCAGGTACGTCACCAGCCACTGTAATGGTATTCGACTTCACAGTGTTGCTAGGCAGTTTGCCTTGTTCCCTACTTTCTCCTCGGTCGATCAATTCTTGCATCTTTTGATGGGCAAGCCTAGTGCTCTCTTCCAACCTATCAAGCCTTGCCCTAGTCTTCTCAGAATCTTCTTCATAACGTTTGAGAAAACTTTGTGTATGATAAATGATGATGTCGTTTTTGACCAATTAAATTTGTTTAAAAGCCTAAGAACACTTATCACTACACAAACTAGAGTGCAATGGCAAGTTGTCCCCGAGTGTCATTCTCTCGGGACCTAACGTGGCTTTGCTTGAGGTTTTTGCTAGCAATTTCAGTCAACGAGTTCAAATGTTTATAGAATGATTTTCTTTGAACAAAGCAATGAGAAATCAGATTGTTGTAAATCAAGTTTGGAAGACGGTTGGTGGTAGAAATCAAATACACATGCATGGGTTACGATTATGCTCACAAGTTCAGTGCGTAAAACCTTCGATCGAGTCTGCTAAGCAACTCGTCTAGGTAACTTTAAGACACACATCATAAAAGACCACTATCAATACTTTAGAGGTGCTTGTCACTAACACCATTTATCTAGCATGCTGCAAATCCCTAACATACAATCCTATAGCTTTCATTGACCAAGAGTTTGTCACTATACTCCATTCGAATATATTTTATAGGCAACTAAGAATCATATGAAGGAATTTGCAGCAAGATTGAATCACAATCTCATGTAAGCATAAGCATACCCCATAGCATGCATATTCTACATTCTACCACCAACACAAAAGATTTAGCTACTCATATTCATCAACATAGACATCAATTCATATGAATAATAATCAGAATACATCATATCAAACTACAAGACAAGAGAGTGATACAAGTTACCACCAAAGCTGTCACTAATCGGTGGAAATCAAAGAAAAACCCTCCGTAGATGATTACAAAGGATGAATCCCAATCAAAACCTTGAATCCCAAGCTAAAATACAATGTAATCTGAGTTTTCTCTGAGTTTTGGGGCTTAGGAGCTCTCCAAAACGAAGTTACAGTTCAAAAGATATTCAAAAAATGACCAAAGATCAGATCTAAGAAGGAAAATCCGAAAACGTAACCGCTGCCAAGCGGACCGCTTGGAGAAGCCAAGCGGAGTGCTTGGCAAGCGAAGCGCTTTGTCACTCCAAGCGCTTCGCTTGGCTTCTGTGCCAAAGCTCCTGGAAATTGAAGCGGATCGCTTCACTATTCCAGGCGCTTAGCTTGGCTCCTGGGCAGATTTTTGTCTTCAAACTCAATCTTTTTGCCCTCGCATGGCCCTCGGGTGCCTTGGATTCATCCTTCTCGATGCTTATTGATGCTCAAACACTTACGAACAAGCCACGGAGATTGGGGAACTTCAACGGGGCCATCTTTTCCATCAAAAAGGCTCGTTTTTAGCTCCAAAAATGCCGTTTCGTACCTAAGTGCCTGAAAATGCAGAAAACACAAAACGTGACACTATTTTACAAAACTAACCAAAAAACAAGGCTAGAAGATAGCCAAAGAAGGTAAAAAAGACAAGATGAACGCGTCAAAAATACGTTCATCAAACTCCCCAAACCAAACCTTTGCTTGTCCTCAAGCAACAAACTATTCTAAATGCAACACAAAAGGAGTCTCATGCCAAGTAAAGTGAACTAATCTATTGAATTTACCAAATGCTTATGAACAAAACCAAATGAGCATGACATGCAAGTAAGTTGAAGAATGCCTCGATTGCGAATATACATATTCTCATGTGCACTTGGTTAAGCAAAGGAGTCTCTCGTAACATCTTCTACCTGGACCTGGTCAGTGACGACACAATGATGCATGTTATCATACTACAATTGCCCCGTGCCTATGAAACCGAGGGCTTACAACTGTTCACCAAGCGAGACTTTTCCTCAAGAGAGGGCGAACAAATACTGGCTCTCATCAAACGAAGGAGGGTTCCCTTAGAAAGATAACACTCCCCTATTCTACCCAGACTCTCAAGAATGAGCCTCTTTCAACCACTTCTTGAATAGCAAGACGAGGGTGGTCAAGAACAGGCCTTGGACAAAGGCGACACGAAACGAAAGATAGAATTTACAACTCGATAACTTCACAATAACAAATATTTACATGATACTTGACACTTTACTAGACTGCTTTTGGCTTGCAACGACCCTTCTTTTGCTTTTGGGTCTTATTCTTTATTTTCTTTCTTCTTTTTTTTTTTATTTTCTTTTCTCTTTTTTTTCTTCTTTTCTTTTTCTCTTTTTTTTTCCTTCTTTTCTTTTTCTCTTTCTTTTTTTTATAGGGGCGAGCAGCAGTACTATGTGTCAAAAACACCTCCCCAAACCTATTCGAAAGAATAGGTTGGGACACAAAACAAAAAGAAAAAGAAAAAGGAAACTTTACAACGACTCAAAGACGAAAGACAAGATCAAAGAAGCAACCCCCTCCCCAAACCTATTCGATAGAATAGGTTTAATACAAGGAATCGCACACCTCACACTACCTCCTTCCTAGGCATTTGGCAATCTCTAATCGAGGTGAAGAACTTGTCGCCTCTTACGTACATAATTACACGGGTTACAACCGTAGACTCTACCATGCATCATTTCATAAGGCCATCGTGAACCGCAGCAGAAGAAACACCACTCAAGGTGATATCGAGACTACTAAGCTTAACTAGTGCACATGCGAATGTGACAAACCAAGCGAGACAAGCCTCAAACTACTTGCAAAGTGATGCAACATATGATCAATGGTCATAAACACTTAGTCTACTCAATAAAAAAGTTCAAAAGACTTGGCAATAAACTCCACACACAACAACGTGCAACAACTAATCTAGGGATGATATGCATGCAAAAATTTGAAAAAACACGACAAATCACATGAACTCGAGTAAAATAAGGCATGTACGAACCACACAAGCATATAGTACTGAAAATCCAATACCCCCTCCCCAAACCTAAACTTTTGCTCGTCCTCGAGCAAAGAAAAGTTGAAAGAAAAGGAAAAATTGGATTAAAAGTACACTTCCCTGAGATAAAGGTTCGTGTCCAATCTCCTATATATGAGTAGTACCTGAAAGGACTCAAGAAACAAGTGAAAACGGGTGCGCAAAGGTGAGAAGAATGGAAAAACGAGGAAAATCTGGGTACAGGGTCCAAGCGGACCGCTTGGCGGGAGCCAAGCGGTTCGCTTGGTCAAGCGGAGCGCTTGGGAGGCTCCAGGCGCTCCGCTTGAATTTCCAGGTTGTTGCAAAACTTCCTGGAATTTCAAGCGGACCGCTTGGCCCTTCCAAGCGCTTCGCTTGGCTCTGTTTCCATATTTTCGATGTTTTTTCCTATCTTAATCACCTAAGGCACCAAGACAAAAACTAGACTAAACTAATCACGACAAAAGGCACACAGGCCACAACTACAAAAGCAAAATAAAAAGATACAAGAGTCAAAAGTCATAACATCAATTAAGAGTATCAAAAAGGAGTACCACCATGGCAAAATCACTTGGATTCGAACCCTTGCTGTACTTCGAAGCGGTGGAGTATCAGATCGTGTGTCTCTATGTCGATTGGTTCCCTCGATGCCTCGGTGCGCCGGATGTTTGGCACATTTGCTTTCTCACACATAGCAGTGATCAGATGTGGGAAGACTAGTGGGTGGCCGGGTTCTCGTTTAATCTCGAATTGCTAGAAGATGATGTCCCCGGGAGTGATGGGCAAGTTCGCCATGAGGGAATAGACTAAGATCCCGACTTCCGACGTTATCTCTTCGGTTATGAGTCTCGGGATCAAATTAGCTACTACGAAAGGCAGGATCATGCGGGCGTGCAAGTGCAAATCTTTATACTTCAAGGTGTTATAGAGACGCGTCTTCCTTGGCTTATAGTCCTTGGTTGTCAGAACCCCGGCTATCTTCCTTGAAAACTTCTCAATCGTTGGGTCATAGACATAGTGCACATAGGGATCACTCACATAGTATGCTACCTTATTCTTATCTTCCCGCAAGGGTTCCTCTAGTCCCATAATGAAACTAGTGATACTCAATGGTGAAAAAGGGACCATCACACCACGAATAGGTACCGCTTCGGCCTTATAGTTATAGTCCTCGAAGGCGATGTGGAACTCCTCGACAAGGTCTCTATCCCATCCAGAGAGTTCTTTCCCATAGAAGATCCATCCTCTCGCCGTTATAAGCCTGGTAAGGTGAGCATAGGGTGCATAGGGTACATCAAAGAAAAGTCCCTTGTTCTCATATTTTGTCCCCTTTAGTACGTCCAACTCCTTTGAAGTAAAGGAGATGCTACGGTCCCAAATCACTGACCGTTCTCCTCCCCTATAGAAATTGTATCGGAACCTCCGCAATGCGTCCGATTCTTTGTATAGGTCACGGTCGCTTTCATCACGGGGAATCTCCTTGGAGGTTGAAGCTCCATCCTTCCTTGCTTTCTTCTTGGCTCTTGTGTCCATGGTACCTAGGAAAATCTTATTAGATAACTTCAAGAGACAATGAGACTTAGACTCGACTCCTAGACTCCAATACTCACTCAAGTAATCTCATGGTGAGTTTGAAGGCTTGCTAAAGTTCATATGAACAAATCGAGAAGCTTTAACACTTCGTTACGATAAATCCATACGAATCTAAACCAAGCAAACAAACTCTCCAATTAAATTACCCAACCAATCCAACACATTCCCATGCAATCACAACATCACCATAATCATAACATAACTCAAATTCAAGGCTAACAATCATCAAACAATTACATAGCAAAAATTCGAATTATAACATAACTCGAATTTGAGGCTAACAATCATCAAACAATTACATAGCAAAAATTCGAGCACTAGAGTTCATCATAAATCAAGAGGAGCAAAATTCGAATTTAGACATCACATCTAGTAAGAAACATGCTCAACAATCATCATCAAACTCCAATTCACCAATGCATAACACAATTGAAGCTAATTAAGATAAAATCCCAAATTCAAGAAAGTTAGGGTTCATGAGAGGTACCTTTGATTCCTTGTTATGGATGCCTCAAACGTGAAATTTGATCGGTTTAGATGATAGAGGGGGTGATGGGCTTTGTAAAATGCACAAGATTGCAAGAATTGGTGGAGAATTGAGAGAGATTGAGATTTTTGGGGTGCAAAATCGGCAATGGAGGAAGAAAAACGAAGTGGGGGGCTTTGAAACACAAGTTCCCCGCTTAGCTTTCTTAAGGAAAGCCAAGCGAAGCGCTTGGGCGTCCCAAGCGAAGCGCTTGGCAAGCGGTCCGCTTGGGAACTCCCAAGCGCTCCACTTGGATTTCCAGTAAGAATTTTCATTCTTACTGGAAATTCAAGCGGACCGCTTGGGCGTGCCAAGCGCTTCTCTTGGATTTCCAGTAAGAATGGAATTCTTACTGGAAATCCAAGCGGACCGCTTGGGCTTTCCAAGCGGTTCGCTTGGGACCTGAAGCTCCCAAATCCATTTTTTGTTTCAACTTTTGCTAAATTTTCACCCCAAAAACCTTGTCTAAACAACGAAACAAAATTTAAACGTGCTTCTAATCTATATGCAAGTACCTACAACCTCGGGTTGCCTCCCGAGAAGCGCCTTCGTTTAAAAGTCGTTGGCTCGACTCTTCACAACTCATGCGGGATTGATTTCGCCTCGGATACTAGACTTCCCCGTCCAAGTGCTCTTCAAAGCACCAAGTCCCTGCACATCTTGACGAACATAAAGAGGACCAAAGAATCCTACAAGTTCGTTAGTATCAACATAAGCACATGAATTAATTATGGCTCGCAACGTATGTTGCTTGCCATTTACCTCGAAGCTACATGTACGACGGTACATGTTTATCACCATATGTACTTTGTTGATGAAGGCTCTACCCAAAAGAACCACATCCTTGAGCTTTGCGGAGGATGTAGGCATGACGATAAAGTTCGTCTTGACCTCTACACCGGTGACTCTTACCACTAGATTCTCGATCACACCCAATGGCTTCTTCATAGACCCGTCCGCCAATTGCACCATGCACTTCATTGGTCTTAAGCCAGACAAACCCGACTCTTTGTACACGTTCAAAGGTATGACATTCACACCCGCTCCCGTGTCTAGAGTCGCCACTATTCCATCCTTCTTACCCAAGCCGATTTCCACATCAAAGCTCTCTTGGATAGGCACTTCCACCATATCGACCAACTCATCCTCAGATGATGAGTTTTCTTTCACCTCTTCAACTATCGCATCAGATTGTGCGACAACTTCCTCTTCCATAACCACCTTAGGAGTCTCAACCTCCTCACTCACCTTTCAAGTTTCAGTTATCTTGCAACTTGGCACCTCAACTCGTGCATTGTCTCTCACAACCGTGATCTCCACGGGCAAATCAGTCACCACAGTTATAGCCATGGCTTTCTCCGTGTTTCCGGGAAACTTCCCTTGCTCTCTACTCGCCCCTCGATCTATAAGCTCTTGTAGCTTCTTATGGAGACTGCTACTACTAGCCTCAAGCTTCTCAAAGCGTTGATTGTTAGTAGCCTCATTACGATAGTAATGCTCCATGAATTTGTTCGTCTTCATAACCAGATCATTGAGTGAAGTAACAAGAGGAGAAGGGAGCACCCCTCCACCTTGCTGTCCTAACTAGCAACCGGAGGTGGGGGTGTGGGATTAGAAGGCGGTGCTCCTTCATACCAATTGTTCCCATAGCTGAGACGACTTCTATCTTGATTAGGCCCACAGGCATTTTGATCCGGGTTATGAAGATAAGCACGGTTGCCTTGATTCTGGTACCCACCTCGAGGTCCACGGTTTTGTGGCCTCACATTGCCATAACCTTGCCCGTAGTTCACATCTCCAACTACTTGCTCTCCCTCAGCAGCATATACTTCTTGACGGACATCGTTCGTGATATATTGCTCTCTCGCAAATTCAGAACGGCATAAATAGGCCGGGTGCCCATAGTTCTTGCACACACCACAAACTTCCGTAGAAGGAGAAGGAATGCTTTGCCTCAAAGCTTGCTTCACTTCATGGGCGAATCCATCGAAGGCATTTTGTTCCACTACTACCTTGGCCTCACCTCTTTGCTCCTTTTGGAGCACACGAGCCCTCACATTCCGGTTTTGGGAATTCCGGTACATCATGTCCAGCTTCACTTGGGCTTGAGAAGGAAGCAACTCCCCCATACTACCTCCACAAATACTATCCACTTGAGATTGAATCTCAGGATGTAAACCATTGTAAAAGAATTGGAGAAGCTGACCTATATCATACCCGTTATGTGGGCATCGATGATGCAACCCCATGAAACGATCATAGGCCTCATGGAAAGGCTCATCGTACCTCTGCTCGAAGGAGCTAATTTGGCTCTTCATAGCCATTGTCTTGGAAGCGGGGTAGTAACGCTCCATGAACTTATCAAAACATAGATCCCATGTTGTCAAAGACCCGGCCTCCAAAGTATTAAGCCAAGCCTTTGCACGATCGCCTAGCCCCATAGAAAAGACCTTCATGCGGAGATCATCATCTGTAACACCAGCTCCTGGTCGCCCAAGATGGAGTACAAAGTTCTCGAGCTCATTCAAGTACCCAATCACGTCCTCATTAGCCATCCCATAGAATTTGGGTAGTTGTTGGAACATGTGATTCTTGATCTCCAAGTTCCTTGTGGCATCATTGAGGACAATTGCTGGTCCTCTAGCCCCAACCGTAGGCTTAGTAAGTGTATGTATGGGCTGCTCCGCCATTTCATCTTCCAAGTAAACAGATTCAAGAATTGGCTCCAAAAGATAAGAAGAAGACTCTTCCCGAATACCAGAAGTGGGAGCTCTAGATGCTACTCCTTCAAACTCGGGATTCAAATTCCTCCTTCTCCTTTGAAACAAACGATCGATCTCGTATATAAAAGGTTCAATAATAGGTCCACCCATTCGGGTTCTAGGCATGCACTCACCTGAAATACAAGATAGTGAGTATCTCAAGCAAAAAGAAACAAAAACAGAAATGAGACAAAGAAGAGATGTTGGCTGAAAAAACCAAAACAAAAACACCAACCAAAGGAGTTAAGTCCTCGGCAACGGCACCAAATTGATGATGTCGTTTTTCACCAATTAAATTTGTTTAAAAGCCTAAGAACACTTATCACTACACAAACTAGAGTGCAATGGCAAGTTGTCCCCGAGTGTCATTCTCTCGGGACCTAACGTGGCTTTGCTTGAGGTTTTTGCTAGCAATTTCAGTCAACGAGTTCAAATGTTTATAGAATGATTTTCTTTGAACAAAGCAATGAGAAATCAGATTGTTGTAAATCAAGTTTGGAAGACGGTTGGTGGTAGAAATCAAATACACATGCATGGGTTACGATTATGCTCACAAGTTCAGTGCGTAAAACCTTCGATCGACTTTGCTAAGCAACTCGTCTAGGTAACATTAAGACACACATCATAAAAGACCACTATCAATACTTTAGAGGTGCTTGTCACTAACACCATTTATCTAGCATGCTGCAAATCCCAACATACAATCCTATAGCTTTCATTGACCAAGAGTTTGTCACTATACTCCATTCGAATATATTTTATAGGCAACTAAGAATCATATGAAGGAATTTGCAGCAAGATTGAATCACAATCTCATGTAAGCATAAGCATAACCCATAGCATGCATATTCTACATTCTACCACCAACACAAAAGATTTAGCTACTCATATTCATCAACATAGACATCAATTCATATGAATAATAATCAGAATACATCATATCAAACTACAAGACAAGAGAGTGATACAAGTTACCACCAAAGCTGTCACTAATCGGTGGAAATCAAAGAAAACCTCTCCGTAGATGATTACAAAGGATGAATCCCAATCAAAACCTTGAATCCCAAGCTAAAATACAATGTAATCTGAGTTTTATCTGAGTTTTGGGGCTTAGGAGCACTCCAAAACGAAGTTACAGTTCAAAAGATATTCAAAAAATGACCAAAGATCAAATCTAAGAAGGAAAATCCGAAAACGTAACCGCTGCCAAGCGGACCGCTTGGAGAAGCCAAGCGGAGCGCTTGGCAAGCGAAGCGCTTGGCAAGCGAAGCGCTTTGGCACTCCAAGCGCTTCGCTTGGCTTCTGTGCCAAAGCTCCTGGAAATTGAAGCGGAGCGCTTCACTATTCCAGGCGCTTAGTTTGGCTCCTGGGCAGATTTTTGTCTTCAAACTCAATCTTTTTGCCCTCGCATGGCCCTCGGGTGCCTTGGACTCATCCTTCTCGATGCTTATTGATGCTCAAACACTTACGAACAAGCCACGGAGATTGGGGAACTTCAACGGGGCCATCTTTTCCATCAAAAAGGCTCGTTTTTAGCTCCAAAAACGCCGTTTCGTACCTAAGTGCCTGAAAATGCAGAAAACACAAAACGTGACACTATTCTACAAAACTAACCAAAAAACAAGGCTAGAAGATAGCAAAAGAAGGTAAAAAAGACAAGATGAACGCGTCAAAAATACGTTCATCAATCATCTTCTGCAAGTTCTCCATCAGTTGAGCCGACTTCGACTTCGGTGGCTCTTTCGGAGTGGGGTTTTCGCAGTGGTCATTACCATAGTTTAGCCTACTACGGTCTTGGTTAGGTCCATAAGTTTGGTTAGTCGGTGCATATCCTTGATTGTTACGGTATCCTCTTCTCCAGAATCCACCTCGAGGATTCCTACCGTCTTGTCCGTAGCTAACATCTTGAGTGCCAAACTCCGTAGCAAAGGCTTCTTCTTCGCCTCCTCGAGCCCAGTTGCCATCATCGTATGCCAGCTCTGATCTACACATATGAGCCCCATGCCCATAGTTCTTGCAAATTCGGCATACTTCGTTTGAAACAGTTGTTTCGGTGGCGCTCTTGAGGACTTGCTTCAATTCGTTGGTAAAGCACTCGAATTGATCCCCATTCCCCCTGTACATAGGGGCTTCTTGTGTCGGTGGAGCTTCAGGTCCACGTCTCCTAACCATTGCTCTTGGGTCCTTGAACTGCGAATATTAGAAATCCACCACTTGTTGGTTCTCGAAGGTTAGTCCATTGTAGAAGTGTTGGACTAGGTCGGAAAGTTCAAAACCATGGTGAGGGCACTTGTTCGTGAGATCTTGGAACCTCTCGAACGCGTTGTAGATGGTCTCATCATAGTCCTGCTTGAATCCAGTGATTTGCGCCTTTAGCGCGGTAGTCAAGGTGTGAGGGAAGTATTTCTCCATGAACGCTGAAAAAACCTTTTCCCAAGTGTCCAGCGAGCCGGCTGGTAGAGAACTCAGCCATGACTTGGCTCTCTCGCCAAGTCCCATAGAAAAAACCTTCATCCTTAACTCATCCGTTGTTATGTCAGCTCCGGGTCGTGGGAGTTGGTTGACGAAATCATCGATATCGTGCAAGTACCCCATCACATCTTCCCTTGATAAGCCATAGAACCTCAGAAGTTGTTGGAATGCGTGGTTCTTGATCTCCAGATCTCGGGTTGCAGACGAAAGAACAATCGCCGGTCCCCTCATACGATCCTTGGTGGGTTGAACCCATGCCTTCAGTGGTCTAGCTTCTGCCATTCCGTCGATTTTCTTGAAAAGACTGAGTAGAGATTCAGAGAAATCGGTATCCTCTATTTCCTCTAGTGCGCGCCTTTCAAGTAGTCGCCTTCTCTGGTGGTAGACTCTCTCGATTTCAGCAATTGAATCAGCAAGCGGTGTTCCTGCAGAACGTGTATGCGGCATACACTATTTGTAACAAACTAGGAAAGGTGATTAGAAATAGACTAGGAAAGCAATATCATAGAGAGATTAAAAAGGAAAACTAAAACTAGTAGAATTAGGAATCTAAAGCTGTAAATATAAACAAATTAAACAGAAAAAACGAGTATAGTCCCCGGCAACGGCGCCAATTTGATGAACGCGGATGTCGTGCTCCGAATTCAAGCAAATAATATTTGTTATTTAGCCAAAGGCAATCCACAACTACAACGAAAACCGTAGTGTAGTAGTAGAATGACTCGAGTGTCGTTCTCTCAGGACTATAACTAGCTTTATCTATTTAACTAGAGAATATAAAACAGCAGACAAATAGCAATAGGGGGTTTCTAGCAGATAATGGAGATTGGTGATAGTATGGTCCTTCTTAACATAACGGGTCGATAATCATGCATAAATTCCTCGGTCTTGCATAGAGATCTTTGAATCAATCTAGTGTCCTGTTGCAAGTATTAAGCACTACGAAGATAATTTGGTCTGACTAGTCAATCACGATTGTCCTAATGTGTTCTGTAATTATTCAACACTACGAAGATAATTGGTCTGATGGTCGACTAGTGTCCAATTGTGCATAATAATCAATACAACATACGAGAATTTTGGTTACAACTGATCAACGAAATAAAGCAATGACACGGAGTATAATGCGCGATATAGCCATTAGTATGATTATCTTCCCTTCGCTAAGAATTCACATACTACCACCAACGATAAGTTTAGCTACTCATAATAGGCATGCAATCAATAGAAATCATAGAAGAAAACATATTGAAAGATATATAAAATAAGTAGATTAAACTGTAAGATACAAGTTACCGAAGGTTGTCAATCTCCGAAGAATTGCGATCCTACGAGCTCCAATCCGCTATGAAAAAGTATCCACTAAGCTATGGAACTCCCAGGACAGGCCCCGGGAAGTTCCTACCTAAAACTATAGAGAGAGGTGAGAAAGTAGGTCTGGAAAGATATGATTTTCGGAGAGAAAACTGAGCACTATATATAGGCCCCGAAAAAACACCGGGGCGGTTTGCCCCATGCTGCGGCGGTTCGCCCTCCGGCTTTTTCGCGGAATTCCGTGTTTTTCGACGCGGTTTTGGATTTCTTCACCTTTTCGGACTCGGTTTCTGACTTCTAGTGGCCTTCTAACCTCCAGATTCGACCCCTAGACTCCAAATCCTATCCGGAAACCTTCAGATACTCCAAATAGGCTTCTGGAACACCAATTCCTTGTCAACTTCAATATAATTGCCCGGAAATCCTCGAATTTCAACCAAAACCTGTAAAATAAAATCTAAAGGGAAACGTGACACTATTCTAATAAAATGTACTAAAATATAGCTAAATTAACATAGAGGATAGCTAAAATAGGTGAAAAAGACTCGAATGAAAGTGTAAAATACACATTCATCACAGTCTTCAAATTCTTCAAGTTTCTGAACGGTTCTAAATGCTTCAATAGTTTGTTTGTGTAAACAAAGTACATCATCAGCAAATGCTTCAATAGGTTGTTTTTCTTTTCAGAAAACAAGATACATCATAAGCGGTTAAAACACATATCTAGCACCTACTCTAAGTCTTCAGCAAAGGTTCCTCTTTTACAATGTCCTCTAAAATTCTAAATTCCTATGGACCTTAAGAGTACTAGTTACTGGACTTTCCTTAATTTAGCATGGTTAATTGCTCATCAAAATTACAAGTTTCCTAACAAATTTCCCCCTTTTTGATGTTAGCAATCCATGGCTAAATTAATTGTTACCCTTATAGAGGTTTCTGATGTTGAATAAATCAGTTGATTAATGCAAGCATACTTGAATAATAAAACAGTAAACATAAGTAGATTGCATAATCAAAAACCAATAAGAGTCAAAAGCTTTATTGCTGATAGTTATCTTTCAGTAAGTTTACAAGAAAGTTCAGAGATAACTACACAAATCAGCAAACAAAACTAAACAAAGCTTATACAAGGGACTTAAGCTCTTCCAGCATAAGATTTTCTCAGAATCTCCCTTACACTTTTCTCAGCAAGCGCAGAAAATTCAACACAGTCCTTTTCGTAATCTTCAAGTAGCTTACGGACTTCGAGCTGAATGATCCTTGGGTTCTTGCAGGCGGTATAATGATGGTTTTCACCATTCTTTTCTTTGTAGTGCAATACCCACAAGTGCATGCCCCAATTGCTGGCATGGAGAAGTTGTGTATCTGAAATTCCCTTGTTAGCATGAATCTTCCTTAACCAGAGAAGATCTTCTTCATGATCCTTGGCAGTGAGATAGAAATACTCATAAGGAATCAAGCCATATTTATTCTTTGACTTCTTGGTTAAAGGGTCAGAGTAATAAGCAACATCAATTGGTTTAATTAAATCAGGTCCTTGCTTCATTTGCTTGCAAATAGATGTTCTTCTTACCAAAACTTCAAGATTCAGCCATCTCCCAGCAATGTTTCTTGGGTAGGGAGGAGGATCCCTTTCGTTTCTTTTCACCTTCAATTCAATCCAAGTGTACATTTGATTCAGTACAGCAGTTGGAAAGAAATCATTTGCCAATACATCTTCCAGCTTTAAGATCCAGCACCCATGAACATTTCTGATCACATTTTGAGTTGTTTCCTCATTGCTGGTCTTTGTATATTCAATGCCGGAACCAATGGCAATGTTGGCTAGCCTATTTTATTCCTGTCTTTGCCTTCTTCTTCTTGACTTTGCATTTCTTGATCTCTTGCTAAATATCTTGAGTCAGAAGAGAAATGTTTTGAGTGGCCAGACGGAGTTAGGGCTGTGATTGGTCTAGCTCTTATAGCTTGAGCTATTGTCTGATTGTCATCATCATCATCATGTTTATTCAGATCTTGATGACTCTCAGTATGAGTATTCATGAGTTTCAGCAGAAGTTCTTCAATTTTTCGGATTTGCTGGATTCAACTTAGAATCTGTTTCAGCTTGTCTTTTAGAACTTTGCTCTCTTTCAGCAAGAGGTTCTATTGTCAATGGCACTTCAGCAGGGTTTTCTTTCTTGAAGATTTTCTTTGTTTATCTTCCCCCTTAGACATGGATTGCATCATTGGAGTAATGTGCAGAGAGAAGAACTCATTGCAATTTTTCAGCAAGAGTGCTTAAGCTATTGTACTTAAGAATAATTGCCTACTGATCAGCGGCCAGCTTTGACAATTCTTGTTTTATACTCACCAAATTCTCCTCATGTCTGCGCTCATTTTCGACTTTTTCTTCAATGAAAGTCTGAGCCTTTTTCAATGCAGACTTTGCCAGTTTGAGTGCTTGACTGACATCTTCTTCATAGCTTTTATGATGTAGAATTATGTCTTTCTGAGCTATGGTAAGAGAAGTAGTGCGTTTCAGCACAGTAGCCAGTATTTTGCCGATGTCAAGCGGACTCTCAGCAAGCAGTGCATCGTCTTCTTCTTTGCAGGCTTTGTGGACTTCCATTAGTGCCAAAATTCTTGGAGTAAAATCCTCCACATGTGGAAACGACACTAAAGAAGGAGTTACGGAATGAACTTTAAGCTCAGTAGCGAATTGATCATCTTTGGTCGGCAAATGGCATCTTATGTCATCTCCTACATCATTTTCATCATCAAGAGGAGGAATTGTAACCACTGTGGGTTCAGCTTTCTTTGATTGATCTTCTTCATTTGCTGAGAGATCTTCTTCGTCATCAGATTCATCAAGGCCAGCAACCTTGGTTCCTAAATTTGTAGCTTCATTCCCTTTTGGTTTAGTGGTTGCTGAGGGCAACGCTTGAGACTCAACAACTGGAGTTTCACCAGTAGTAACTTTTGATTGAGTGGTTGCTGAGGGCAACGCTTGAGACTCAATAACTGGAGTTTCACCAGTAGTAAGTGGAAGGGAGGGGACTTCCGTATGCTTCACTCCTGAAGATTAAGAAATCAATGTCTAGATTCTGCGTATGCCTTGCGTGAATCTGTAGACTGTTTTGAAGTGCTCTTTGATAATCTTCATCCAATTCTTCATCATCAAGGTTTGGTTCAGTGACCTTGGCATCGAGTAAAGATAACTCGGCATCAGAAAGCTTATTTTTGCCTAATTTCATTTCAGCACGCTTTCTGGCGTACTCTTCTTCAGTTTCAGCAACTTGTTCAGTTGCTGGAGTACTTGTCTCAGCAGGAGCAGGATTGGATTCTTGTTTCTGACTTGGTGTGTGATCAGCTTGCTGTTTTTCAGTATCAAGACGTTCAGTCTCAGCAACTGTCAGCTTAAGTCCACCAGCATCATGACTAGGACCCTGATTATCATCATCGTCATCCTTTTTGTCCTTAGAATCTTTTCCTTCATCATCACTTGGATCTTTAGGAATGTTCTCATCCTCTTCTTCTTCATCATCGTCCGTCAGTATGACCAACTCAAGATGTTTGTATAGTGCAACACTTGTAACTTCCTCTTCTTCATTGATTTTGTGGGGATCAGCCACCACGGGTACAAGGAACCCTTGAGCATCACAACTTGTTCAGCTGGAGAGGCACTCTTGAATTTAGCTTTCATATTCTCTCTGATAAGACCAATCAGACTTGAGCTCATGAGCTGAGAATATGTCAACTCTTCTGGAAGTCTTGAGTGCACAAACGTCTCGAGTTTCAGTAGAGAAAGTCGCTTTTTCTCGTTGGACAGATGAAGGTGAAGATCATAAAAGTCCATCCTTCTGTACCTTTGCCAGTTGCTGACAGACTTAGCAACTCTGGTCAAGGTAGTTTTCTTGAAGTCCGAGTAAAGTTCTTCTGAACTTACTTTCAGATCTTCAGTGATGTGAACCACTTCAGTGGTCTCCTTTAGAGCCTGAAAAAGAATAAAATTAAGTTCAGGAAAGTTTTGGAGAATAGTTTTAGAGTCAAAAGCTGGAACATGATTTACCTGCTGAGATTCAACAAGCTCATGTTGCACACTTGTTTGTGCTGGTACTATTTCCATTGCTTCAGGAGCTTGAGAAGCATCCTTGAATTGTTCGTCCTGAAATAATTTTAAGTTAGATACAAGCACTAAGTTTTAAAACTTAGTTGAATTACCAAAAACTTCATCTACCTGCTGAACAGGAGGTGTGGATTCTGGTGCAGAAGTTTCAGCAACCTTCTGACTTGTATCTTGAGAAATCTGTAAAGAAATCATTATATTAGCAAAAGAATGAGTTTCAGATAGTGAAGTTTTGCTTATGGTTGAGTTAACTACCTGCTGAAGAAGGGCAGGTGGTGACTCAGTCCTTTCAGCAACGACAACTTCTTCAAAATCTGGGACTTGTTCTTTAGCAGACTTCTTTTCTTGCTCTATTTGAGAAGGCTGTGCAGATTTAGCAATCTCCCTTGTCTCTGAAATGACAAGTTGAGCAGAGACATCTTGACCTTTGAGTTCACTGCTGGTCATGAAAACATCTACTGATTTGTTGGAGGTGTCTTCAATCTCCAATTCCATTTGCTGACTCAGTTCTGTCAGCACAAGATGAACTTTGTTAATGGATGTTTTCCGTGAACTAGGTCCAGTATTCTCAGCATCACGAGATGCGTCGTCGAATAATGTCTCTTGTGGTGTTTCAACAATTTCTGGGACTTGAACCATTGCAGTCTCAGCAACTGGTTCTTCAGCAATTACAGTCTCTGTAACTGCGGTTTCAACAACTTGATGAATTGCTTGTTCAGCAACCATCTTTTCAACATCAAGATGATCTACAATGTAGAAATCTGGCATTGAGGCAGGAATTTCGTTTCCACTGCCTTGTGGTCTTGTATCAGCAGATGTATCAACATTAAGTTGATTGTTGAAGGCTTCTGCAAACACTTCAACATTGCTGAAGTAGGTTTCAGTAACCACTTCATCAACATCTACTGGATCTTGTGTATCAGCAACTCCTGGAGTATTATCCGAAAGATCATGGACAACTAGAACTGACTTGCGAGCCAGTGTTTTCTTCCTTGGGTTATTTGTCCGTTTCCTCTTAGGGATGGGGTTAGCTGATGACGCTGCAGTTTGAGTGTCATCATCAGCTTTCCTCTTTTTCTTCTTAGATTTTTCCAGTTTCTCTCCAGCAGCAGCATCTACAGTAGTTGAATTTTCAGCAACGGCTGTTGTACACTTATCTTGTTGATCACCATCTACAGCAGTTTCATCAACAACTTTTTCAGCTGTTGGAGTCTTGTCTTGCTGACTAGTGGTGACAACATCTGCAGCTGTTGTATACCTTTCTTGCTGACTTGTGCTGACAACATTTGCAGTTGTTGTCTTCTTTGATTTCTTATCAGCAAGCTTAGGTCCATTTTGCTTGTAGAAGGCTCTTCCCACATTGCATACTGATTTCTTAATCGGCAATGAGTTTCTCAGCTGAATCCTGAAGTGTTCAAGGATATAGCATATTTTTAGTCCATACATGACTGGGAAGGTAGGTGAGACCTTGTTGTCTTCAACCTTGACCTTGAATTTAGTAACACAATCAACAAGTCTGTTGAAAATGTACTTTGCCCAGTTGAGTTCGGTTTTGTTCTCATGTATATGCATCAGCAGCGGCCACCTTCTCAAGCCTACTTGGTCTATTCCTCCGACTTGGGAGTCTAAGACTTTGATTAGTAGCAGAGCTACTAGACCAAGTGAATGGCAGAGATGCTTCCTCTTAACGTGTTTTGTCCAAGTCACGGGAGCAATCTCTCATTTCTTCATTTTCTCGTTTCTGACATCACTGTAGAAGGCTTCGATTTCTTCGTCAGTGGCAGTGATGTCATCTTCAGTTCCCGTGGTTGGAATCTGAAAGATGTTGGCTAAATCAGTCCATTTCAGGACGATTTGCACACCTTGAACTGTGGTGGAAATCACTTTTTCAGTGACTCCTTGACCATCAGTCAGAGTCTGGATTTCTGCATTGTTGTAGAATTCCATGGTGTCTAACATACTCACTTTCTTCGGGCGAGCAGTTATGAAGAGAGTAAGGCCTTGTTGTTTTATCAAGTCAAGCGCCTCCTCATTTTCTCCATCAAGTTCTTGTTCATAGAAGTATCGTATATACTTCTCTTTGGCAAATCCGCCCCATTGCATCATCATTTCACACTTTGCAGTGTCAAGATATGCAGGTGATGAACGGGAATTTGTCGGATTCCAGTTCAGCAAATAAATTTGTAATTTAGCCAAAGGCAGTCCACAACTACAACAAAAACCGTAGTGTAGCAGTAGAATGACTCGAGTGTCGTTCTCTCAGGACTATAACTAGCTTTATCAAATCTAATTTACAATATAAAAACAGCAAACAGATAGCAGAGGGGTTTCTAGCTGATAATGGAGATTGGTGATAGTATGGTCCTTCTTAACATAACGGGTCGATAATCATGCATAAATTCCTCGGTCTTGTATAGAGATCTTTGAATCAATCTAGTGTCCTGTTGCAAATATTAAGCACTACGAAAATAAATTGGTCTGACAAGTCAATCACTTTTGTCCTAATGTGTTCCGTTATTATTCAACACTACGAAGATAATTGGTCTGATGGTCGACAAGTGTCCAATTGTGCACAATAATTAATACAACATACGAGAATTTTGGTTACAACTGATCAACGAAATAAAGCAATGACACGGAGTATAATGCGCGATATAGCCATTAGCATGATTATCTTCCCTTCGCTAAGAATTCACATACTACCACCAACGATAAGTTTAGCTACTCATAGTAGGCATGCAATCAACAGAAATCATAGAAGAAAACATGTTGAAAGAATATAATAAAATAAGTAGAATAAAACTGTAAGATACAAAGTTACCGAAGGTTGTCAATCTCCGGATGATTGCGATCCTATGAGCTCCCAACTGCTATGAAAAAGTATCCCCTAAGCTACGGAACTCCCAGGAGAGGCCCCGGGAAGTTCCTACCTAAAACTATAGAGAGAGGTGAGAAAGAAGGTCTGGAAAGATATGATTTTCGGAGAAAAACTGAGCACTATATATAGGCCCCGAAAAACTACGGGGCGGTTCGCCCCATGGTGCGGCGGTTCGCCCCAGAGTTTTCTCGCGGAATTTCCGCGTTTTCGACGCGTTTTTGGATTTCTTCACCTTTTCGGACTCGGTTTCTGACTTCTAGTAGCCTTCTAACCTCCAAATTCGGCCCCTAGACTCCAAATCCTATCCGGAAACCTTCAGATACTCCAAATAGGCTTCTGGAACACTAATTCCTTGTCAACTTCAATATAATTGCCCGGAAATCTTCGAATTTCAACCAAAACCTGTAAAATAAAATCTAAAGGGAAACGTGACACTATTCTAATAAAATGCATTAAAATATAGCTAAATTGACATAGAGGATAGCTAAAATAGGTGAAAAAGACTCGAATGAAAGTGTAAAATACACATTCATCAAACTCCCCAAACCGAACCTTTGCTTGTCCTCAAGCAACTAAGCTAGACTCTAATACAAAAAACATGCAAGACACAAAATGGAGTTTCATGCCAAATAAAATGAACTAATCTACTGAATCTACCAAAAAACATATGAACAAAAACCATATAAATCAAAGTATGAATAGAGGTTGAAGAATACCTCGATTGACCTATACACATCCACTTAAGCACTTATGTCAAGACAAGATAGTCTCTCGTAACATTCTCTACCTGGACCTAGTCAGTGACGACGTAATGAAGCATGCTAAGATACGAATGGTTGTCCCGTGCCTATGAAACTGAGGACTTACTGCTGTTCCACCATGTTAAGACTTTCCCTCAAAGAGGTCGAACCAGTACTGGCTCTAATCAAACGAAGGAGGGTTCCCTATAAATGATAACACTCCCCTATTCTACCCATCTCTAAAGTAAAGTCTTAAGCTATTCACCACTTTCTGAATGGCAGGACGAGGGTGGTCTAGAACAGATGACACAAAAGATAAAAAATAGAAAATTACAACACGATTACGAACATTACAAGAATTGAAAATAAGACTCAACACTTTGCTAACTGCTATTTGGCTTTCTTTTTGGACCCTTCTTTGCTTTTTTGGGGTCTTTTCCTTTTTTTTTCTTTCAAGATTTTTTTCTTTTTCTTTTTCTCTTATTTTCCTGGAATTTTTCTTTCTTTTTTCAATTTTTTTTTCTAGCCAGCAGTAGCATAACAAAAAAAATAACAAAAAGAGAGAAAATGACTCACACGACTTCCCCAAACCTATTCGAAAGAATAGGTTGGAGTACAAAATTTACGGAAAGTGAAAAATAAACTCACGATACGAAAATGAAAAACGAAAACAAGTCTATGATGGTGCAACCCCCTCCCCAAACCTATTCGGAAGAATAGGTTATAAACAAAGGATCACACGACCTCACACTACCTCCTTCCTAGGCATTTAGCAATCTCAAAGCATGGTGAAGACTTGTTGCCTCTTAGGTACATAATTACTCGGGAAAACAACCATAAGACCCTAACATGCATCATCCTATTATAAAGGCCTTCGTGAACCGCAGTAGAGAAAACACCACTAAGTGATGTCGAGACTACCAAGCTTAACTAAGTGCAATACATAAATGTGACAAGCCAAGCGAGAAAAACCTCAAACCAATTCATAGAGATGAAGCATACGATTAATGACATAGTTGGTTGATCTACCCAATAAAAAAGTTCAAAAAATTCGGCAATAAACTCCATATAAAACATGCAAGACTATCCTAGGAAAGCAGTAAACGTGCAAATGCAAAAAATTTCACGAGTTTATCATAAGCAAGATAAGTATAGAGATAACCAGCGATAGCCTCCTCCCCAAACCTGAACGACGTCGCTCGTCCCGAACGTCGAAAGTGGATCCAAGGTGAGAGCTAATGCTTGTATAAGTGACCTATAATACTCAATCAAACTCGTGAGATAAAATCTAAAGCGGTAAAGAAAGCGATTAAAGAAAGCGATTAAAGAAAGCGATTAAAGAAAGCGATAAAATCTCCGGGTTGCCTCCCGGATAGCGCCATTGTTTAAAGTCTTTGACTCGACTCCTGTCCGCGCCTATCTCTTCTTTCTGCGGGTACTAGACTTCCCCTTCATCGATCTCCTCTCCATGCCACGAACATGTGAATAAGAAAGAATATAGGTTGCAAGACCACAATAGTGAGTAGTGAAAGAATTATCAGGCGGATCAGGTGGATCAGATATGGCTTGCAACACATGTTGCTTGCCATCCACTTCAATAGTGCAAGTTTTTTGGCAGATGTCCATCACGGAGCGTAGCTTAGTCAAGAACGTTCGTCCCAAGAGAATGACATCCCCCATCCCAGGTGCAGACGCCGGCATAACTACAAAATTGGTGTATACAGATGCTTCACCAATCTTGACCAACACATTTTTCACAACGCCTTCGGGTCTCACAAAGGATCCATCCGCCAGTTGCACAATAGCCCTATGGTCAGATAGTTCTCCAAGGTTACTCTTCTCAACCACATTCAAAGGAAGCACGTTGGAGTAAGATCCCGTGTCTAGTGTGGCACGGACATCTTCAAGTTCGCCAATTCCGACCTTAACATCGAAACTTTTAGGGAGTGGCTCGGGATTCTCTTGCTTCTTTCCACTCTCATCAGTACCAAGGTCCTTCTCTTCTTCCTTGGCTAGTGGAGGCTCTTCATCCTTGTAACACTCGCACTTAGCAACTTGCTTAATGGTGATTTCCACTGGTTGATCTCCCACCAAGTTGATTGACATGGACCCCTCAGTGCTGCTATGTAACTTCCCTTGCTCTCTACTAGCTCTAGCTTCCAATTGATCCATACGAGCATTGATCTTTGCCGAATCCTCCTCGTATCTCTTCAAGAACACTCGGGTGAAATCCACCAATTTCTGTAAATTATCCAAGAGAGTTGCTGACTTGGATGTAGATGCTTCATCCTTAGGAGTACGATTACTACGGTTTCCCAAGTGAACATATTCTCGTGCTAGATCTGATCTACACATATGAGCCCCATGCCCATAATTCTTGCACACCCTACATACCTCGTTGGAGAGAGAAGTTCCAATTAGGCCACTTAGAGCTTGCCTCATCTGATTGGCGAAACCTTCGAACCTATCGCCACTCACACCATTCACTTCATGCATTGGGATCTCCTGGTTTGGTGGAGCCTCAGGTCCACGCCTTCTATCCATTGCTCTTGGATCCTTGGATTGAGATCCTTTAGCAAGCCTTTCGAAACACGCCCATACATCCTCGGCGGTCTCTTCCCAGATAGTACCACGGCATTGGAAATCCACCACCTGTTGACTCTCATATGTGAGTCCATTGTAGAAGTGCTGGACAAGATCCGGAAGCTCAAAGCCATGGTGTGGACACTTGCGCATGAGGTCCTTGAACCTCTCGAGAGCGGTGTAGATGGTCTCATCATAGTCCTGTTTGAATCCAGTGATTTGCGCCTTAAGCGCGGTAGTCAATGTGTGAGGAAAGTATTTCTCCATAAAAGCAGAATACACCTTGTCCCAGGTGTCTAGTGATCCGGCTTCTAGAGAGCCTAACCATGCCTTGGCTTTATCGCCAAGCCCCATAGCAAAAACCTTCATCCTCAGCTCATCGTCCGTTATCCCTGCTTCGGGCCTTGGAAGATTGTTGATAAAATCGTCAATATCATTCAGGTATCCCATAACATCTTCCCTAGCCAACCCATAGAACCTCGGGAGTTGCTGGAACATGCAACTTTTGATTTCCAAATCTCGAGTTGCAGCTAAAAGAACAATAGCCCGACCTCTCATCAGTGCTTTGTTGGGTTGAACCCATGATTTCAAAAGTGGACGAGCCATCACAAGACCTGAATATCTGTGACAAGCTAGGAAAGGAGTATCGGAGAGAGATTAAAAAGGAAAACTAAATCTAGTAGAGTTAGGAATCTAAAGCTGTAAATATAAAAAAATTAAACAGAAAAAAGGAGTATAGTCCCCGGCAACGGTGCCAATTTGATGAACGGGAATTTGTCGGATTCCAATTCAGCAAATAAATTTGTAATTTAGCCAAAGGCAATCCACAACTACAACGAAAACCGTAGTGTAGCAGTAGAATGACTCGAATGTCGTTCTCTCAGGACTATAACTAGCTTTATCAAATCTAATTTAGAATATAAAAACAGCAAACAGATAGCAGAGGGGTTTCTAGCTGATAATAGAGATTGGTGATAGTATGGTCCTTCTTAACATAACGGGTCGATAATCATGCGTAAATTCCTCGGTCTTGTATAGAGATCTTTGAATCAATCTAGTGTCCTGTTGCAAATATTAAGCACTACGAAGATAAATTGGTCTGACAAGTCAATCACTTTTGTCCTAATGTGTTCCGTAATTATTCAACACTACGAAGATAATTGGTCTGATGGTCGACAAGTGTCCAATTGTGCATAATAATTAATACAACATACGAGAATTTTGGTTACAACTGATCAACGAAATAAAGCAATGACACGGAGTATAATGCGCGATATAGCCATTAGCATGATTATCTTCCCTTCGCTAAGAATTCACATACTACCACCAACGATAAGTTTAGCTACTCATAGTAGGCATGCAATCAACAGAAATCATAGAAGAAAACTTGTTGAAAGAATATAATAAAATAAGTAGAATAAAACTGTAAGATACAAAGTTACCGAAGGTTGTCAATCTCCGGATGATTGCGATCCTACGAGCTCCCAACTACTATGAAAAAGTATCCCCTAAGCTACGGAACTCCCAGGACAGGCTCCGGGAAGTTCCTACCTAAAACTATAGAGAGAGGTGAGAAAGAAGGTCTGGAAAGATATGATTTTCGGAGAAAAACTGAGCACTATATATAGGCCCCGAAAAACTACGGGGCGGTTCGCCCCATGGTGCGGCGGTTCGCCCCAGAGTTTTCTCGTGGAATTTCCGCGTTTTCGACGCGTTTTTGGATTTCTTCTCCTTTTCGGACTCGGTTTCTGACTTCTAGTAGCCTTCTAACCTCTAGATTCGGCCCGTAGACTTCAAATCCTATCCGGAAACCTTCAGATACTCCAAATAGGCTTCTGGAACACCAATTCCTTGTCAACTTCAATATAATTGCCCGGAAATCTTCGAATTTCAACCAAAATCTGTGAAATAAAATCTAAAGGGAAACGTGACACTATTCTAATAAAATGCATTAAAATATAGCTAAATTAACATAGAGGATAGCTAAAATAGGTGAAAAAGACTCGAATGAAAGTGTAAAATACACATTCATCAGCAGGCGGCATGGGTCTTTCTGTTAGTCGGTCGTTCTTCAACACAATTTTCACTGTGTTGGTTGCCAGAGTTATAACCGGAGCAGTGCTTTTTCCAGCACTGTTAACCTTTGATGATTTAGAGGTCTTGGAGGACTGTCTCTTTGGGGCCATTTCTTATATAGTGTGAGAAATGTACGAAAAGGATTACTTTGCTTTTTGACCGGAGGTACAGTGAATTCAGGCACAGGCTATAAAAATTTGCAGAGAAAGGAAATGTGAGTTAAAGAATTTTGTCTTTCTCTAACTCCTTGTTTATATAGTATCTCTGATGTGCAAGAAGCTCAATCGTTTTTGAGTTCTCAGCAAGGGTAAATCAGAGATTCAACAGCGTTAGTGGAGCCTTTGCATTAAATGCGTAGTGGTCCACTAACAAAAACCGTCAGAGCACTCTTTGTCTTTTGCAATATTAACCGTCAGATCAAAAACTACTTTAAATCAATGGCCACGATTGTATTTCATGTCATGATTATTAGCGAGTTTATCTGTGCCCGATTAACGTCACAAATTGAGTTTACCTAGATTTATGGGATTTGATTGCTTGCTGAAGTAAACAAGAATCTTTTCAGCGAATTTGTGTAACCAGCCTTGTTATTTGCTGAAAGTTTCCCTTTAATCAAATATCTCATATTTCCTTAAAAAAAGACATTTCTGAGTTCCCGTCTCAGTAAATTCTTTTTGTCTTGAGATATCTTTTGGTAAAATCTGAGAAGTGAGTTTGCTCTTTGCTGAGTTTCCGTCTCAGAATTTTCCTTTGATACTTGAATACCTGTTTCAGTATCTTTGATTGTCTGAATGCCCGTTTCAGCAATCTTTATGGTTTTTCTCTTACTGAGTGCCCGTCTCAGCAAGTGATCAAGTTTCCTAACAAATACCCGTTTTGAAGGAATTATTTGTTGAATGCCTGTTTCAGCAATCATGTAGTGACCTATCATTTCTTTTTAGAAGAAATCAGTGGAATGAGCTTTTATTCAAGTAAGCATACTTTGGCTTGCTGAATGCCTGTTTCAGCAATCTGCCAATTGTATCCCTTTATTGAGGTAATTCAATCAATCCAAGGTTATACCTTAGCATTGTGAATCTGTTATCTGGTAGGGGCTCGGCAAAGATGTCAGCAAGTTGATCATCAGTACCTACTTTTACAACCTCAATATCTCCCTTTTCCATATGATCTCTAATGAAATGATGTCTAATATCAATGTGCTTTGTCCTTGAGTGGAACTTAAGATTTTGCGTGATAGAAATAACACTTGTATTATCGCAAAAGATTGGTGTTTTCTTTCCAGAAATACCATAATCTCTTAATTGTTGCTGAATCCATAGGATTTGAGCTGTGCAACAACCAGCCGCAATGTACTCAGATTCAGTAGATGAATTGGCAACACAGGTTTGCTTCTTGCTGAACCATGATATTAATCTAGTACCTAGAAACTGACAAGTTCCAGAGGTACTTTTTCTATCAAGAGTTGATCCTCCATGATCAGCATCAGAATAACCAACCAATTCAAGTCCAGAATCTTTAGGATACCATAATCCAACATTGACTGTACCTTTGACATATTTCTGTATCTTAATTGCCTTTTTGTAGTGTGATTCTCTTGGATCAGATTGGAATCTTGCACACACACAAACAGCATACTGAATGTCAGGTCTACTTGCTGTTAAATACAACAAGGAACCAATGAGCTTCCTATACTTGTGTTCTTCAACACTTTTATCTTCTTTAGTATAGCCCAATTTGGTACCAACACTCATAGGGATCTTTTCAGGTTTTTCTTCCTCTTTGATCCTAAACTTTATGAGCATTTCTTTCGCATACTTTGCTTGATTTATGAATATTCCATCTTTGAGTTGCTTGACTTGCAATCCTAGGAAATAATTCAATTTTCCCATCATACTCATTTCAAATTTGTTTGTCATGAGTTTGGCAAAATAATCGCAAAGTTGCTTGTCCTTAGATCCAAATATTATGTCATCCACATAAATCTGAACTAAGAGTATTTTACCATCATGGTTCATGGTAAACAATGTTTTGTCAACTTCACCTTTCTTGAAACCATTATCCAGCAAGAACTTAGCTAAGGTATCATACCAAGCTCTAGGTGCTTGCTTTAGACCATATACAGCTTTCTGAAGCTTGTATACCATCTTGGTTTCTGAGGGAAGTTCAAAGCCAGGGGGTTGTTCCAAGTAGACTTCTTCAGCAAGTTCACCATTCAAGAATGCACTTTTAACATCCATTTGATAAACAATGAAAGCAAAGGCCAAGAAAAGTCTAATTGCATCCAATCTTGCAACTGGTGCATAAGACTCATCATAGTCCAATCCTTCAGTCTGACAATAACCTTGAGCAACCAAACATGCTTTGTTCCTTGTTACTTCACCAGACTCACTGATGAACGGGAATTGTCGGGTTCCAACTAATCAAATAAATTTGTATTAAGCCAAAGGCAATTCACAACTACAACGAAAACCGTAGTGTAGCAGTAGAATAACCTCGAGTGTCGATCTCTAAGGACTATAACTAGATTTATCTAATCTAACTTAAGAATATAAAACAACAGACGTCTTAGCAAAGGTTTTTCTTAACAGATAATGGAGATTGGTGATAGTATGGTCATTCAAAGCATAGCAGGTTAATAATCATGCATAAATTCCTCGGTCTTGCATATGTGAATGTGTATGAGTCAATCGAGGCATTCTTCAACCTATATTCATGTTATGATTTGTATGGTTTTTGTTCATATGTTTTTTGATAGATTCAATAGATTAGTACATTTCATTTGTCATGAGACTCCATTTTTTGTGTTGCATTGTTTTTCCATTAGACTCTAGCTTAGTTGCTTGAGGACAAGCAAAGGTTCGGTTTGGGGAGTTTGATGAATGTGTATTTTACACTTTCATTTATGTCTTTTTCACCTATTTTAGCTATCCTCTATGTTAATTTAGATATATTTTAGTGCATTTTATAAGAATAGTGTCACGTTTCCCTTTAGTTTGTATTTTACAGGTTTTGGTTGAAAAACAAGGTTTTCCGGGCAATTATATTGAAGTAGACAAGGAATTGGTGTTCCAGAAGCCTAATTGGAGTATCTGAAAGATTCCAAATAGGATTTGAAGTCTAGGGGTCGAGTCTGAAGGCTAAAAGGTCACTAGAAGGAAAAAACCGAGTCCGAAAAGGGGAAGAAATCCAAAAACGCGTCGAAAACGCGTGAAGGGCCGAAAAAAGCTCCCGGGCGAGTCGCCCGGGACGTGGGGCGAATCACCCCACACCAGGCGAATCGCCAGGTGTGTGGGGCCCTTCGCTCCACACCTCCCGAATACCTATATATAGTTGCTCAGTTTTCTCCGTTTTTCATACTTTTCCAGACCTTTTCTCTCACCTTTCTCAGTAGTTTTAGGTAGGAATTCCCCAGAGCCTGTTCTGGGAGTTCTTAGCTTAGGAGATACTTTTTCTTAGCAATTTGGAGGTTGTAAGATCGCGATTCTTCGGAGATTGACAACCTTCGGTAACATTGTATCTTACAGTTTTTCTATTTATATTCATATATCTTTCATCATGTTTTCATTCATTCGTGGTATGATTTCTGTTGATTGCATGACATCTATGAGTAGCTAAACTTCTCGTTGGTGATAGTATGTGATTTCTTAGCGAAGGGTTAATAATTATGCTAATGGCTATATCGCGCATTATACTCTGAGTTATTGCTTTATTTCTTTGATCTATCTAAAACCTCTATCTTCGTAGTGTTGAATAATTACGAAACACAATTGGACAATTCATTGATCAAAGATCTCCATGGATGACATAATTTTTGGATCTAAGGACAAACAACTTTGTGATGATTTTGCCAAACTCATGACAAATAAGTTTGAAATGAGTATGATGGGAAAATTGAATTATTTCCTAGGGTTGCAAGTCAAGCAACTCAAAGATGAAATATTCATAAATCAAGCAAAGTATGCGAAATAAATGCTCATAAAGTTTAGAATCAAAGAGGATGAAAAACCTGAAAGATCCCTATGAGTGTTGGTACCAAATTGGGCTATACTAAAGAGGACAAAAGTGTTGAAGAACACAAGTATAGGAAGCTCATGGTTCCTTGTTGTATTTAACAGCAAGTAGACCTGACATTCAGTATGCTGTTTGTGTGTGTGCAAGATTCCAATCGGATCCAAGAGAATCACACTACAAAAAGGCAATTAAAATACTGAAATATGTTAAAGGTACAGTCAATGTTGGATTATGGTATCCAAAAGATTCTGGACTTGAATTGGTTGGCTATTCTGATGCTGATCATGGTGGAACAACTCTTGATAGAAAAAGTACCTCTGAACTTGTCAGTTTTTGGGTACTAGATTAATATCATGGTTCAGCAAGAAGCAAACGTGTGTCGCCAATTCATCTACTGAATCTGAATACATTGCAGCTGGTTGTTGCACAGCTCAAATCCTATGGATTCAGCAACAATTAAGAGATTATGGTATTTCTGCAAAGAAAACACCAATCTTTTGTGATAATACAAGTGCTATTGCAATTACGCAAAATCCTAAGTTTCACTCTAGGACAAGCACATTGATATTAGACATCATTTCATTAGAGATCATGTGGAAAAAGGTGATATTGAGGTTGTGAAAGTAGGTACTGAAGATCAGCTTGCTGACATCTTTACCAAGCCCCTACCGGATAATAGGTTCGCAATGCTAAGGTATAACCTTGGATTGATTGAACTACCTCAATAAAGGATACACTTGGCAGAATGCTGAAACAGGTATTCAACAAGCCAAAGTATTCCTGTCCAAAAGACCAAGTCACTGATTTCTTCTAAGAAATGATAAGTCACAACATGATTGCTGAAACAGGCATTCAGCAAGTAATCCTTCAAAACGGTATTTGTTAGGAAACTTGATCACTTGCTGAGACAGGAACTCAGTAAGTGAAAGAACTAGGATTGCTGAGACGGGTACTTAGACAATCAAAAGATACTGAAACAGGTATCAAGTATCAAAGGAATTTTCTGAAAGGGAATTCAGAAAAAGAGCAAATCTCATCTCTCAGATTTACCAAAGGATGTCTCAAAGTGCAAAAGAATTTACTGATCGGGAAATCAGAAATATCTTTTAAACTTAGAAAATATGCGATATCTAAGTAAGGGGAACTTTCGCAAGTATCTAGCTGTGTTAATTCAAACTCGCTGACCAGATTTTGTCATTTCAGCAAGAATTATCCCTTATTACTCGCGTAAAATCAATTTGTGACGTTAAGCCGCACAGATAAACTCGCAATAAATAATCATGACATGAAATGAATCGTGGGCCATTGATTAAAAGGAGTTATTAAACTACCGGCTAACAAAACAAAGGAGAGAGTGCTCTGACGGTTTTTTAGTAGTGGCCCCCATCCGATCACTGCAAAGGCTCCACTATTCTCCAGTGTTCTCTGTTAACCCTGCTGAGAGCTCAATCGATTGGTTTCTCACACCACAGAGACACTATATAAATAAGGAGTTAGAGAAATGACAAATTTAACTCACATTTCCTTTCTCTGATTCTAGGCCCCTGAATTGATCACTACTGTCCCCTCGGTCAACAAGCAAACTATTCTTTTCGTACC
>CM051458.1:60122677-60168323 GCA_028274465.1 Plantago ovata
TTTTCAACCAAAACCTGAAAATACAAACTAAAGGGAAACGGACACTATTCTAATAAAATGCACTAAAAATAGGTAAATTAACATAGAGGATAGCTAAAATAGGTGAAAAAGACTTAAATGAAAGTGTTAAATACACATTCATCACTCACTCAGCTTGTTTCTGAACACCCACTTTGTACCAATAGCTTTCTTGCCTTCAGCAAGAGGTACAAGTTTCCAGACTTTGTTCCTTTCAAATTGATCCAGTTCTTCTTGCATTGCCTTGATCCATTCAGAATGCTTCAGAGCTTCTTCTATGGTCTTGGGTTCAATTTCTGAAACAAAGCAAGAGAACAAAGCTTCTACTTCTACGACATTTGCTTCTTCAGAAGTCCATGAGTAGCAGATACTTTGGATCTAGTCACTTGGCGTTTGTCAATGTCACCAATCATATCCGTAGAGGGACGATCTCTAATCCATTTGTTAACAGGTTTTCTGCTCTTTGGATCTGGATAAGTTTGCTCATCAGCATGTGACTCTTCAGCATGTACTTGTTCATTACTACTGGTATTTTGTTGTGTCTCTGCTGAGATCGGTTCATCAGCAACTGCTTGTTCAACATTGCTAGATTGTGGTAACTCATTAGCAGGCACAGGAAGTTGCATAGTTTCAGCAACATCCGGAGCAACTGTGTCTTTTGCTAGAAATTCTTTGTCATGAACTATATTTATCTTGTCATGACTTGGGGGAGGAGAGTCATTGTCAGAATCATCATTTAGTTCAATTGACTTGATTTTCCTAGCATCAGATTCAGTTCTTTTCTCATGTATGATTAACTTCTTCATACATTCTGATATTTCTTCTTCAGCAGGCACTCCTTGTGACTTTTCGTAGAATACAACATGCGCTGATTCTTCGATCTTTTGTGCCTTTTTGTTGTAAACTCTATAAGCTTTACTATGCAAGGAGAAACCAAGAAATATCGCTTCGTCTGCCTTTGGTTGAAATGTTCTTAGGTATTCTCTACCGTTGTTGAGAACGAAACACTTACAACCAAATACTCTTAGATGGGTGATATTAGGAGGTCTTCCAACAAATAACTCATAAGGAGTTTTGTTGTATTCCTTAGTAATCAGACATCTGTTTTGAGTGTAACAGGCGGTATTAATCGCTTCAACCCAGTAAGCCTCACTTATTTCAGTGTCAGCAAGCATTGTTCTTGCAGCTTCTTCAGCAAGTTAGGTATTTCAGTCCTTGTTTCAGATTTGTGTTTGATAAATACTACCCAAGTGAATCTTGAATAGTCATCTACCACCACCAGACCATACTTCTTACCAGCATAGCTTGTTGAAGAGGATTCAAACAAGTCCATGTGCAAGAGTTGTAAAGGTTTTGTAGTTGACGGTACTGCCTTGTTCTTAAAAGAAGATGTGGTTTGCTTTCCTTGCTGACATGCATTGCAAACATCATCCTTCTTGAAAGTAACCTTAGGTAATCCAACTACAAGTGCCTATTTAGACAGCTTATTCAGCGTCTTGAAGTTTAGGTGACTTGTTCGTTTATGCCATAACCATGCTTTTTCAGCAAGGCAGTCATGATCTGAGACAAGGCATTTTTCAACGATTGTTGAAGACCAATCTACGGTGTACAAGCCTCCTGATCTTCTAGCAACCATAATAACCTTCTTTGTCTCAAAGTCTATAAGTTTACATTCATCACTTTTGATTTTGATGAAGTATCCTATATCAGCAAATTGACTCATGTTGAAAAGGTTAAACTTAAGATTTTTGACATAAAGAACTCCCGAAATGGTAATGCATCCTAACTTCACGTCACCGTAGCCTTTTGTAGAACCAGAGCCTCCACCAGCAAACCTTACTGTTGGACCTTTAGACCACCGTCTATAGTTTATAAGGTTATTCTTGTTGCCCATCATGTGCTTTCCACAACCACTGTCAAAGTGCCAGATTGCATCGTTTGTCTCCGTGGCTAAAGTCTGACCGGCCATGAGGCAGAATTCGTAGTTTGACACATCTGGATAAGCTTCCATGGCTACTCCACAAACTTCTTTAATAATCTCTACGTCAAGAGTGACTTCTTCATCTTCAGTGTCTGAGCTTTCTTCCTCACTGTCTTCGAAGCTAGTATCAATGCACAACGCATCGATTTTTGCTTGAAGCTTCTTCTTTTCTTCAGCAATAAAAGCTCTTTTGAACTTCTTCTTCTTTTCAGCAGATTTGCCTTTCAGCAAAGGACAATTTGCTTTGAAGTGTCCAGGCTTTTTGCAGTAAAAGCAGAGATCATTTCCAACTGCTGGTTCTTCTGATGAGTTTGCTTGCTGAGCTTGCTTGTTCAGCGAGCTAGCCTCATTCTTGTATTTATGGTAGTTGTTACTGATGAACATGTATTTTACACTTTCATTCGAGTCCAATTTAGCTATCCTCTAGGTTAATTTAGCTTACATTTTATTGCATTTTATTATAATAGTGTCACGTTTCCCTTTTCTTTGCATTTTTCAGGTTTTAGGTGAAAAACGTGTTTTTATGGGCAATATTGATGAAGTGGACGAGGTTTTGGTGTTTCGAGGACATTCGTGGAGTATCTAGAAGGTTCCGGATGAGATTTGAGGCCTAGGGGACGAGTTTCAAGGCTTAAAGGTCACTAGAAGGCAAAATCCGAGTCCGAAAAGGAAAAGAAGACTAAAATCTCGTTGAATTAGATCTGGAGCTCCCGGGCGGTTCGCCCCACGTCTTCCGACAGCATTATATATAGTTGCTCCATTCTCTACGTTTTTCATACCTTTTCACATTATTTTGAGAGACAAATTCTCCAGAGCCTGTTCTGGGAATTCTTAGCATAGGAGACTCTTTTTCTTATCAATTTGGAGGATTAAGCATAGCAATTGGACCTCGTTGTTTATCAATTATTGCTTGTAAGTTAGCAATTCTTTGGAGATTGACAACCTTCGTCGGTAGCATTGTATGTCACGATTTTTCTACTTTTATTTGTTTCTTTCAACATGTTTTCATTCTATCTTGCTTTGATTCTTGTTGATTGCAATTTATCTATGAGTAGCTAAATCTATCGTTGGTGATAGTATGTGATTTCTTAGCTAGGGTTCTTAATTATGCATGATTGGCTGTAACGCGATTCAGAGTTGACTTATTGTTTTATTTCTTTGATCTATCTAAGTCCTCTATCTTCGTAGTGTTGAATTGAACGGAACACATTGGACAATTCATGATCTTAGATTTCTATGCAAACGTTCAAGTACTTCATGCATGATTATTAACCTGATGCTTTGAATGATCATACTATCGCTAACTTCCATTATTATTGATAAGAAAATCTGTGCTAAGTCGTTTGTTGAGTTTATAGTTTAAGTTAAATTAGATAAAGCTAGTTATAGTCCTTAGAGATCGACACTCGAGGTTATTTTACTTCTACACTACGTGCCTTGGTTTTCGTTGTAGTTGTGAATTGCCTTTGGCTAAAAACAAATTTATTTGATTAATTGAGTCTGACAAATTCGGTTCATCAGTTACCAAGATGCTTTTTCAGCTTCTCTTTTGCTTTTCGCCTTTCAAGTTCCTTACTGATGAATTTCTTCATGTTTTTAACAACTAAAGCATTTTCATCAGCGGGCTCTTTATCATTCTTCTTTTCAGAAGATGACGGCTTTGCAGCAAGAGCAATGTTTTGCGATTTTTCGGCAAACACATTTTCTCTTTGCTTTGTCTCGTAGTTGACAGTAGCAAGATGAGAGAACAACTATGTAGGTGTGATGTTTGGCATTCCTTGATTGTAGTAGAAATTCTGAGTGTGGATCCATTCTTGGTTCAAACTTCTGATGATGGTTTTCACCTTCTCAGAATCTGAGTAAAGATTTCCAACTCCCAAGGCAGCCATTCACTAACTAGAGTTGTGAATCTGAAGTCCAAGTGTTCCAGTGACTCATTTGTACCTTGTTTAAAGTTCTGTAACTTTAACTTCAGCACTTCGAGTTTGTTTTCCTTGGTTTTGTCAGATCCAGCGCAAAGATCTTGAACCATTTCCAAGCTTCCTTAGCAGTTTTGGCACCCCACAGTTTGCACTGTATAGTATCCGGAGTTGATCGAATGATGATGTTTCTTGCTTGGCCATCAAGACGGAATCTCTTGGCTTCATCGGAAGTCCATTCCTCTCTTGGTTTTGGAATGACAGTATCAACTGGTTTGCCTAAGAGAGTTTCCTTTCCAGCTTCTGTGGTTTTGTGAGGAAAACTTCTCTCAATCTTAGTGATCTTGATAGGTCCATCATTAATGACAGTAACCATCTCATCACTAATGGCCTCAAGATGTAGCATCATGTTGTTTCGCCATTTTTCATAGTTTTCCAACTTCAGCAAGGGAGCGTCTCCTAAAGACATCCTGTCAGCAAAAGACTACCAAACTGATCAAGTGAGAGTGATTTACGGAAAGCACCTAAGGGGATCTAGGTTCAGTGCTGAAGGTTAAAGAACCTCCAGCTCTGATACCACTTGTTGGTCCCTTTAAACAACAAGAAAAGACTAGAGGGGGGGTGAACAGTCTTTTCAAACTTTCGTCGTTTAAAAACTTTCTCAACAAGGGCTTATTACTTTTCAGTAATGAGTTTGTTGATACTTAACTTTCTCAACAAGCACTAGTTACTTTTCAGTAACGAGTTTTGCTGATACTTAAAATCAGAGAGCGGAAGTCTTTGTACAATAAGTGCTTTGTCAGTAAGTGATAGTTTCAGCAAGTGAACAGAATGACAGTGTACAGATAGATATGCTTTGCTGAAAACTAAATGCAGTAAGTAAATCACACAAACACTTTTATAGTGGTATCTGAGAGTGACGTAATCTCTCAACTAATCCACTTTGTCCTTTCTAGGACTGAATCCACTAAGACAAGTTTGAGGTTCCTTACAAAACCTATCTAGAGCGATTCAACGGAAACCAAAGCACACTTGCTTCGTTTCCAACCTAACTAGAGAACGAAACCTTGTTCTCCACCAAACTTGGGACTTTTAATCAGCAACACTATGCTAGATTAAGTTCCCCCTGAATTTCACGCATGAAAGGGTGTATTTTCAGTTAGAGAGGTTTGGGATGAGATAACTTGATTATAACTTATTCAGCTACAACAAGTAATCTAAGAAACAAAACTTTGAATACTTTGCAGTAAACAAGTTCATTGTTTCTGGTGTCAAGACTTGTTCTGGTTCGAAAGAAAGAACACTTAACTAATTTCTTAGCCGTGTATGTTCTACTTCTTCACAAGTAGCTTTTTCAAGCTTTAAGTCTTGGAACGGATCAATGGTAGTAAAGAGTGTTTGAAGGGTATGTGAGTTTAAGAAAAGTGAGAGTTTGATCACGTTGTTGACACACTTCAACTCTTTGCCGGATGACCTCTATTTATAGTGAATCAAGGGAGCCGTTTGAATCTCAAATTCTAAGGCCTTGTTCCTTAAGATGTCACTATCTTGCTTTGTACTTTCAGCAGCGTCCTTTATTTGTCTTCTAGTCTTCATGTTCTTCGCGTGCATGCTTTGCATTTAATGTTCATTTGAATGAAATTCAAATATGAACGTTGGAGCGCAAATGCAACTACTTTCAGCAAGGAGGTCACATATGTTTTTCAGCAAGTGGTCAGTCTCAGTTTCAGCAAGCACAACCTACTCTGTCGTTTAGATTTTCACTTATGCAAGTTGTTGCTGAAGTTTCCACTTTCTGAGCAACATGTGCCTTTGTAGATACCATCTTCAGAAATCTTCTTTAGTCTTCAGTCTTCGAATTCTTCAAGTTTCTGAATGGTTTTAAATGCTTCAATAGTTTGTTTGTGTAAACAAAGTACATCATCAGCAAATGCTTCAATAGGTTGTTTTTCTTTTCAGAAAACAAGATATTTCATAAGCGGTTAAAACACCTATCTAGCACCTACTCTAAGTCTTCAACAAACGTTCCTCTTTTACAATGTTCTCTAAAATTCTAAATTCCTATGGACCTTAAGAGTAATAGTTACTGGACTTTCCTTAATTTAGCATGGTTAATTGCTCATCAAAATTACAAGTTTCCTAACAATAACCCTTTTCATTATCTTACAGGTTTGCCCCTAAAGCTGCTACGTAAAAGCTCTCGAAGATTCTTTCCCAGAATCTGGCGTCTCCCGGACAGGGGAGTGGCGGGGAGAAGTGGAGCACTCTTCCTCTCCATGTGCGTATGGGTCACTTCCAGGAGCTAAGGGTACGTAATAGTTAATCATTTTTTTTTTTAGACCGCATTCACGCTGGGTGGGCGGCGCCCACGCACAAAAATTTTTAGACAGCATTCACATTGGGTAAGCGGCGCTCATGCACCTTGTTACACAGTGTTAGATTAGACCGTATTCACATTGGGTAGGTGACGCCCACGCAAAACCTTGTCTTCCTTTTATATGTTAATGCTTGATTGTATATGCATGGGATCGGCTTTTTTGCATGCGGAAGCACTTCTGGATCCCTCAAAGGAACATTTAGTCACTGTGAGGTGTTCAACCATGAGGCCTCTGAGATCTACAAGCAGAAGATCCACAAGGCCAAGGAGGCGTGTGTGGTGGACGATAAGCATCTCTGGGTTAACTACGTCAACCCAGAGCATTATTCTTTGTGGGATGCATACTGGGGCCAGCCGTGGGTGCAGGCAACTGCCGATAAGAATCCTCAACCGCAGGAAGGCGCCTGATGACGGGGTCAGTACCTCGCAGCACTTCGCTGGGTTTGTCTCAGCTTCGGAGCTGCACCTCCGTTCGGTACGTTTATTTACATCTTAGGATTTTGAAATGCATAATATGTTTTCTTTTCTTTCTAGTTTTCTTGTTTTCTTGTTCGTTTATATAATATGTTTATATATATAACTTGTTTACATGTTTATATAACTTGTTAATAACTTGTTTACATGTTTATATATATATGCTACAACTTGTTAGGTCGTAGAGGGGAAGGAGAAGTCACTCCACGACTGGCATGTCCACTTCAAGCGTAGCAAGACAGGCGAATGGAGTGAAATTAACACTTTACTTTTATACATATAAATATATATTATATACATATAAATATATATTATATGTATTTATATTTAATTCATGATAACAGGCGACGTACATAGAGAGGCTGCGGAAGGCAGACGACGTTGATCTCACACTGGTGGAGAAGAACGCCATGTATCGTGAGATCAACGAGTTGAGTGAGAAGGGCCGCATATACGGCATTGGGAGTATGTCCCATGTTGTAGTTCCTACTTCTTCAACCGTCTCCCAGGGAGATTCCCGTGCTAGGTCCCGCTGTCTGGCCGAGGAGGAGCTCCTACAGCAGCACAGGGATCTGAAGAGGAAGGTAGAGGAGATCGAGGCGAGCAAGGAGGAGACCTGCCGAGTTGCACTGATGTCCCTGCAGGAGTCCCAGAAGCAGTTCGAGAAGAGGCAGCAGAAGTTGAAGGAGGAGGCAACCGAGAAGCTGAGGAAGTTGGAGGAGGAGGCGGAAGAGAGGCAGCGGAAGATGGAGGCGGAGTTGGCGGAGAGGCAGAAGAAGTGGGAGGAGGAGATGGCGGAGAGTAGGAAGAAGATGGAACTCATGGTGCAGCAGTTCATCGCCTCCCAGACCCAGGCTGCCCAGTCCCAGGCGCAGCCACCCCCACAGTAGCCCCGGTCCCAGTCCCTTGGATTCACATTCGGACATTTTATTATGTAGTTTATATATTCGTACACTTTTTTTTTCTTATTATCGTACGTACATTACTTTTTTCTGTTTTTATTTTGTACAATTTCGATTTTATATATATTCGAATGATTTTTATATAATTAAATGTATAATTATCATCAAATACGTATTCCAATCGACAACACAAAATGAACATTCAGTAAAAAAAAACAAATTACAAAAAATATAGCCACGGATAGAAAAATATTCGTATGTATGGTCACTAAAGGATAAATTCTATCCGTCACTATATCTTTTTTCACTTTCCATTTATTATGCACAGCTGTTCTAACGGATAGAATTTATCCGTTGAAACATCATGCCACGGATATAATCTATCCTTGGTAGAGCCCAAAGCCCGGATTCAACCCGTTAAAGGATCTATTCGTCGCTAGGGGAGCCGAAAACGTGGCTAGATTTAGCCACGAATAGTATCCGTGGCTAAGTAGCTGCTACGCCAAAAAATGACCACGACCTTATTAGCAACGGATCTATCCGTGGATAAGCCATTTTAGCCACGGAACGATCTTTTTAGCCATGGATAGATTTGTGGCTAAAAACCAGAGTTTTTGTAGTGACTCCAGAGTTAAGCGTGCTTGTTGTAGAGCAATTATATAATGGGTGACCTACTAGAAAGTTTTCGGTGCGCGCACGAGTAAGGACAATGTGCGCGGATTAGAACACATGTTGGTCTGTGGGGCGAGCATATCACCCCGAAGAGCAGTCCAGGAGTAACCGCGCTGGCCCGTTAGGTAGGGTCTCACAAACACATTAGTGGGTCGGGTGGTTCTTGTCTCCTACTCTCTGTTGGGCCGGGGCGTAATTGCTGAGTATATAGGTTGTGTTGTCATCTTGATTGTTGATATGTACGCTGCTTCTCTCTCTGTTGTATTGCGGTCTGGGTAATATGTTTTCATTTTCTTTTCTTTGATGGATAACATGTTCTTATGCCACTTGCTTCTTGTAATTGTTTTCGTATCCCTTTGGAGATTATCATTTTTCATACTTGCGAAGTTCCCTAAACTTGCAACGAAAAATATTCCCCTCCTTTGGACTTGGCTAGAGTTTGGCTTGTTAACTCATCACCTCCCGATTTTTGGTCTCTTGCTCGTAAAAGTGACATACTAGATGACGGGGTGGTCAAGTTTTGCTACGAACATAACGGTTAGCGGTTTGTATAGGTCTAATATGTTTATCTATCGTAGCTTTGGTTTGGCTTTTGATGTGCATTTCTTATGCACTTGTTGTATTTGTAATTGTACTCCTTATGTCTTTATTAATAATATTTTGGTGATTCTAGAAAAAAAAACATAGAACAAGTTCAACATCATTTGCCTTTAATAATCCAGTCGAATTAACTCCAACAGTTTATATGGCACATTGACATGATCTTAAATTTCAATTTTGTTTCCATTTACAGAAATCGTGTTTAAAAACATGGGTTGGTCTCCTAGTAGACGATCTCTAGTATAGACCAATTTATATAAATTATATAACTACCCCAAACAAGAAGCTACAAAATAAATACAAAACTATTAAAAAACTCGGTGGTCACCATGTAATAATTATAAATATAGGGACCTTTTAGCAAACTACCTTTCTTCTTCCGTCTAAATCTACACAGAAACCGAAAGACAAAACAGATCGATCTGTTTCTTCTTCATATGCGCTTCTCCCTTATTTTCTCTCTCCTTTTCTTCATCATCATCATCATGTATCATCTAGCTGCTCATCATCATCGTTGATCATCAAGCTACTCATCATCATCATCATCTCATCGGCGTCATCATCATCTTCTTCTCATCCTCTCACCTTGTTGCCTTCGTTGTTGAAAAGTATCTAGGTAATTATTTTATATACTTACATTCATGTTTTTCTTCAATTTACATCTAGATTTACGTTTCTTCTAGTTGTTTACATCTAGATTTATTGGTGATAGATACTTGTTGGTAATATATTTATGTTGAAACGACGTTGTTGTAGCTATTTTCATCTAGATTTATGTAGTTATGTTGTTGGGTCGCAGTTTATTGGTGATAGATATTGGATTTGGCATCTAAAAGGAGATTTATGTAGATTTCATGATAAATTTACGTTCAGAGATATTGCTCATGATCTCAGCCATATGTCCCATGTTATCAACAATATATCCCATGATCTCACAATTCGCGGTACTTTATTTTTTTTTATAGTTTCGCAGTAAACATGAAATAATTAGCATACAGTAGTTTCTATGTTAGATTTATGTTAAATCAACATTGTAGTTGTATGTAGATATGTGTTTGGGTTGAAGTTTGTTGGTGATAGATGTTAGATTTGGCATCTAAAAGTAGATTTATGTAGATCAGTGTTGTCAAGTTTGGTCTGTTTGGTTGAGTCATGGTGTCAGGCTGTACAAATGATTGTTGATTTGTGAAGATTAATTACTTGGTTGACAATGGTGTGGGTCAATGCATTATGGTGTACATATATGTTGTTGCTTTGTTTTTCCTCATTGGCTAATGCCTAATTGGTCTTCGTTCGATGCCTGATGTGAGTATTACTGAGGAGTTGTTGGCTTCTGATTCATCCCAGTGTGATGTATCCCATGATTTCACTTTAACATGCCATGATTTGATTTTAACATCCCATGATCTAAAAAACGGAAAGAAAAAAAGTATTCAATTTTTTCCATCATATCAACTATATATCCCATGATTTCACTTTAACATCCCATGATCTCAAAAACCGGAAGAAAAAAAGTATTCAATTTTTCATCATATCAACTATATATCTCATGATTTCACTTTAACATGCCGTGATTTGACTTTAACATCCCATGATTTCATTTTAACATCCATGATCTCAAAAACGGGAAGAAAAAACTATTCAATTTTTTCCATCATATCAACTATATATCCCATGATTGGCTTTCAAGATTCCCAATAATATTACCCATGATCTCTGCACACATGTCCCGTGATCTCAAACTAAACATCTCATGATCTAAACCAAATATCCGATGATTTTAACCAAAAGAACCCATGATCTCAAAAAGCAAGTCCAAAGGGTCATTAAGTCAACCTCCAAACTAATCTAGAGAATGAACTAAAACTAGCTAGGCCTCCATCATAGCTCAACATCCAAAACCCAAACTTACTTCGTTGTAATTTAGACTGAACCTGTCCAAAAACCCAAATTCTTTGTTTCCTTCTCGCAATCATCTTGAACTAGGGAATAATAGATGGACAATCGTCCTATTCTTTAGGCCCATTGAATTCTTAAACCATTGCAGATTTCCAAAAGAATTGAAGGTTGGCCTTGGTACCGATGAGAGTCTGCAATCTTAGAGGACGGAGAATTTGATTTCCACACGATCTCTGAGATCCGCCGTCACGCGATGCTTAACCACCGTATTTGCCTGCCTATTCACAAATCATCACCATGTCTGCGGCGCATAAGGGGTTGGTTCGTCTAAGATCTCGATTTTCTGAGATCTGAGGATAGGAGAAGAGAGAGAAGAAAGAGAGAAAAATAAAGAAAGAAGAGATCGATCTGATTAGATTAGAAGGGAGAAGAAAAGTAATTTGCTAAAAGAACCCTATATTTATGATTTATTATATATGTACCACCGAGTTTTTGTACTGTTATAATATGTTATTGTAAATTGCATTATGGTACCGTCTATATTAAAGACCGTATTTCCTGAGAATTTGCGAAAACCATTTGTTGTTGAAAGAATAAACATAAAATTATAGCGTCGGAATTATATGTATTTTTTTTTTTTTTTTTTTTTTTTTTTTTTTTTTTTTTGTATTCTGTGATTTTTCTAATATTTAGAGAAATAGATGAAGAATAATGTTGTCAACCAACATCATTGTTTTATCTTAGGGATATTTTCATATACATAAGAATTTTATTTTTTATTTTTTGTATTATGTAATTTTTGTAATATTTAGAGAATAGATGAAGAATAATGTTGTCAACCAAAACCTAATAAAACTTAAAGATTTGTTAATCTCAGGTATTGCTATAAAAATAGGTAATGACCGGACTACTAGATTTTGGGATGACATGTGGTGTAATAATAAACTCTTAAGAGAGTATACTAATACACCACCAAACCAAAATCTTTTAGTAAGTCATTTCATACATAATAACTCCTGGGATATAACAAATTTGCAACATCTCCTATCACAAGATTTGATCTGGGAAATTGTAGGCATCCACTTACCTACTTTTGACACCACAGATAAAATGATATGGAAAGAATCAAAAGATGGCAAATTCACAATCAGAAGTGCCTATGAAATGTTGATAAGCAATGAAAGAACTACTGGACCTTATTGGCCTTGGAAGAAAGTTTGGAGTCTTAAAGTTTTACCAAGAATTAGATTTTTTATCTGGCTAACCCTTCTTGAAAGATTACCAACTGCTTCTTTCTTGGCCAGTCATAATATTGTTGAGAGCCCTCTTTGCTTGCTTTGTCATAATGAAGAAGAAACAATCCAACATTTATTCTTTAATTGCCACATTCTTGCTCCTATTAGAACTCATTTGCTGCATTGTTTCCCAAATCATTTATGTTTCTCTCAACTAGTTTTTCAACATTTGATATGGAAGAAAAATTAAAATTGCTTATTTTCTGTTGGCTAACTTGGCAAATTAGAAATGAAGTTTTATTCCAAAATAAACCTGTCATTCTCACTCAGGTTGAGCAAAGACTTTTTAAAATTTTTCAAGATCATGAAATTGCCTTCCCCCACCTGAACCAGTGATTAAAATCCCATTCCATTGCCAATGGAAACCTCCCCCGGAAGGATTTCTCTGCTTAAATATTGATGGATCCCATGATCCACAAACAGGTTTAGCAGGAGCTGGTGCTATCATCAGAATTTCCCTTGGAAACTTTGTCTTAGCAGGCGCACAATTCTTAGGCAAAACTGATGCTTACACAACAGAATTTTATGCATTAAAATTAGGACTTTTCCTAAGTGAAAGATTGAACTGCTCTAAATTAATCATACAAACAGATTCTAAGACTCTGATTTCATGCACCTACTGGTAGGAAGCAGCAGGAACACGACAACAACAATTGTTGGAGGACAATCAAAGGCGGCTTAGAAGAATCCAAGATGTGAAGCTGGAGTTTGTCTACCGGCAATGCAATGGAGTAGCAGACTTCCTAGCAAACGAAGAACGTAAACAAACTTTTGGATCTAACAACTTTCATGCTTCGGCCTTTACTTTTGTTTGGGACATATGTCCAATTTGGTTATGTAATATCCTTAATTTAGACTCTACTACTTCAGTTCGGTTTGTAAGGAACTTATCAGGTTAATTTAATGCATGAACTTTTCGAAAAAAAAAAAAAAAAACATCATTGTTTTATCTTAGGGCTTTTTTCATATACACACCCTACTAAAATTGTGTATTTTCATTTGAGTGACCATCTAGTTTTTAATTAGAGAAAATTGATCATAAGTGCTCACTATGAAGGCCTTTCTCATAAAGGACCCTCTTGTGTTATCAATTACATTTTAGTCCATTTGAGTTGACCAACACTTTAAACACCTTCCAACCAAACATGACTTAAGAAAAATAAATATTTTCAATCAAAAAATTAATTTAAAGATTTAAAAAATCTAAATAGAATTATAAAATAAAATAAAAATTAAATATTTAACAAGATCCATCCATCTTCTTCTTCGCTAATTAAAGCTTCGGTGCTGGATAATTCCTGTATCGGAGCTCCGGTGCCGGTAATGGTGGACCAATGGTGGAGCAAGCTGCTTGCTGCACCGTTAATGGTGGTGGAGCAGCTTGCTCCACCGTTTTTGGTGCTGGAGCTCCGGTACCGGAAAAAATTACGGTACCGAAGCTTTGGGGATGATGAAGATAATTTTTTAATTTTTATTTTAGTTAAGATTTTTTTCTTTAAAATTTATTTTAGTATTTTACTTAGTTTTTCTTTTAATTTTTTATCTTTTTTATTTGAAAACACTAAGGTTTGTTTGGCTTTATCAAAATTCAATTTTGGAATAGTGAATTTTTGTTGACTTTGGACTAAAATGTAATTAATAAACTAAGGTGGTTTATTTCGTTATTAGGGACGCTAAGAGGGTATAAAAAATCAATGGAGCCTTTTAATTACATATAACTTCATTTTCTCTCACTTCCATTGACCAAATTGTTTAGCCTTAGTCTCTCTCCTCCAGCCAAACGCGGTCTTAGACAATTTTTTTCTCTTTTTTCTTTTTCTTTTTTTCTTTTCCTCTATTTCCTTCCCCTTCTTTTTCAAATTTCATCACCAGATTCCGAAGAAGGAGCTTGCAGACTCCGACTGGAGTCTGCAAGATCCCATATCGGGAGCTTTGCAACTCTGATCTGGGAGCTGCAACTCCCGAGTCGGAGACTGGAGTTTTCTCCGGTGGACTCTGGTACTAGAGTTTTTAAGAAGAAGAAGATAGAGGAAAAAAAGAATAAATAATAAAAAGAAAATGATTATGTTTTTAAAAATAATTTTGGGTCCTGTTTCAAGTATTAATTTTGTTGGGGTGTAATTTAGACTAATTATTTAGGACAATTTAAAATTTAGAGAAATTATGTGACTTAATTGTATAATATTTAGTGTCGATATCACAAAATAGAAAATATTGAGGGAAAATGTATAATAAACAGAAGTTGAATCGTTCGGATGAGAGGAAAATCTGATTTTGGACCAGGTGTAAAAATGTACTTTTCACATTTTAATTCGCCGACAGTCAAATTCGTGGGCTTGAGTGTAATTAAAGTTATCTAACTTGTATTTATTTGTCATTGAAAATAAGATGGTCACTCATGTGCAATTACGCATCTAACGTGGGATCTAGATATGTAATGGACTCTTGTTTTGAATTATTATAGTATATTTTTATTGGGTGAGCTACATTTCACCACAATATGTCCCTTTATGTTTCATCAACCCCTGCCTCAAATTTTGTGTTTCAAAGTGTAGAAATTCATTTCAATTAGATGCAATATTGGGACCACTTGGAAAGTTGTGTCGGTACAGCTGGCTGGAAAGTATGCATGTGCGTATTTGCAAATTGGTCCCCAAATTGAAAAGGATGAAAAATGTTATATAGACCAAAATGTCATTGATTTTGGGACCCTCTTTTTTTATTTGTTGGTAATATGAATACATTTGATAGTAATAGTACTTTTTTCTATTTATTATTAATTAATTTACTCAATTGATTGTAATTGTGATAAGTAATTTTGTTCTATATTGTCCCTCATGTTGATTTATTTATGTCTTCATACACACATAAACATATACACATATACACATAGAAACATAGAAACATAAACATGTACACATGTAATGTTAGAAACATTAACATATACACATAAACATAAAACATTATGCCATGTAGAAAAAATTGAAAAATCTATGTTTCTGAGAATTCAATTGAAAACATCAACATTATTTCCAATTCCATTAAAAAAAAAAAAAAATTGAAAAAAAAAATTCTAAAAAAAAAAAAGAGAAAAATGGAAGCTGGATTTCGAGCTTCCAACCGAAGCTTCCATGGAAGCTTGAATTAAGAGCTTCCATGGAAGCTCGTATTAGAAGCTCTAGTCGAGCTTCCATGGAAGCTCGGTTTCAGAGCTTCCACGAAAGCTCCAGATCGGAGCTTTGGAAGCTCCGATCTGGAGCTTTCGTGGAAGCTCTGATCTGAGCTTCCATGGAAGAAGAAGAATGGAAGTATGGAAGGAGAAGAAAAAAAATTTCAAAGAATGGAAGGAGAAGAAAGGAAGAAGAAAGAAAAAAATAAAGAAAGATGGTGAATTCTGGAAAGCTCCGATCTGGAGCTTTCGTGGAAGCTCTGATCTGAGCTTCCATGGAAGAAGAAGAATGGAAGTATGGAAGGAGAAGAAAAAAAATTTCAAAGAATGGAAGGAGAAGAAAGGAAGAAGAAAGAAAAAAATAAAGAAAGATGGTGAATTCTGGGAAGATGATGAATACATCTAATTTTCTGTGTTTGCAATTTGGCCCCAGACATTTTTTCCTTCAGTCTCTATTGGACTTAATAGGACTAGATATAACAAGTATGAAAGTGCATGGAGTATGTGTACAAAATGAATGGGGGAACCATTAGGGGACAAGAAATCTTTTATTTCAGTACAAAGTAGTGAGGGGAATGAAATAAATTGGGGAATATGTAAGTTGGGATTTGCCAATGAGGGTTTAATAAGATTGTAAGAAAATGAAGCCTAGTAAGGCAAAATGTAATAAGGCCTATTTTTATTTATGTCATCCTTCACCCTCCTATCATTTTATTTCAAACACAACTAGTATTCTTAATTATCGCGAATAATTCCACTAATTATCGCGAATAATCTCACTGAGTACTAGAAGTGTGATTCTAAATTATGAAAAAAAATCTTATGTGTTAAATTATGCTAAAATATGCTCAAATAGGTGAATAAAACTTGGTTTATTATTGAAAAATTGGTTGCGCAAGTTACATAAATCAGATAACATAAAACATAGCCAATATAATATTATTCACTTTCATAGATATCATAGGTCCCCTAACTAGATGTATATATGGTTAATAATCATTGTCCTTTCACGGTAAAAGCCCCTAAATTAAACGTATGAGAAATATGTATAATGAGATGAATTTGAAAGGATAAGAATAATAATGTCAGTTCTTGTTCAGGTGTGACGCATTGTGGCTATTCCATCAAATTCAAACTTCTCACCTTGCTTTCTTGATCTGTTGTACATGGATCACATGCACCAACATTCCATGCATCGAATTATCCCCTTTGATACTTGATTGAATCAAGTATTATGTGGCAAATGTGATTATTTTGAAAAATTATTATTATTATTATTATTTATTTATTTTTAGAATGAAAGGTCATATATTCATAACCAAAGAAGGAGCCAATGCTCAAGCATAGTTATTATAACGAATAGAAGCAAGTAACTAGCAGAAAGACTCTAAAACCGACTACTGGAAAAAGACACAAATGACACTTCTGGAAGAAAGAAAAACCAAAGAACAAAACAACGTAGACTAACACCACTATATCCCGGCTCCTGAAACTCAAAAGGGAGTGAGATAAACCCCATAGCATCAACGGAAAAAGAATGGCAAAGCTTGTGTGCGAGCTGGTTTGCTTCCCTCCGGATATGTTGCACTTTATAAGAAGGAAAGGAGAGTAGCAGATTATGGACTGCTGCTAACACATTTCCTGAAGGAGTTAATGCATTGGTGAAGCGCACCAAATCCAGAACCACCTGAATGTTGTCACCCTCCAAGATCACATGAGTCTGACCTAGGTGCTGAGCAAGTTCCAGCCCAAGTTAGCAGCTAGCAATTCAGCAGTATACACGTCAAAGCGAGCCGTTAATTTCTTCTTGTGCCAATCTAAAATGAAGCCGGTAGAGTCCCTGCATACTGCTGCAATGCCTCCCAAGGAACCATCTGGTGGAACAACGGCGTCTACATTGATCTTTACATATTCGACATCTGGGGGCGCCAAGGGCCATGGATTGTGACCTCTTTATCAAACACTTGGCCTACAGGAGAATAAGCATACGTCCTATGGAAACGGGCAAAGATCGCTACGGTTAACGACGGATAACGACGAACTGCGCTCTAAGCTCAGTTCGTCCTTGGAAGGAGCCAATCCGGCGTCGAACTAGTGACAGATTATGCTTATATGTCCCAATAGTAGAGATGGATGAGTCGATCCGTTGCTAACATAGTTGACCAAACTGCTTTTTTTTTAAAAAAAAGAAAATTGAAAAAAATAAATAAATTAACACATAGCGACGGATAAACTTATATGTCGCTATGTGTCGAATATACAGACGGGTTTCGTCTTCCCCAATTCATTTCCCCAAACCCTAACGACATCTCCTCCCATCTCAAATCGCTCCTTCTTCTCCTCCCATCTCAAATCGACATCTCCATCCACCACCACCACCACGACAAATCGGCTTAACCACTACAACCACCACCATGACCACATCGATCGGCTTCTTCTCCTCATTTCACACTTCCTCTCCGCCCCCAATCTTAAACCCTAACCTCTATTTCCACCACCCCTCCGCCCACCACCACCGGAGCACTCCACCCCTACCACCGGAATCGGGTATGTTCTTTCTTCTTTCTTCTTTCTTCTTTCATCTTTCTTCTTTTATTCTATCTTCTTTTCACTTCTCTGATTCACTTCTCAGATTCATTATCTCCACCGCGCCGGACCACCAGTTTCCTCCCCATTACCACTCTCTATTTGAAAGGTGATTAACCTAAACGCAAGATTCGATTTGATTTGACCTAAATTAACCCTGATTTTTAACTGAAATTTGGTTAATATTCATGTAATTTTCATGTTAAATGGAATTGAATATCATAATATATTCATATTAATACCTTAATATTCATGTTATTATATTCATGTTAGTTTTGTTAGGGCATAAGTTAGTTCTGATAAGTTGCTAAAGTTAGTTCTGTTTATTATAGTTTTGTTAATTAATAGATTAATAATGTTAATTTTGTTAATTATGTTATTTAGTTAATTTAATTAATTATGGTGTGATGATGCTAGAATTACGATTTTAGTGAATATTTAATCATTTTATAAAGTGTGATGATGCTATAATTATAGTCAGTTTAGGATGTGTTAGTTTAGACTTATCTTGGGTGATACCAAATGCTATACGTTTATTGTCGATCAGTAAGCGTTTTATTGGTTTTCACCCATTGATAAGCCTCACCGACATTTAAATGAACTGATTATTTAACTTAGCACACCATAAGACTTATATTGATAAACACTTATATATAATTTAGGTTCTCTTTCATATTTTTATATAAGCTATAAAGTGTGATGATGCTATTATAATCGGTTTCTGTGTGTTGGTAGGACTTTTCTTGGGCCCTAACTAATAGTACATGCTTAATATCAACCCGTGGGCGTTACATTGGTTAGGTCTCATAGAAAAATCTCTCTTACATTTAATCGAATTGATTGTATTTGACTGAACACACACATAAGAGTTTGTTTTTAATTGAAATGAATAAGTGTGATGATGATATACGTATATTAGTTTGGATGTGTTGGTTTAGGCTTACATTGGATGATAACTAATACTATACGTTTACTGTCGATCAGTAAGCGTTTTATTGGTTTGCACCCATTGGTAAGCCTCACCGACATTTAAGCGAACTGATTGTATTTAACTGAACACACCAGAAGACTTAAATTGATAAATATTTTAGTATTTGGATGAGAAGATGAAAAATTGTGGTGGTACAAATATAGAAGAAGCAGGCACAAGAAAGAATAATAATCATTTCTTGTGCCTGCTTCTTTTATATTTGTACCACCACAATTCTTCATCTTCTCATTATTAATATACCACATTTCTTTTGTAATCATGTAAACCATATATATAGATTGATGACTAGAAGTTTATGGCCGCGAAGGAGCAGTTTTTCGAGGAATTTAAGGTACTTTATTTATATTTAATAACTTTACGTCCGCATTCATGATGTTGGGTAGGCGGCGCCCATGATTATGTTAGACCGCAACCTTAGGTTATTGAGTAAGCGACACTCACTAAGTGTTACATTTAGGTAAAGTGTGTTTCACTTATTTAAATTGAATATTGCAGAACTACTACTATATGCCTCCTGCCCATACGGAGGAGTTATGGAATGCGTTCCTAGTCCGGGGATCTGACATCCACAGGCATTCGATGCAGCGGGCCAAAGATGAGTGGAGCAAGAAGGGAAAATGGGTTCCATGTATTTCTGCGGATGCTCGGCCGATGTGGAAGGCGTACTCGAACGGGGACCATCCCCTCCCGGCGTACAACTATGCTGGAGCTTTGGGTGGGGTGGAGAACGCAGAGGACTAGCTTGTACTTTTGTTGGTTCATTTTTAGTTTATGTTCGTACATTTTAGGATTGCATCTCCGTACATTTTGAGATTACCATTTTTTATATTTATGTTCGTACCTTTTTGTATTTTTGTACGTACACTATTAGTTTTTTGAATGAAATTTATATTTCCGTACAATCAATCATCTTATATATTTCTCTGGCACATTCAATTTTACCTCGAAAAACAAACTTAATTTGAAAACAATAATAGTATTTATTAAAAATATATATATACAACTTAGCGACGGATGGTGTTATCCATCACTACAACCTCTTGGCCAGGGTAGGCCACGTGTCCCATCAATTTACGGACGGAAAAACCGATCCGTCTCTACAGTATAGCGACGGATAAATTAATCCGTCTCCATAATGGTCAACGACAGTTATGGAGACGGATAAGTTTATCCGTCGCTATACTGTAGAGACGGATCGGTTTATCCGTCTCTTTTTTTGTTAGCGACGCCACTTTTCGCGACGTCCTATTTAGTGACGGAATATCCGTCGCTAATGGGTTGTAGCAACGGATCGTTAAAGTATAGCGACGGATGTGCTGTGTTCTTGTAGTGAATCTCGTAGGACATGCAAAGAACTCTACGCATTAGAGTCACATCAAATACACTTAGCATCATCGATCAAATGTCTCCTGTGGAGCTCGGCATTGACAGGCAGAATGCCTTTAAGACAATGCCGTAGGAAATGGCGTACTTTTGGTGGAATCCTCATATTCCAAACAAAATTCCAGTTGCGGATAACTGGGGCAGAAGATGAACCAGTCTGGTTGACTGCATTCCTATGCTTAATACTCATGGCCAACCTGTAGGCGGATTTGACGGAGTAAATTCCAGACTTAGTGTGATGCCAAATAACAACATCAGCGTCTGAAGTATTAGCCAATGCAATCTTGAGAATTTCCTCAATATCATCCTGCCAGAAAAGAAATGTAAGTATCTCCATATCCCAAACAAAAGAATGTGGGTTAATCAGAAAAGAAACCTTTAAGGGCCCTTCATTAAACAAATCTGGAGTTCTTGGTTTAAAATACTCATAACCAGGAATCCAACTATCATTCCAAATGTCAATATTCTCCTCATTACCAACTCTTCAACGCATGCCTTCCTTAACAAGGTCCTTAGCAGCAAGGATACTTTTCCAAGTGAAAGATGCATTAGACTTAGGACAGGCATTGAGAACTTTGAGGAAAATATTTTGCTTTAAAAACACAACTCAAGACAGACTCTAGTTTTGAAAAAATTCTCCAAACTTGTTTACCGAGCAAGGCAAGATTAAAGGCCCTAAGGTCTCTAAAGCCGAGGCCCCCATCCCGTTTACTCATGCACAAATTATCATATTTAACCCAATGCATATGAGCACTATCCCCATTACTCCACCAAAAATTAGGAATGAGGGATTCAATTTCCTTTAATAAGCTATCAGGCAATTTAAAACAATACATAACATATAACATAAGTAGGGATAGCATTGAGAACAGACTTAATCATTACTTCTTTGCTAGCTTTAGAAAGGAATTTTCCATTGAAAGATTGGATTTTTTTCCAAACTCTATCTCTAATCCACCCAAAAATTTCTCTTTTGCTTTCTGCCCATAGTTGTAGGGAGGCCAAGATACTTCTCATGTTTTTCCACTACTTGGACATTCAAAACAGTTTGAAAATTATTAATAATATTAGACTGCACGTTCCTGCTGAAAATAACATTAGATTTTTCCAAATTAATAACTTGGCCAGAAGCCAAACTATAAGTATGTAAAATATTTCTAATGGTTTCAGCAGCAGTAGGAGAAGCCTGGAAAAAAATCATGATATCATCACATCAGCAAAAAGGAGGTGGGAAATTTCTGGGGCATTAGAGTTCAGTTTAATTCCTTTAATGTTGCCATTAGTTGTAGCAGCAGCAAACAAAGAGCAAAGAGCTTCTGTACAGAACAAAAAAAGGTAGGGAGATAGAGGATCTCCTTGTCTGATGCCTCGAGTAGGAGAAAAGGGAGTGGACTCACTTCCATTTAAGATCAGAGCATAGGAAACTAAACGAACCGCAAAGCATAATTGTGTGAATAAAATTGTCATGAAAACCCATCTTTTGCATAAGTTTCTCAAGAAAAGACCACTGAACTCTATCATAAGCCTTACTTAAGTCCAATTTCATTTCAGAGAAACAAACCCCTCCTTCCCAGAAGTCTTACGTTTAAGATAGTGATTTAACTCACAAGACACTAAGACATTATCAGTAATTAGCCTACCCGGAATAAAAGCACATTGAGACTCGCTAATTAAATCATGCATATCAGGCTTAAGTCTGTTAGTGATGCATTTAGAGGCGACTTTAAACACGACATTACTGAGACTAATAGGTTTGAATTGGGTTATACGCTCAGGGTCTTTACATTTCGGGATCAAAATAATATGAGTAAAATTAAGTTTTGGATCCAAGACCCCATTATTTAACAAATTCAGATAACAATTAGTAACAAGTAACAGACATACCAACAATGGACCAAAATTTCTGAAAGAATAAAACAGGTAAACCATCAGGTCCTAGGGATTTAAGGGGATACATTTGAAAAACGGATTTTTACCTCATCAGGGTGTAAGGTTGACAGAGCTCCAGATTAAGTGCAGCTGAGACTTTGGGACTATATATTCAAGGGCTGCATCAATGCGATATCAGAGGGTTCAATGGAGCTGAAGATTTGATGAAAGTAATTCACGGCAATCTGTCCCATACCTGTGATATTAGTAACCAGCACATCCTCTTCATTTTTCAGACCCAAAATTTCATTTTTAGCTCTTCTGCTCGATGCTTTAGCATGAAAAAATGAATGTTTCTGTCCCCCTCCTGAAGCCACTGAATTTTTTATCTCTGTTGCCAAATAGTATGCTCTCTTTCAAGCAATTCTTCAAGATCTGTCTTCAACCTCTGGGATTCTTGCTTAATAGATGCAGTCAACCGCATTTCTTACAATTCGCTGAGCCGTTTACGGATATGCCGAATCCGCCCCTGCACGCTACCAAAACAGAGTTTACCCCAATTAGCAAGACCCACACGACACTGATCGGCGGCCACCGTGAATCCACTGACGAATCCCAATTAGCTTCCACGATATTGTTGATATCGGCATGTCGGACCCACATGGCTTCGAAATGGAAGCTGGGCCTTGTCTGTCGTCGATGGGACTCGGAGTCGTGCAATACAAGCTTCAGCGGATTGTGGTATGAGAAATGTCCTTTGAGATGGACAACAACGTTGGGGAAGAGAGAGGACTAAGATGAGTTTGAGAAGCTCCTATCCAATCTTATCTTAATAGTACGAGGGTACTCTCTTGTGTTTGACCAAGTGTGGTGGTACCCTTTATATCCCAAATCAGTGAGACCAACAGATTAAGTGCATTCATGGAAACCACGAAGATGGGAAGGACCGATCTGTAAACCCCCTAACTTTTCATCATTAAAAGAGCCTCATTAAAATCTCCCATACAAATCCAAGTCATATTAGACATTTCCCCCAATCTTTTCATTAAATTCCATGTATACTTACGCCTACTAAGATCTGGTTCGCCATAGAAACCAGTGAAACGCCAAATTGTATTATTATTAGGAATTGGGAAAAGATTTGTAAATCTACTACTACATCCTTAGCCCAAAGCAACGCCAAACCACCTGACCTGCCTTGAGCTGAAACAGGAAAACCAAATAAACTAAATTTTTCCTTCAACCTATCCACCTTACGGTCATTCAAGCGAGTTTCCATGAGGAAGATGAGGTGGGGGTGAGACTCGCTAATCAAGCCTCCAAGTTCTTCAACTGTCCAAAGCCCCCCCCCCCCAGGCCTTGGCATTTCCAAGCAAGGATACTGTTGAAGGGTAATTCGTACTTCTTCCTAAGTTCGCAGTAGATCGTCACGATAAGCTATTCTAGTTCTTCTTCATGTAGTATTCCTCTTGAATTGGTAGGAAACCTTCTTGTAGCTTCCTCGTACCTGAAATATACTAGAGGGGGGGTTAGTGTCTCTTGCCCGGTCTGTAAGATATCAGACCGGAGTGACGACTTTACGTGTAGGGAGTTGAGAGGCTTCCCTAGTACGAGTAGTAAATGTGGTGGGTGAGTGGTAGGTGAGAGGTGTTAATGCTTACCCGCTGGGTAATGAATGAGCTCCTTATATACTCGTAGTATTTTAAAATGTCATCCCTTGTAGGATCGTGACAAGTGTCCGGACGGGATTGAAGCCTCCTTAGGCCCAAGCCCATTAAGGAGGTCCATGGGCCTTGGCCCAAACATCTTGGCTAGGGTTGAGAGGGCAACATGGACTTTTCGAGTCCCACGTAGTAATCTGGAAGACGGGCCCCACTAGGAGCGACCATGGGTGGTCGCCCCGGTGTCCTCGTGCCTTCCTCTTATGTATGTGGTCCGAGTAGTGCTCTGCCTAGTTTCTCTCAGAGAGTGTTACCTTGACGTAAGGTCCTCCTCGAGCCTTAGAGATGCTCCTCGAGCTCAATAGATGCCTTGTCCTTGTGATGAGCTTATCTTGAGGGTTGGCCTCTTAGTGATGGTCAGGCCCTATGTTGGTCGAACCACACCTTAGTGACATTCTTGAGGGACGACCTATGATGCTTTGTCGCGCTCTTAGACCGCTCCAGTTCGTACATGCGGACTGGACATATTTCAACACTAACATATGTCCCCCTAGTTTCCAACTATCTTTGTAGAAGATAGTTGAGGAACTATGTTGAAGTAGGGGTCGAGCAGAGCCTCGACTAGTAGTGGGCGAAAAAATATTTCTGTATTCGCGCCTTGGTATCTTTCCATCCTCCAATCTCTCCCTCCCCCCCTTTTTATAGGGTGCGAGCAGACGTTGCTCGGACCTTATGAAAAGAGGTATATTTGCTGGGCAGAGATCGGATCCGGGTAAGTATTCCTTGGTGGGAATAGGTATTCGATTTTTGCCTCTTCGCCTTTTTCTTTTGCAAATTGTCTCGAGGAGACAATTGTGAGAGAGTGTCATGGAATGACTTCTTGCCACCTTTTTCTTTGCAAATTATCTCGAGGAGATAATTGTGAGAGAGTGTCATGGAATGACTTCTTGCCACCTTTTTCTTTGCAAATTGTCTGGAGGAGACAATTATGAAAGAGTGGAATGGAATGACTTCGTGCCACCTTTTTCTTTTGCAAATTGTCTCGAGGAGACAATTGTGATAGCGCCTTCTCGGTCCCGTAAAACGGATCTGACAACTTTTTCTCCTCGGGTAATGGTTGCTCGTCGCTCCGTCGTTAATTCTCGTGACATGGTCCTCGCTCCACGGATTATCTGGTGTAACTAGGTAATCCGCGTTTACCTGGGCAGGTGTTGATAGTGTATATGTCCTAGAGACAGTCCTTACTAAGGGCATAGTGCCCTTATAGAGGGCATATATGTACTATTACACAGGTCAACGTAATATAATATATGTTTGTTGCATTTTACTATTGAGTATCTGTGAAACCCTAGGAAAAAAAAATATATGACAAGAATATATGGTAAAATTCTAATTACTCCTAGCTAATTAATTAAATATTAATAATAACTAATTTATTTGATTACAAGATGAGAAATTATGCATCCGAGATGGTTTAGTTATATTGCTTTCATCGCGCAGAATCGTTGTCATGCAAATGAAAGTAATGTACGACTCATATAACAATATTCAACAAAAAGAACTAATCCCAATTTAAATAAATAAAAAAATAATAATGAAATGAAAGAAAAGACACATTAATTACTAAGCTAGCAACCCATTGATTAGTAAGCTAGCTAATGGGGTCATGTAACACATGACAAGGTTGACAAAAGTCAACATAGTCTACATATAAATAGGACCAAATCTCTTTTCCACATTCCATTCTTCTCCAACACACTACTAAAATTTGAAGACACCACTTTCTTTAACTTCACTAAACAAAAACCCACTTTCATCTCAAATTTCACACCTTCCATTTTGTTGATCTTGCATGCAAGGTAAGTTCCTAAATCCATTCCTAAAGCTCTCTAATGATATAAGAAAAACAATCATCCATACAAGAATGAATGTCTTCATAAAAAATAAAAAATAATAAATAGATTAACATATCTTTCTTCCCAAATATTGCAAGGAAATCAACTCAAGGAAGAATCAAGCAATGAAATTCATGAAGAAGGGAGCAAAACACTAAAAGATTTACCAAGAAAAGCCTCCAAGCAAAGTAATGGTGGGTAAAATTCTCTACTCATCTCTTAAATCTCTCTATAATCAAACTATTGTTGTATACATGTATTGATCTTGGTTTCTTGAACCTTTATCCTCAAAATTAGTTTTTGAAATGTGTCAAACTGAAATAAATGAGTTTCAATCTTGTTGAAATTACATTGCATGTTTGAATTGAGGTTTGGATGATGAGAATTGGAAGTTTAGATAAATTCGTAGTGTAAACTGCTACAATTGTGTAAAATCAACTGTAAATGGAAAACAAAGTATATATTAATGTAAATTTAACTGGAGGTGGACAACACTCTGTTTTATCTCTTAGTTTTGGAATTTTAGAAATCGGATGAATCTTGAATTAATTAAAATTCGGACAAGTTTGTGATTCTGTAAAATGACGAAAACAGAGGGCTCTGTTTCTAAGTCGCTTTTAAGTATCTTTAAGCATCCAAATGAGTCTGAAATTTTTTGTGGTGGTAGTGTTTAGAGTTTTTCAACTATGGAAATTGGAATTATATTTTTATCAATTTTCTTGAATAATTTATGAATTTATTAGTAACACTGCTCTCTGCAAAAGTGTTGAAATGATAAAAATCATCGTGACTAGTTCACTAACCATAAATAGGCCTATGAGTAGTCTATAGAAAGCTAAGAGACACTAGTATATGGAAATAATTTTTATAATGAATTTCCAGATTCATTATATATGTGAAATGGCTGAATAACCCTAATGTAAGTTTATGTCCAAAATGAAGAAACGTATTTGTTGGTCTTAAAGAGAAGAGTTGTTGTTTTAAATGAGTTGTGGACATAAACTAGATCGATTCATCTCAAACATCGTACTCTCGCACCTAATAATGAATAAATTTCTTGTAATCTAGACTTACAATAAAGAATGATACGTTAAACATTATGAAATGTTCAAAAATTGTTAAAATACGAATCCATGAAAGAGGGTGTCAACCTAGATAAAAAGAGATCCCCACTAAATTGAGGGCGGCAACCTCATTAAAAAGAGATCCCCATTACACCGAGGGCGGCAACCTCGTTAAAAAGAGATCCCCACTACACCGAGGGCGGCAACCTCGTTAAAAAGAGATCCCACGTACTACACCGAGGGCGGCAACCTCGCTAAAAAGAGATCCCCACTACACCGAGGGCGGCAACCTCGTTAAAAAGAGATCCCACGTACTACACCGAGGGCGGCAACCTCGCTAAAAAGAGATCCCCACTACACCGAGGGCGGTAACCTCGTTAAAAAGAGATCCCCACTAAAGTGAGGGCGGCAACCTCGTTAAAAAGAGATCCCCACTAAATTGAGAGCGGCAACCTCGTTAAAAAGAGATCCCAATGTGTGTACCAATCCCTTTTTTTAAAGGAGATTAAATCTATCATTAATAGCAAGATTTCACGACAATCTTTGAAAGAGATTTAACTACTCGTGATAACCTTGGTTTCACAAGTGATTTCAATAAGTACGAACACTACATCCTAATATGTATTCTATTTCAGGATGAGTAGAATAAATAATTTACTCAGATTTAGCGAAGTGGCTTAGAGCCTCACATGAATTTAATAAATATTCCAGTGAAGTTGAAGAATTTAACATTTAAATAATCATAAGAAAGATCATTTTTTCACAAGCGAACCCCTCCCCTTTCACCCACTGAGCTCGTTTGGCTCACTTCCATTAATTTTAAACTTTTACAGGCGGATCTGTTTTGATGGGAATCAAGACGATTTACCAGAAAACGCTCAAGGACCGCATGGGTTCACGAAGAGTGAAGACTTCTACTCGTAAACGGAGAAAAATTTATAGTTGACAAGAATTTTGGTTCATAGTCACTTGAGTTTGTCATGTAATGTGAACTAGAGTGGTAAGACTTATCTGGCAATGAAATGTAATACGAAACGTATCTTGAATATTGTGTGCATTTTTAACACCACTAATATCTAGGGTGTTACAGTATCGCTTTCATATTTATATTACACCAGGCATGCAGCATGTCATATCTCTATTACTGTCTGTATTGATATTAAACATGTCCCCTCGGATAGATGACCGATCACACAGATAGTGGGAGCTATGTGAGTTATCATCTATCCCAAACTCTCCCTAGTCGAGGTTCATCTCGGATGTAGGGGTCTGAATGAACCAGACGAGACTAGTATGCGTGGAGGTTATACTTGTTGGAGCAAGTGTGAGCCGATCCCACGGCCACGGAACGAATTGTTGGACAATCGAGAAACATTCCCATAACTGCGCATAGTTGTTCGAAGAAGGATTATCGAACAATGGATGTACCCACCGGACACTCCCATCGATGTATACTCTACACCGAATTGTCTATGGGAACCGGTGAGTTGTCGAAGTGATGCCAGTCGTCCTTTGTACTTACAGGACTTTATCATCACATTTGTTGCCCCATATCCTTGGTGGACCCGTCGATGTCAGCTCTGAATAAGCAGCTGACCTAAGACACGATCCAGGATTATGGCTACATACAAATGGGGATGATAAGTGATTCTGTGAAGGATTCATCTCTCAAGTGTAGCACAGGAGAGCACTGCTCATAGTCTGCATAGTTGTGTTGGTAAAGTCACTGGCCAGTGCGAATGATATATTATGATGGTCATAAGTATATCTTAACCAAGCAACTCCCTAAGACGCCCGTGGATGTATTATTGGGATAGACACTTCATCGATCCTAGATACATTCGAGCAAGTCAGATGAAGGGATGTTACCATCGCCGCGTTGAGCGCAACAGGCTTCGCAACGAAAGGGTTAGCTTTGAGAAACCTCTCAAACGTCCTCACGTATTAATATTGCAAATGGAACCGTCTAGGAATTTCGTGTTGCCTAGTCTAGGACTTGCTTAATACGATGAGGCCTATGGGTCACACTATGTGGTGATTCAGCCTATCAGAATATCCTTGAAGATGGAATCGCAATTAATTTGGAATTAATTGTGATTGATGGATTATAATTGATTTGAAATTAATTATAATATTTGTTGGCTCAATTAATGATTTGGAATTATTAATTGAATTGGCTAATTAATTGTATTTTATGTAAATACAATTAAAGATTATATTTTGGAAATATAATAGGGTTTTGATTTGAAAGGATATGTTAATTTAGAATTAACATATGCACTTGGGCAAAATCTACTTGGAGTTTGAATTGCCTTAGAACTATAAGTGGGTCCCAAAATTAGGACCCACGTCCCGTAGGACTGGGCGCGCGCGCGCGCATGGATAAGGTAGGGGAAGGAGTTCGACTCCTTCCTCTATTAGAAGTCCAAGGGATAAGTTAGATTTTCCTGATTGAGTTTTAATTTGATTGGGAATGAATCTAGACTTGATATTGGTTTCCTTGTGCGATAAGAATTAGATTCTTATTCCTTTACGAAGTCTAATTGCTTATGCTTTAGGCTTCTGTAGACTACTATATATAGTAGACTATTAGAGAGTTTTTGATACACAGTTTCAGACACAGTTTTGCACACAGTTATTCTACCCCGTTTTCTTAGAGAAAATAAAAGCTCTCCCCTCCTCTCTAAAGCCACACGCGCGCCACCTCTGCCGGAGGAATCGCCGCCCCGTCTTCTTGGTCACACAAAGAATATCGTAGCATTCTTCCGATAGGCTGTTCATCCGTGGATACCAAGGTTGAGGTTCTAGGAGCCGGAAACTAACTCTTATTGTCTTGCAGATATACAGAGTATTGCAGATATCTTCGACTTCGACGAAGGAGAAGATACACCGGAATATTACGAAGACTTGGAAACTGCTTTGGAAGTAAGGTTAGTCTTCTAATTGACGTGTTTATATATATACGACATATGCATAATCAATTAACCTGTATGTTAAGAAAATTTTTGAAATTCCGCTGCGTACCCAAGGGGTAACTCTGACCATATTTTCTTACAGTGGTATCAGAGCGAGGTTAATTGATTACGTATATACGTATATATATTGTATGATTTTGTAGATATGTGGATGCAATTGATTCTATGATTAATTCGATTTTCAAAAGTTTTGTTTTTTTATATAAATTTAGAATTTATATTTTTCAAAAATAAAAAAAAATTAAATATATATATTTTTGACCGGGCCGCCTGCGTGACGCAGGCGGCGGACGCCTGCAGCCGCAGGCGCTGTGCCCGCGGCACGGGCGCCGGGCACCCGGGGCACCAGTACCCGCGTTCCGCGGGCTCCGGTCGCCCGGTACCGCGGCGCCGGTACCCGCGTGCCATATCCTAGCAAGCCGGACTATCTCCCCGCCTGGGTCCCGGAATGTCTAAGGGCTGGGATCCTTTACCCATTCGAGAAGGCAGCTCTCCGCAACGCTGCTTGGGTCAAGGTCAGCGATCCTGTCATTGGCCGAGCAGCGGACTTCGTCGAGCCGGAGCTGCTCCTTTACATGAAGGCCATTAAGGAATGTTAGGCCCAAGAGCGAGACGCCGCCGAGATTCAGGAATTGCTAAGTCCGACTCGAGGAGCGACCAGCGCGAGCGGCCCGGTTACTGACTTGACCGGTAATCGGACTCATTAAAATCGAAGAGCCATTGAGACCGAGTATACTCGGGGATGTTGTAATTTTTCCATTTTCTGTACTTGTCATTTTTTCCGAACAATTTCCCTTATTTCCATTCGACCCTTTGTGGTGCTCGTCAAAACATATTTCCTTGTTGTAATATGTTGTCAACTGTTGTCTTTTCGCTCTTATTTCTCCAATAAAAGTTTGTTGCTCTTCGTTGGCTTACTCATAATTATGTTTTTCACTAACTCTTTTTCTGTTATGACGTATAACTTGATAGAGTAGTTAAACATGTATAAGTTAGAACCGAGGATAGAAGTTCCTCGCACCGTTGGTCGGTAAAGTGATCTTCGCTAGTAATACTTCGAATTAAGCTCCTCGAGCTATCAAAGTAATCCCCGCGCTTGTCGATTTTCTTGACAACTAAGAAAAAACTCTAAGTGTTGAACTCAGAAAAAATTCTAAGTGTTGAGTCAGAAAGAATCGAGCTCCTCCTCCTCGATTTCTTTCTACTCCTCGCTTTTACCTCTTTAAAAAGCGTCCCGATTAATTCTTTCCAAGAGATGAGAGAGCGGGAAGCATTACCCCAATCATGAAAATCGGAGAGCTTTTATGTAGATCGAGCAAGCTCTCTTGATCGAGTAGCATTTTATTCTTTTTTGAGTATAGAACTACTATACTTGAACATTTTCTTTGTTGAAAGATAGACATTGTATTGATTTGTCAGAAATGCAATTACAATGGGGGCTTCACGGCCAGCTTTCTTACAACATTTTCTTAACCAAAAAACATGAGGTACCTCTCACACAAGCTTGTGAGGAATCCTTCTCGATCTTCGGGCCTTTCACAGGAGCTCTTCAAAAAGCTTGTTCATCAAACATCTCAAGCGTAGAATCTTTGGAGGTTAGAAGTATTCCACGGGTTTTTCAATACTTTCCCTTCCATGTCTTGGAGACGATAGCTTCCATTGGACCTTGCTTCGATTATTTTATAGGGGCCTTCCCAGTTGGGTTGCATTTTCCCAACTTTGCCTAGGATGTCCGCTCTTCGGAGTACTAAGTCTCCTACTTGGAAGTCTCTCTCTCTTACGCCCTTGTTGTAGGTCTTCGCGATCAGTGCTTGATATCTGAGGATGTTGGCCAAGGCGTTGGTCCTCGCTTCACTTACCGTCTCCAGATCGAAGAGCCTCTCGGTATGATTGTCCTCGGGTTGATACCCTTGGATTCTGAGTGTTTCTACCGCCATTTCCGCTGGTATGACTGCTTCAGAACCATAAACTAGCGAGAAGGGAGTCTCTCTTGTAGCTGTTTTTGAAGTTGTGCGGTATGCCCATACTACTCCATCAAGCTCGTCGACCCAGTCCTTGTTGGTGGCGAACCTCTTTTGCAAGTTGTTAACAAGGATTTTGTTGACAGCCTCTGTTTGCCCGTTGGATTGAGGATGTCCTACCGAGGTATACCTCCTCTGAATCTTCATTTCCTTGCACCATTCATTGAACCTTTGGCCACAGAATTGAGCACCATTGTCCGAGATGAGGACTCTCGGCAAACCAAATTGGCACACAATGTTTCTCCATACAAAGTTCATCACCCTCTGTTCGGTGATAGTAGACACTGCCTCAACCTCCGACCATTTGCTAAAGTATTCGACCGCAACGATGATGAACTTCTTTTGACCCGTGCCTCTCGGGAAAGGACCGACTATGTCGATGCCCTTATGTCGAAAGGGCAAGTGATGGTAATGGGCATGAGGGGTTTCGCTGGGACATTGATCAAGTTGGAGTGCATTTGACACTCATCGCACCTTCTTACAAATTGAGAAGCATCTTCACGAATAGTAGGCCAGTAGTATCCTTGTCGAATGATTTTTTGCGCGAGGGTTCTTCCTTCGGCATGGTCCCCGCAACTTCCTCTGTGCAATTCTCCCAAAAGTTTTTGCACTTCTTGTTCGACGACGCATCTCAAGTAGACCCCCTCAAAGGATCTCTTATACAAGTAGTCTCCTTGCATGACGTAGCGGCCTGCCTTTCCCTTAATCTTCCTTGCTTCAGCCTTATCACGAGGAAGGCTTCCATTTGTGAGATAGGTAGTGATCTCTTGCATCCAACTTGGTTGAGTGTCAATTGCCAAGACGTTTGGCTTTGATGAACATAGGGATGACGCATTGATTCTCATAAGTATCACATTCCGGGTATCCACTCCTCCGGAAGCTGAAGCATACTTTGATAGGGAATCTGCTATTTGATTGAGATCCCTTGAGAACTTCTCAATCTCACAACTTTCAAATTTTTGGATTTCCTCTGTGATGGCGCTCTTGTACTCAGCCAGTAAATCCTTCTTGGTTTTGAATTTCCCCGAGATTTGCTTCTCGGCCAGTTGAGAATCAGTGAAGAGATGTAGCTTCTTCACTTCAAGTGCTTTTGCCATACGTAGAGCGATGATGATGGCTTCATACTCGGCTTCATTGTTGGAGACCGGGAAACTAAGAGTGACGGCGTACTCAAGTTCAGCTCCTCCGGGACTCTTGAAGTATATTCCTATCCCGCCATTTTTTCCTGATGAGGATCCATCCACATGAAGAATCCAGACGTCTCCATGGTTGACTAGTTCCTTGGGTTTTGAAGGGACGGTCTCCGTACCCTTTGGCTCCTCGATCTTCTTTGCCAGGAACACTTCATGCCTTTTTCTTTTTGTCTGGGACATCTCTTTGAGCTCTTTCAAAGCATCTTCAAGAGCTTGCGTAGGGTTGCTTTGCCGTGGTTGCTCCTCGACCATCATCATGACATTCTGTGTCTCTGGAGGGTTTTCCTCTGAAGTTCCCTTGGAGGGATACTCTACGAGGAAGTCGGCAATGACTTGTGCTTTCTTGGCCAAGGGTGCTTGATAGTCGATGTCGTACTCTCTCAATTCGATTGCCCACCTTGCTAATCTTCCCGAGTTTTCGGGTTTTCCAAGGACTTGCTTGAGAGGTTGCTTCGTTAAGACTACAACCTTGTGAGCTCCAAAGTAAGGCTTCAACCTCCTTGCCGTATAGACTAGGGCGAAGGATAGCCTCTCAATATCCATATACCGCGTTTCAGCCCCGGCGAGTACTTTACTCAAGTAGTAGATGGGCAAGTGGTCGTTACCTTAGATTCGCACCAAGACCGAGCTGATAGCTTCTCCAGTCGCTGCTAGGTACAAGTAAAGTACCTCTCCCTCCATGGGTTTTGACAATAGTGGGGGAGAGAGTAGATACTCTTTAAGCTTCTCGAACGCTTGATGATGTCGTTTTTCACCAATTAAATTTGTTTAAAAGCCAAAGAACACTTATCACTACACAAACTAGAGTGCAATGGCAAGTTTTCCCCGAGTGTCGTTCTCTCGGGACCTAACGTGTCTTTGTTTGAGGTTTTTGCTAGTTATTTCAGTCAACGAGTTCAAATGTTTGTAGAATTGCTTTCTTAGAACAAAGCAACGAGAAATCAGATTGTTGTAATCAAAATTGGAAAACGGTTGGTGGTAGAAATCAAATACACATGCATGGGTTACGAATATGCTCACAAGTTCAGTGCGTAAAACCTTCGATCAAGTCTGCTAAGCAACTTGTCTAGGTAACTTTCAAGACACACATCATAAAAGACCACTATCAATACTTTAGAGGTGCTTGTCACTAACACCATTTATCTAGCATGCTGCAAATCTCTAACATACAATCCTATAGCTTTCATTGACCAAGAGTTTGTCACTATACTCAATTCGAATATATTTTATAGGCAACTAAGAATCATATGAAGGAATTTGCAGAAAGATTGAATCACAATCTCATGTAAGCATAAACATAACCCATAGCATGCATATCCTACATTCTACCACCAACACAAAGGTTTTAGCTACTCATATTCATCAACATAGACATCAAATCATATGAATTGTAAATAGAATACATCAAATCAAACTACTAGACAAGAGATAATGATACAATGTTACCACCAAGCTGTCACTAATCGGTGGGTATTGATGAAACCTCTCCGTAGATGAAACAACGGATGCAATCCTATGCCAAAACCTTTAATCCAAGCTAAAATACAATGTAATCTGAGTTTTCTCTGAGTTTTGGGGCTTAGGAGCTCTCCAAAACAAAGCTACAGTTCAAAAGTATCCAAAAAGTAACAGAAGATCAGATCTAAGAAGGAAAATCCGAAAACATAACCGCTGCCAAGCGGACCGCTTGGAGAGGCCAAGCGGAGTGCTTGGCCAGCCAAGCGCTTCGCTTGGCTGCTGTGCCAAAGCTCCTGGAAAATGAAGCGGAGCGCTTCACTATTCCAGGCGCTTAGCTTGGCTTCTGGGCAGATTTTTGTCTTCCAACTCAATCTTTTTGCCCTCGAACGGCCCTCGGGTGCCTTGGACTCATCCTTCTCGATGCTTATTGATGCTCAAACACTCACGAACAAGCCACGAAGATTGGGGAACTTCAACGGGGCCATCTTTTTTCATAAAAAAGGCTCGTTTTTAGCTCCAAAAACGCCGTTTCGTACCTAAGTGCCTGAAAATGCAGAAAACACAAAACGTGACACTATTCTACAAAACTAACCAAAAAACAAGGCTAGAAGATAGCAAAAGAAGGTAAAAAAGACAAGATGAACGCGTCAAAAATACGTTCATCAAACTCCCCAAACCAAACCTTTGCTTGTCCTCAAGCAACAAACTATCCGAAATGCAACACAAAAGGAGTCTCATGCCAAGTAAAGTGAACTAATCTATTGAATCTACCAAATGCTTATGAACAAAACCAAATGAGCATGACATGCAAGTAGGTTGAAGAATGCCTCGATTGCGAATATACACATTCTCATGTGCACTTGGTTAAACAAGGGAGTCTCTCGTAACATCTTCTACCTGGACCTGGTCAGTGACGACACAATGATGCATGTTATCATACTACAATTGCCCCGTGCCTATGAAACCGAGGGCTTACTACTGTTCACCAAGCGAGACTTTTCCTCAAGAGAGGACGAACCAATACTGGCTCTCATCAAACGAAGGAGGGTTCCCTTAGAAAGATAACACTCCCCTATTCTACCCAGACTCTCAAGAATGAGCCTCTTTCAACCACTTCTTGAATAGCAAGACGAGGGTGGTCAAGAACAGGCCTTGGACAAAGGCGACACGAAACGAAAGATAGAATTTACAACTCGGTACTTCACAAGGACAAAATATTTACAAGACACTTGATACTACGAGACTGCTTTTGGCTTGCAACGACCCTTCTTTTGCTTTTGGGTCTTATTCTTTATTTCCCCTTTTTTTTTCTTTTCTCTTTTTTTTATTTTCTCTTTTTTCTTCTTTTCTTTTTCTCTTTCTTCTTTTTTTTATATAGGGGCAAGCAGCAGTACTAACTGTCAAAAACACCTCCCCAAACCTATTCGAAAGAATAGGTTTGAGCACAAAGACGAAAAAGAAAAAGGAAAGACTTTTACAAAGACACCTCCCCAAACCTATTCGAAAGAATAGGTTGGGACACAAAACAAAAAGAAAAAGAAAAAGGAAACTTTACAACGACTCAAAGACGAAAGACAAGATCAATAAGGCAACCCCCTCCCCAAACCTATTCGATAGAATATGTTTAATACAAGGAATCGCACACCTCACACTACCTCCTTCCTAGGCATTTGGCAATCTCTAATCGAGGTGAAGAACTTGTCGCCTCTTATGTACATAATTACACGGGTTACAACCATAGACTCTAACATGCATCATTTTATAAGGACATCGTGAACCGCAGCAGAAGAAACACCACTCAAGGTGATGTCGAAACTACTAGGCTTAACTAGTGCACATGCGAATGTGACAAACCAAGCGAGACAAGCCTCAAACTACTTGCAAAGTGATGCAACATATGATCAATGGTCATAAACACTTAGTCTACTCAATAAAAAAGTTCAAAAGACTTGGCAATAAACTCCACACATAACAACGTGCAACAACTAATCTAGGGATGATATGCATGTAAAAATTTGAAAAAACACGACAAATCACATGAACTTGAGTAAAATCAGGCATGTACGAACCACACAAGCATATAGTACTGAAAATCCAATACCCCCTCCCCAAACTTAAACTTTTGCTCGTCCTCGAGCAAAGAAAAGTTGAATGAAAAGGAAAAATTGGATTGAAAGTACACTTCCCTGAGATAAAGGTTCGTGTCCAATCTCCTATATATGAGTAGTACCTGAAAGGACTCAAGAAACATGTGAAAACGGGTGCGCAAAGGTGAGAAGAATGGAAAAAACGAGGAAAATCTGGGTACAGGGTCCAAGCGGAGCGCTTGGGAGGCTCCAGGCGCTCCGCTTGAAATTCCAGTAAGAATGAAATTCTTACTGGAATTCCAAGCGGACCGCTTGGGTTTGCCAGGCGCTTCGCTTGGATCTGTTTCCAGATTTTCGATGTTTTTTCCTATCTTAATCACCTAAGGCACCAAGACAAACACTAGACTAAACGAATCACGACAAAAGGCACACAGGCCACAACTACAAAAGCAAATAAAGAGTGCAAGAAACTAATGAAATGAACTAAGATACAATAGGTACCTCGACCAAGTCAACTTCCACTTCATGAGTCGACTCGAGAGGCTCTAGGTACGGCTTAACTCTTTGGCCATTGACCTTGAAGGTAGCTCCGGTTTTGTTGTCCAAGAGTTCCACAGCACCATGGGGTGCTACTCGGACAATTTCAAATGGTCCGTCCCATCTAGAACGGAGTTTTCCAGGAAAAAGTCGCAACCGAGAGTTGAAGAGGAGTGCCTTTTGACCTGGGACTAAATCCTTGCGGATGATGCCTCTATCATGATACCTCTTTGCTCGTTCCTTGTATATCTTACCACTTTCGAAGGCTTTCAATCTTAGCTCATCTAGCTCGGTGAGTTGCAAAAGTCTTTCTTCACCGGCTTTCTCCATATCAAGGTTCAATTGCTTGATAGCCCAAAGCGCTCTATGCTCCAACTCCACGGGTAGATGGCAAGCTTTCCCGTACACAAGCCGGTAGGGAGTGGTACCAATCACCGTTTGAACGAAGTCCTATATGCCCATAGTGCATCTGGCAACTTGGTGGACCAATCCTTCCTCGAGGGTTTGACCACTCGCTCCAAGATTTTCTTGATTTGCCGATTGCTCACTTCCACTTGGCCAGATGTTTGAGGATGATATGGAGTAGCAACGATATGTGTCACCCCGTACTTCTTCATGAGATTAGCGAAGACCTTGTTCACAAAGTGAGCTCCCCCATCGCTGATAATGGACCTCGGGGTCCCAAACCTATTGAAGATCACATCACGAAGAAAAGAGAGTACAACCTTGGCATCATTAGTCCGGGTGGGAACAACCTCTACCCATTTGGTGACATAGTCGCCCGCAACCAAGATATATTCATACCCATTACTCTTAGGGAATGGTCCCATAAAGTCTATACCCCAAACATCAAAAGGCTCAACAACTAAGTTACCTTGCTGGGGCATCTCTTGTTGCTTGCCAATGTTGCCACTCCGTTGGCATGAGTCACATTGCGCCACAAATGAGCGCGCATCTTCAAACAAGTTGGGCCAAAAGAACCCAGATTGAAGCACCTTGCGAGCGGTCTTTTGGCCACTATAATGCCCTCCACATTCTAACTCATGGCAGAATCTCAGTATCGACAATTGCTCTTTCTCGGGTACACACCTCCGCAAGACTTCATCTCCTCCCTTGCGGAACAAGTACGGGTCATCCCATATGTAATGGCGAAAATTCCTCACAAGTGAACACCGTTCGGGTCCAGAGAGATGGGTTGGCATCACATTTGTGGCTAAGAAGTTAACGATATCGGCGTACCATGGTTCCAACTCTATGCGCATTAACTGATCATCGCGCAAATCATCTGGGACGGGTGTGTCATCTTGTGGAATGTTTGGCAACCGGGATAAGTGGTCCGCCACTAGATTTTCCTTGCCACTTTTATCAATTATCTCCACTTTGAACTCTTGGAGAAGAAGTACCCAACGCATCAAGCGGGGCTTGGTTTCACGCTTAGCAATCAAATGCTTGAGAGCTGCATGGTCAGTGTGAACAAAAACTTTTTACCCAGTAATATAGGACCTGAATTTACTTAGAGCAAAAATAACCGCTAAGAATTCTTTCTCAGTGGTAGTATAATTAATCTGAGCAGCATCTAAGGTCTTACTAGCATAGTAAATCACTCTGAAATGGTTATCAACCTTTTGACCAAGAATAACACCCATAGCATAGTCAGAAGCATCACACATAATTTCAAAAGGAATTTTCAAATCCGGAGAGACTACAATAGGGGCTGTTAAGAGTTTCTCCTTAAGGGTGTGGAAAGCGTCAAGACATTCTTGTGTGAATTCGAAGGGAACATCTTTAGCAAGCAAGTTACTCAAGCACTTAGCTATCTTAGAGAAATCTTTGCTAAATCTCCTATGGAAGCCTACATGCCCAAGGAAGGATTGAAATTCACGCACACAAGTAGGTGGAGGTAACTTTTCAATGATTTCAAGTTTCCCTTTGTCTACCTCTATCCCTCTTTTAGAAATAGCATGTCCTAACACAATTCCCTCTTTAACCATATAGTGACTCTTTTCCCAACTCAAGGTAAGATTACATTCAATACACCTCCTTAAGACACGATCAAGTTTATCAAGACAATCATGAAATGAATCAGCGTAAACGGAAAAATCATCCATAAATACCTCAACAAATTTATTCACCATGTCGGAGAAGACGGAGAGCATGCAACGTTGGAAAGTGGCCGGAGCATTGCACAATCCGAAGGGCATCCTATGGTATGCGAAAGTGCCGAAAGGACATGTGAAGGTGGTCTTCTCTTGGTCCTCGGGAGCTATAGGAATCTGGTAGAAACCTGACAAACCATCCAAGAAACAATAGAACTCTTGCCCAACTAGGCGGTTAAGCATATCATCAATAAATGGTAAAGGAAAATGATCTTTCTTTGTGGCAGAATTCAATTTCCTATAATCGATGCACATACGCCACCCCGTTGTTTTCCTAACGGGTACTAATTCCCCTTTATCATTTGCTTCGACCGTGATACCCGACTTCTTAGGGACTACATGGACGGGACTAACCCATTTGCTATCGGGAGCTGGGTAAATCATCTTAGCATCTAGGAGTTTAAGCACCTCTTTCTTCACAACTTCTTGCATAGCTGGGTTTAGCCTACGTTGTGGTTGCCTAACAGGTTTCGCATCTTCCTCTAAGGCTATTTTGTGGGTACATTGCACCGGGCTTATACCCTTGATGTCACCTATGCTCCATCCTATGGCTCCGGTGTTTCTTTTCAACACCTCAACTAACTTAGCCTCTTCCTCATTACCAAGCTTAGAAGATATGATTACAGGTTTAGACTCATTCTCTCCTAGGAAGACATATTTCAAATGGCTTGGTAATGGTTTAAGCTCAAGGGTTGGTTCACTAGGTGGAGGGGTCACTCCTTCTTCCTCATCTATTCCTAGAGACTCTTCTACTTCTTCCCCTAGAGGAATTTCGGGTGCACTATCTAGGAGGGCTGTCATAGCTAACACTTCTTCGGTGACAAATCCCTCTTCAAGGTTCATAGTAAGAGCGGCTCCTAAAGGGTCGCTAACTTGATGAGCAAAATAAGTATCACAAGAGACAGGTTCATAACAATCAACAAATTTAAGTTCTTCAATCATAGCTTCCTCAGAGTCAGGTTCACATACCTGTTTGTATTGCTCGATCTGAACTTTGTCTCCGAGTACCTCCATGGTGATCTTTTTCCCTCGAAGCTCCAAACATGTGATGGTGGTAGCCATGAAGGGTCTGCCCAAAAGCACAATATGCTCCTTTCTCGAATTTGTACCCTCGTCTGCTGTTTCCATCACCACAAAGTCGGTTGGCACGATGAGTCGATCCACCTTTACTAGGATATCCTCGACAATCCCAAGTGGGCGTTTCACACTTCGATCAGCCATTTGAACGACCATGCTAGTGGGTTGGATTTTTCCCAAACGCAACGCCTTGTAGATGGAGTATGGCATTAGATTAATGCTAGCCCCCAAATCAAGCATTGCTTTTGTGGATTGGCCGTTTCCCATGGTGATACTAATTATGAAACTCCCGGGATCCTTTTTCTTCAAAGGTAACTCATGCATCGAGTTAACCATTTCAAGTTCAGCCACATCCCCTTTCTGGAAAATCTTCTTATTACTCCTCACCTCTTTGAAAAATTTCGTGTAAGCGGGAATATTTTGAATCAATTCCAGAAGGGGAACGTTCACCTCTACTTTTGATAGGATCCCATATATAGGTGAGTCTCGGATGTCCTTCTTAGCTTCCTTTATCCTTCCGGGAAAGGGAAGATGGGGTTTAGGGGGCACATAAGGATTAGGCGACTTATGGAGTCCGCCCTCCTTTTGTTGTGCACCCCCTTCCTCATCTTCCTTATCCTTCTCAGTAACATGTTCAGGGGTTGGTGCGGCTTCTTCTACCACCTCCTTCTCCAAATGCTCATTATCATCACATGCATTATTAGATAAAGGTTTAACTTTTGAAGGATACATCAAAGGATATGGTGGTATCGACTCCTTGCCACTCCGCAAAAGTATGTTTGCCTCTTCAAACTCCTCAGTCCTGGAGCTTTCACAATGTTCTTCTTCGCTTTCCAGATCAGCCTCAAGTCCCTCAATGAACTCCTCTTGACGATTAAGATTTCTCTCATTTTTGGAAAAATCAGAATTTTCCTCCCAGGTCCCAGGCGGACCGCTTGACAGAGCGCAAGCGGAGCGCTTGCCAAGCGCTTCGCTTGGCTCAGGCCAAGCGCTTCGACTGGCTCCTGGAGCTTCTTTTTTTTCTCCTTCTTTCTCTGCTGGAATTTCAAGCCCTCCGCTTGACTGCTCCAAGCGCTCAGCCTGGATTTCCAGTGGATTTTCTTCATGCATATGAGACTCGGAACCCCTTTCTTCACTCATTTTCTCTTCTAGTAACTCGAGCATGACCTCAGATTCTCCTAGAACTTCATACACACACTCCATTCTAGTATCAAAATCCTCTTGGTATTTACCCGCTACTTCGAGCACATTTCCCGAAACCTTCATTAGAGTGGATAACACCTCCTCTTCCTCTTCGGTGAAGCACTCCTCTTCACCTTGAGCTTGCGAGTCTTCAGCCTCAAAGACGTAATATGGAATATTTTCGCCCGAGCATGTCTTCACTTTATAATCAAAGTTGTCATCATAAGAACTAATGGCAATAGGCTTGGGTGCTCGATACATCTCCGAGTAGTCAACCGGTGGAACAAGAGTACGGTTATGTGTCGCAACGAGCAATCTCCCAAAAACCTCTTTGATTTGGGATACGTACAATTCTCCATACCGTCACATGCACCATCTATCACCAATTACAAGTCTTCATCCAATCCCCGATAAAAACAAGTAATCAGTTCATAATCGCTCAACCGATGATGTGGGCATTCGCTCTTGTAGAGCTCAAATCTCTCTAGAGCATCGCAGAACCTTTCTCCCTTCCGCTGAGTGAATTCAGTTATCCGCCTCTTGAGCTCTTCATTTTCCCTAGGCGAAAGGAACCGATCAAGAAAGGCGTCTACCACGTCTTGCCAACTCCTTAGTGATCTGATGAACGTGTCAAGGTCAATCAAATAAATTTGTTATTTATCCAAAGGCAATCCACAACTACAACGAAAACCGTAGTGTAGCAGTAGAATGACTCGAGTGTCGTTCTCTCAGGACTATAACTAGCTTTATCAAATCTAATTTAGAATATAAAAACAGCAAACAGATAGCAGAGGGGTTTCTAGGAGATAATGGAGATTGGTGATAGTATGGTCCTTCTTAACATATGGGGTCGATAATCATGCATAAATTCCTCGGTCTGGCATAGAGATCTTTGAATCAATCTATTGTCCTGTTGCAAGTATTAAGCACTACGAAGATAATCTGGTCTGACTAGTCAATCACGATTGTCCTAATGTGTTCCGTAATTATTCAACACTACGAAGATAATTGGTCTGATGGTCGACTAGTGTCCAATTGTGCATAGTGATCAATACAACATACGAGAATTTTGGTTACAACTGATCAACGAAATAAAGCAATGACACGGAGTATAATGCGCGATATAGCCATTAGCATGATTATCTTCCCTTCGCTAAGAATTCACATACTACCACCAATGATAAGTTTAGCTACTCATAATAGGCATGCAATCAACAGATATCATAGAAGAAAACATGTTGAAAGAATATAAAATAAGTAGAATAAAACTGTAAGATACAAAGTTACCGAAGGTTGTCAATCTCCGGATGATTGCGGTCCTACAAGCTCCAAACTGCTATGAAAAAGTATCCCCTAAGCTACGGAACTCCCAGGACAGGCCCCGGGAAGTTCCTACCTAAAACTATAGAGAGAGGTGAGAAAGTAGGTCTGGAAAGATATGATTTTCGGAGAGAAAACTGAGCACTATATATAAGCCCCGAATAAACTCTGGGGCGGTTCGCCGCAGGTTGGGGCGGTTCGCCCCCCGTCTTTTTCGCGGAATTCCGCGTTTTTCGATGCGGATTTGGATTTCTTCACCGTTTCGGACTCGGTTTCTGACTTCTAGTGGCCTTCTAACCTCCAGATTCGACCCCTAGACTCCAAATCCTATCCGGAAACCTTCAGATACTCCAAATAGGCTTCTGGAACACCAATTCCTTGTCAACTTCAATAGAATTGCTCAGAAATCTTCGAATTTCAACCAAAACCTGTAAAATAAATCTAAAGGAAAACGTGACACTAATCTAATAAAATGTACTAAAATATAGCTAAATTAACATAGAGGATAGCTAAAATAGGTGAAAAAGACTCGAATGAAAGTGTAAAATACACATTCGTCAAACTCCCCAAACCGAACCTTTGCTTGTCCTCAAGCAACTAAGCTAGACTCTAATACAAAAAACATGCAAGACACAAAATGGAGTTTCATGCCAAATAAAATGAACTAATCTACTGAATCTACCAAAAAACATATGAACAAAAACCATACGAATCAAAGCATGAATATAGATTGAAGAATACCTCGATTGACTTATACACATCCACATAAGCACTTATGTCAAGACAAGATAGTCTCTCGTAACATTCTCTACCTGGACCTAGTCAGTGACGACGTAATGATACATGCTAAGATACGAATGGTTGCCCCGTGCCTATGAAACTGAGGACTTACTGCTGTTCCACCATGTTAAAACTTTTCCTCAAAAGAGGTCGAACCAGTACTGGCTCTCATCAAACGAAGGAGGGTTCCCTATAACAGATAACACTCCCCTATTCTACCCATCTCTCAAGTAAAGTTTTAAGCTATTCACCACTTCCTGAATGGCAGGACGAGGGTGGTCTAGAACAGATGACACTCAAGATAAAAAGATAAAAAATAAAAATAAAAATTACAACACGATTACGAACAATACGAAAAATGGAAAAGACTCGAACTTTGCTAAACTGCTATTTGGCTTTCTTTTTTGGACCCTTCTTTGCTTTTTTGGGGTCTTTTCTTTTTTTTTCTTTTTTTTTTCTTTTTTTTTTTGTTCTTTCCAGATTCTTTTTTTCTTTTTTTCTTTTTTTCTGGAATTTTTCTTTTTCTTTTTTTTTTCGATTTTTTTCTAGCCAGCAGTAGCATAATAAAAAGAGAAACAAAATGACTCACACGACTTCCCCAAACGTATTCGAAAGAATAGGTTGGAGTACAAAATTTACGAAAAGTGAAAAATAAACTCATGATACGAAAATGAAAAACAGAAACAAGTCTAATGATGGTGTAACCCCCTCCCCAAACCTATTCGGAAGAATAGGTTATAAACAAAGGATCACACAACCTCACACTACCTCCTTCCTAGGCATTTAGCAATCTCAAAGCATGGTGAAGACTTGTTGCCTCTTAGGTACATAATTACTCGGAAAAACAACCATAAGACCCTAACATGCATCATCCTATTATAAAGGCCTTCGTGAACCGCAGTAGAGAAAACACCACTAAGTGATGTCGAGACTACCTAACTCAACTAAGTGCAATACATAAATGTGACAAGCCAAGCGAGAAAAACCTCAAACAAATTCATAGAGATGAAGCATACGATTAATGGCATAATTAGTTGATCTACTCAATAAAAAGTTCAAAAAATTCGGCAATAACTCCATATAAAACATGCAAGACTAACTTAGGATGAATGTAGTGAATGCAACCTAAAAAATCTAAGAAAGCAGTAAACGTAAAATGCAAATGCAAACAAAGAACGAGATACTAATTGACACAAAGCCAAACAATACTTAACATCATGGTTCACATCCATCCCCCTTACGATTCTTAAGCTAGCCCCTAGCAAAAGAGAATGAGTAATAAGAAGTGATACTAGATGTTACCGAAATGTTTGGCCTCGGTCGGCTGAGAGTGGACATGTGGAAGGACTAATCATCGGGATGGTAGTCCCCATAAAAGTCTCTCCACATGCCGTTCATGAGCTCATTGGATTGTCGTAGAGCTTCCTGCTGTTGCTGGATGAGCTGTTGCTGCTCCCACATGTGCTACCTATCCTCTCGGCGATGCTCCTCAAATATCTCCCAATCGCGGTTGTGCTGGACAATATGCCTGTCGATGTCCTGTCGCATGGCCGCGTTGTTGGCATCAATTCTGTTGAAACGGCCGTCGAGGTAGGTACGGAATTCAGAGAAGTCAAATCCTCTAGACCCCTGTGGTGCTCCAGCTGGTGCATGTGGTGCTTGATGGACAAACGGAATATCTGGGATAGGGGCTTCGCCAACATAGGCCTCCATAGCATCCTCATGATCGGAATCATTTGGCTGGAATGGTCTCCTACATCAGCAGCGACTGCTGTGGGGTTCCTCAACTGATACCTGTTGAGCTGTACCTCAATGGCGAGGGTGAAAGGGTAGCGACCTCGCAATCCCCCTCCTCAATATCATCGACCCCATGATAAGAGTAGGCTGTGATGAAGCTCGGGAAGATGAAAGGCTTCCTATTCTTTTCCCAGTGGCGCTCGTACTCCTCATAATAATGTGCTCTATGTCGATCTGAGTCCGTCTATGAGGCAGTAGAGGAGCTCGGCGTAGTAGGGCCTGAATCCATGTGTCCTTCTTCCTCGGGATCAAGTGGGAGATGCAAAATTTCCATCCTTACCTTAGCTTCGATGCTAAGGTCGCCTATA
>CM051458.1:60168423-60193438 GCA_028274465.1 Plantago ovata
AATTTAGCCAAAGGCAATCCACAACTACAACGAAAACCGTAGTGTAGCAGTAGAATGACTCGAGTGTCGTTCTCTCAGGACTATAACTAGCTTTATCAAATCTAATTAGAATATAAAAACAGCAAACAGATAGCAGGGGGTTTTAGCAGATAATGGAGATTGGTGATAGTATGGTCCTTCTTAACATAACGGGTCGATAATCATGCATAAATTCCTCGGTCTTGCATAGAGATCTTTGAATCAATCTAGTGTCCTGTTGCAAGTATTAAGCACTACGAAGATAATCTGGTCTGACTAGTCAATCACGATTGTCCTAATGCGTTCCGTAATTATTCAACACTACGAAGATAATTGGTCTGATGGTCGACTAGTGTCCAATTGTGCATAATGATCAATACAACATACGAGAATTTTGGTTACAACTGATCAACGAAATAAAGCAATGACACGGAGTATAATGCGCGATATAGCCATTAGCATGATTATCTTCCCTTCGCTAAGAATTCACATACTACCACCAATGATAAGTTTAGCTACTCATAATAGGCATGCAATCAACAGATATCATAGAAGAAAACATGTTGAAAGATATAAAATAAGTAGATAAACTGTAAGATACAAAGTTACCGAAGGTTGTCAATCTCCGGATGATTGCGGTCCTACAAGCTCCAAACTGCTATGAAAAAGTATCCCCTAAGCTACGGAACTCCCAGGACAGGCCCCGGGAAGTTCCTACCTAAAACTATAGAGAGAGGTGAGAAAGTAGGTCTGGAAAGATATGATTTTCGGAGAGAAAACTGAGCACTATATATAAGCCCCGAATAAACTCTGGGGCGGTTCGCCGCAGGTTGGGGCGGTTCGCCCCCCGTCTTTTTCGCGGAATTCCGCATTTTTCGACGCGGATTTGGATTTCTTCACCGTTTCGGACTCGGTTTCTGACTTCTAGTGGCCTTCTAACCTCCAGATTCGACCCCTAGACTCCAAATCCTATCCGGAAACCTTCAGATACTCCAAATAGGCTTCTGGAACACCAATTCCTTGTCAACTTCAATAGAATTGCTCAGAAATCTTCGAATTTCAACCAAAACCTGTAAAATAAATCTAAAGGAAAACGTGACACTAATCTAATAAAATGTACTAAGATATAGCTACATTAACATAGAGGATAGCTAAAATAGGTGAAAAAGACTCGAATGAAAGTGTAAAATACACATTCATCATGATCCCCCAGGCAAAGATCTCAACCATTCCTTGGTTTTCCAGTAAGAGCACATGGAAACAACCGACGCAAGAGCTGATCATCATTCAAATCACGTGGCGGTAACAACCCAAACATCACGCCGGTATTCTACCATGATCGTAATGCATTCTCGCAAGGCGAATCTCGGAAGGTAGCTATGCCTATAGAGAATTTCATCTGTGACCTCATATAATCTAGCCTCTGGTTCAAGATAAATCGCCGGCTCTTTCCTTATCGCCTCATACCGGACCTTGAAAGCTTCGTTCAAGCAAACTTCTTCCATACCTGTCCAACAACAAAGCCTTCAACTAACTGTAAGTTTCTGTTAGTTACGCAAATCTTTCACACAATTCAATCAAGAAAGAAATAAGGGGTGGGAAAGAGATGTTGGTTGAAAAAAAACCAAAACAAAAACACCAACCAAAGGATTTAAGTCCCCGGCAACGGCGCCAAATTGATGATGCCGTTTTTCACCAATTAAATTTGTTTAAAAGCCAAAGAACACTTATCACTACACAAACTAGAGTGCAATGGCAAGTTTTCCCCGAGTGTCGTTCTCTCGGGACCTAACGTGGCTTTGTTTGAGGTTTTTGCTAGTTATTTCAGTCAACGAGTTCAAATGTTTGTAGAATTGCTTTCTTAGAACAAAGCAACGAGAAATCAGATTGTTGTAATCAAGTTTGGAAAACGGTTGGTGGTAGAAATCAAATACACATGCATGGGTTACGAATATGCTCACAAGTTCAGTGCGTAAAACCTTCGATCAAGTCTGCTAAGCAACTTGTCTAGGTAACTTTCAAGACACACATCATAAAAGACCACTATCAATACTTTAGAGGTGCTTGTCACTAACACCATTTATCTAGCATGCTGCAAATCTTTAACATACAATCCTATAGCTTTCATTGACCAAGAGTTTGTCACTATACTCAATTCGAATATATTTTATAGGCAACTAAGAATCATATGAAGGAATTTGCAGCAAGATTGAATCACAATCTCATGTAAGCATAAACATAACCCACAACATGCATATCCTACATTCTACCACCAACACAAAGGATTTAGCTACTGATATTCATCAACATAGACATCAAATCATATGAATTGTAAATAGAATACATCAAATCAAACTACTAGACAAGAGATAATGATACAATGTTACCACCAAGCTGTCACTAATCGGTGGGTATTGATGAAAACCTCTCCGTAGATGAAACAACGGATGCAATCCTATGCCAAAACCTTTAATACAAGCTAAAATACAATGTAATCTGAGTTTTCTCTGAGTTTTGGGGCTTAGGAGCTCTCCAAAACAAAGCTACAGCGCAAAAGTATCCAAAAAATAACAGAAGATCAGATCTAAGAAGGAAAATCCGAAAACGTAACCGCTGCCAAGCGGAGCGCTTGGCAAGCGAAGCGCTTTGTCCCTCCAAGTGCTTCGCTTGGCTGCTGTGCCAAAGCTCCTGGAAAATGAAGCGGAGCGCTTCACTATTCCAGGCGCTTAGCTTGGCTCCTGGGCAGATTTTTGTCTTCCAACTCAATCTTTTTGCCCTCGAACGGCCCTCGGGTGCCTTGGACTCATCCTTCTCGATGCTTATTGATGCTCAAACACTCACGAACAAGCCACGGAGATTGGGGAACTTCAACGGGGCCATCTTTTCCGTCAAAACGGCTCGTTTTTAGCTGCCGTTTTGTACCTAAGTGCCTGAAAATGCAGAAAACATAAAACGTGACACTATTCTACAAAACTAACCAAAAAACAAGGCTAGAAGATAGCAAAAGAAGGTAAAAAAGACAAGATGAACGCGTCAAAAATACGTTCATCAAGGCTTCCTCGCATTCTTTCGTCCACTCGAAGTGGTTGCTCTTTCTTAACACTTTGAAGAATGGTAGATTTTTCTCGGCAGATCTCGAGATGAATCTACTCAACGCGATTGACTTCCCGACCAATTGTTGCACCTCATTGATGGACTGAGGTTGAGGAAGATCGAGTATGGCCTTGATTTTTTCGGGGTGTGCTTCTATTCCTCTTTCCGTTACCATGTAACCGAGGAACTTCCCCCCTTTGACTCCAAAGGTACACTTCGCCGGATTGAGCTTCATGCCATACTTCCTCAGAATCGAGAAGCACTTTGCCAGGTAACCTACATGTTGCTCCTCGGTCTTACTCTTGACAAGCATATCATCAACATATACTTCCATTGTTTTACCCAACTCTTCTTTGAACATCTTGTTGACAAGCCTTTGGTAGGTCGCTCCGACATTTTTGAGACCGAATGGCATCACGTTGAAGCAATACACATTGTCGTTTGCGAAGAAGGCGGTCTTGGGTACATCATCTTTAGCCATTTTGACTTGATAGAAACCTTGGAATGCGTCCATGAAACTCAAGAGGGCGCATCCAGCAGTGGAATCGACCAGCTGGTCGATCCGGGGGAGCGGGTAGGGATCCTTCGGGCAAACCTTGTTGAGTCTTGTGAAGTTTTTGCACATTCTCCACTTACCGGGACCTTTCTCCACGAGGACCACATTGCAAACCCAATTGGATTATCTCACTTCCTTGATGTGACCGGCCTTAAGCAGTCTTTGGACTTCCGCTTCAATGATGGCATTATTTTCCGCATTGAAGTCTCTTCGCTTTTCTATGATGTGGGTGATCGACAGGTCAACGTTCAGACGGTGAACCGCGACCCGTGGGTCGATCCCCTTGGAGGTCCTCGGTACTCCACGCGAAGATGTTGTTGTTATCTTTAAAACATTGGATGAGTTTCATCCTTACTTATGTAGTCATCTCGGTACCAATCTTTGTGACCTTGTCGCACTTCCTTCGACAATTGGATTTCTTCCAGAGTTTCTCTTGCTTCAATTTTGTTTTCCTCAAAGAACTTCTTATTTTTGGAAGAGGGTGGTATTGGTGGGATTACTTGATACTCCTCGAGCTCCTTAACAGCTCCTACTAGGGTATCCTTATCTTTGTTCAGGATTGCTTTCCTTCGCCTAAGTGACGGACTTGGCTTCTTTGACTTTTTCTTCACTCGCAGAACCGTGTAGAACGATAAGGGCATTGTGAACAGGGGTTGCTCTTCGGATGATTGGCCCGGGTTGGATTCTCCAATGGCAACCCTGGAAGTGAACTTGCCGACATGCTATAGCATTCCCATGCTTCTCTTATGTCTCCTACTTCTTGTCCAATCCCAATGGAGTGGGGAACTTCAACTTGTTGTGGACTGTAGACACTACGGCTCGGAATTGGGAGAGACCGGGTCGGCCTAGGACTGCGAAATAATCGAAGAGCCTATCGACGACCGAAAGGAACATGTTGAGTCACTCGTTGAGGAGCACTCCCCATTGACACCGTGAGATTGATAATTCCGAGTGGCATGATGGTTGTCCTCCAAATCCTACCAATGCGCTCCTCACTTCCTTAAGCCCTTCTCTTGGATTCATTTGCATCCTCTTTAAGGTTCCCGTAAAAATCAAGTTAGCCGAACATCCGGTGTCGATGAGGATCCTTCCCAACTGTATGATTGAACATCAAGGGAAACTACTAGTGGAACACAAGGATCATATATGTTTCCTCCTCCGGCATGCCTCAGAGGTATCTCGCTATTATCGAAAGAGATAACATTGGTTCCTGGTCGGGCGGCTTGAGCATACTTCACATCTCGGACTCTGAGATTATCCACTGTGATCTCCCTCTGATTTTGAGTGTCGCCTCCCGCGGGTCCTCCCGCAATTGTAAGAGTGTGGATGCTTCCGTTCACGGGGCGGTTCCCATAATTGTTGTAATTATGAATATCATCATCATGAGGGTTTCCTTGGTAATGGTACTCGCTTCCACTTTGAGGTGGCGGAGGCAAGATCGCCAGAGGTTCTTCCTTCCGGATGTAGTGATGAACGTGTCAAGGTCAATCAAATAAATTTGTTATTTAGCCAAAGGCAATCCACAACTACAACGAAAACCGTAGTGTAGCAGTAGAATGACTCGAGTGTCGTTCTCTCAGGACTATAACTAGCTTTATCAAATCTAATTTAGAATATAAAAACAGCAGACAGATAACAATAGGGGGTTTCTCGCAGATAATGGAGATTGGTGATAGTATGGTCCTTCTTAGCATAATGGGTCGATAATCATGCATAAATTCCTCGGTCTTGCATAGAGATCTTTGAATCAATCTAGTGTCCTGTTGCAAGTATTAAGCACTACGAAGATAATCTGGTCTGACTAGTCAATCATGGTTATCCTAATGTGTTCCGTAATTATTCAACACTACGAAGATAATTGGTCTGATGGTCAACTAGTGTCCAATTGTGCATAATAATCAATACAACATACGAGAATTTTGGTTACAACTAATCAACGAAATAAAGCAATGACACGGAGTATAATGCGCGATATAGCCATTAGCATGATTATCTTCCCTCGCTAAGAATTCACATACTACCACAAATGATAAGTTTAGCTACTCATATTATGCATGCAATCAACAGAAATCATAGAAGAAAACATATTGAAAGATAAATAAAATAAGTAGAATAAAACTGTAAGATACAAAGTTACCGAAGGTTGTCAATCTCCGGATGATTGTGATCCTACGAGATCCAAACTGCTACGAAAAAGTATCCCCTAAGCTATGGAACTCCCAGGACAGGCCCCGGGAAGTTCCTACCTAAAACTATAGAGAGAGGTGAGAAAGTAGGTCTGGAAAGATATAATTTTCGGAGAGAAAACTGAGCACTATATATAGGCCCCGAATTAACTCTGGGGCGGTTCGCCGCAGGTTGGGCGGTTCGCCCCCGGCTTTTTCGCGGAATTCCGCGTTTTTCGACGCGGATTTGGATTTTTCTTCACCTTTTCGGACTCGGTTTCTGACTTCTAGTGGCCTTCTAACCTCCAGATTCGACACCTAGACTCCAAATCCTATCCGGAAACCTTCAGATACTCCAAATAGGCTTCTGGAACACCAATTTCTTGTCAACTTCAATATAATTGCCCAGAAATCTTCGAATTTCAACCAAAACCTGTAAAATAAAATCTAAAGGGAAACGTGACACTATTCTAATAAAATGTACTAAAAGAAAGATAAATTAGCATAGAGGATAGCTAAAATAGGTGAAAAAGACTCGAATGAAAGTGTAAAATACACATTCATCATGTAGTTAACCAACTGGCCATTACGTATCATCCTCTCAATTTTGTTCTTGAGCTCGATGCACTCATCAGAGGTATGCCATTTCCCCTTGTGAAACTTGCAAAATTTCTACGAACTCTTGTTCCTTCGGTTTTCTTGAATCGGGGGTGGCCAGGAGACGTCTAGCTTCCTCGAGACTATATAGTTCAAGATGTCGGATCTTGGCCTATTTATGTTCGTGTAGTTGCTATATCGCCTTGGAGGTGACCTCCTAGGAGGAGACCTCTTGTCTCGGAAATCATTTCTTGAGTGACCCTCTCTGATCAACCCATGCTTTTGGTCTTTTCTTTGCTTACCGGGATTTTACGGGCGAGGAGGGTACTCCTTCTCTTTTTCTTTTTCCTTCCCTTTTTCCTTGGGAGGTTTGGTTCTTACTGTGACGGTTTATCGGAATTCCTCGGCCTCGAGGAAATCCTTGCAAACTTTCGCCAGTTGTGCTTCATTGTCTACACACGATGCTGAGAGCACCTCTTGGAACTTGATGTTGGTAGTGTTACCGTACAAGTATTCTTTTCTCTCATTGATCGAGTGATCTTCAACTTAGAGGGCTGCTTCATGAAAGCGATTGATGAAGTCCCTCAAATCCTCTTTGTTTTTCTGAACAATTTGGGCCAAGTACCTCACTCTTCTCTTAGTATTCATGACCTTCTCGAATCGCTTAGAGAACTCCTTGCAGAGATCTCTATATGACTTGATGGATCGATGAGGGAGGCGCGACCACCATTTCATGGCTTCTCCAGAGAGGTTAGCCGGGAAGAGGAGTGCTTTAGTCCTAGAATCATGACCATAAGCATCCATCTTAGTGACAAATCTTACCAAGTAATCCTTCGGACAACTTGTTGTAAGAAAATACGATCAGAGTTACCCCTAGGGTACGCAGCGGAATTTCCAAAATTTTCTTAACATACAGGTTAATTGATTATGTATATGTCGTATATATATAAACACGTCAATTAGAAGACTAACCTTACTTCCAAAGCAGCTTCCAAGTCTTCGTAATAATCCGGTGTATCTTCTCCTTCGCCGAAGTCGAAGATATCTGCAATACTCTGATTATCTGCAAGACAATAAGAGTTAGTTTCCAGCTCCTAGAACCTCAACCTTGGTATCCACGGATGAACAGCCTATCGGAAGAATGCTAGGATATTCTTTGTGTGACCAAGAAGACGAGGCGGCGGTTCCTCCGACAAAGGTGGCGCGCGCGTGGAGGCTATATAGAGGAGGGGAGAGCTTTTTATTTTCTCTAAGAAAATTGGGTAGAATAACTGCGAAAGTCTATTTCAAAGCTCTCTAATAGTCTACTATATATAGTAGTCAATAGAAGCCTAAAGCATAAGCAATTAGACTTCGTAAAGGAATAAGAATCTAATTCTTATCGCACTAGGAAACCAATATCAAGTCTAGATTCATTCCCAATTAAATTAAAACTCAATCAGGAAAACCTAACTTATCCCTTGGACTTCTAATAGAGGAAGGAGTCGAACTCCTTCCCCTATCTAGCTAACGCTCGCACGCGCGCCCAGTCCTACGGGAGATAGGTGGGTCCCAATTTTGGGACCCACTTATAGTTCTAAGGCAATTCAAACTCCAATTAGATTTTGCCATGTGCATATGTTAATTCTAAATTAACATATCCTTTCAAATCAAACCTCTATTATATTTCCAAAATATAATCTTTAATTGTATTTACATAAAATACAATTAATTAGCCAATTCAATTAATAATTCCAAATCATTAATTGAGCCACCAAATATTATAATTAATTCCAAATCAATTATAATCCATCAATCACAATTAATTTCAAATTAATTGCGATTCCATCTTCAAGGATATTCTGATAGGCTGACTCACCATATAGTGTGACCCATAGGGCCTCATCGTATTAAGCAAGTCCTAGACTAGGCAACATGGAATTCCTAGACGATTCCATTTGCAATATTAATACATGAGGACGTTTGAGAGGTTTCTCAAAGCTAACCCTTTCGTTGTGAAGTCTGTTGCGCTCAACGCGGCGATGGTAACGTCCCTTCATCTGACTTGCTCGAATGCATCTAGGATCGATGAAGTGTCTATCCCAATAATACATCCACGGGCGTCTCAGGGAGTTGCTTGGTTAAGATATACTTATGACCATCATAATATATCATTTGCACTGGCCAGTGACTTTACCAACACAACTATGCAGACTATGAGCAGTACTCTCCTGTGCTACACTTGAGAGATGAATCCTTCACAGAATCACTTATCATCCCCATTTGTATGTAGCCATAATCCTGGATCGTGTCTTAGGTCAACTGCTTATTCAGAGCTGACATCGACGGGTCCACCAAGGATATGGGGCAACAAATGTGATGATAAAGTCCTGTAAGTACAAAGGACGACTGGCATCACTTCGACAACTTACCGGTTCCCATAGACACTTCGGTGTAGAGTATACATCGATGGGAGTGTCCGGTGGGTACTTCCATTGTTCGATAATCCTTCTTCGAACAACTATGTGCAGTTATGGGAACGTTTCTCGATTGTCCAAAAATCCGTTCCGTGGCCGTGGGATCGGCTCACACTTGCTCCAACAAGTATAACCTCCACGCATACTAGTCTCGTCTGGTTCATTCAGACCCCTACATCCGAGATGAACCTCGACTAGGGAGAGTTTGGGATAGATGATAACTCACATAGCTCCCACTATCTGTGTGATCGGTCATCTATCCGAGGGGACATGTTTAATATCAATACAGACAGTAATAGAGATATGACATGCTGCATGCCTGGTGTAATATAAATATGAAAGCGATACTCAATAGTAAAAGCAACAAACATATATTATATTACGTTGACCTGTGTGATAGTACATATATGCCCTCTATAAGGGCTCTATGCCCTTAGTAAGGACTGTCTCTAGGACATATACACTATCACTTGTTCCATCATAACTCTCAAAAGTGGGGAACCCTCTTTCGATTTTGGCTTGGTGGCTTCTTATCTCGTCGCACAGGGGGCTCGGATCTTGGTCTTGCTCTTTCTCTTGGACAGTTCCTCGTAGAGTCTCTATCTGAGCATCAAGTGCGGACTTCCTTGCGTTGAGTTCCTCCAGAGTGAGCCTCCTCCCCGTGATCGGGTCGATCAAGGGGGTTACCTCAACTACTGTTCTCAAGGCTTGATTTTCCGCCATCGCTTCTTGTTGGTTCTGAGGAGTTACTTGATTGGGCGAGACTTGATTGGGGAGAGCGGGTGGTGTAGCGACCACCTGAGCTCTATTTTCTTGTGGAGCCACATTTTGCAATGATGCTTGTATCCTTCTATCAATCAAATCCCTCAAATCATCCAGGGCACCTTGAGGTCCTAATCTCGATTGAACTCTCGAAGGTCCAAGTTGAGATTGGATTGGCCTTGTATTGGCTCTTGAGTGTGCTTCATCTTGCACAACTGGTGCTCTTCCTTGGGATTGACGAGGGGCGACCAAAGTGTCACGAGGTTGCTCTTGCACTGGTACTTGTTGTACTTCTCGAGCTTGGAGTTCAACATTAACTCTAGCAGCCTCATTGTCCCTCACATATCCTTGTAATGTAAGAAGGAACAAGCCGTATTGAGCTTCGCCCATCCCAAAATCTGATGGTCGGACTACGCGTCCATCAGGAAGGGTGAAGTTCAATGCGGCCGGTTGAGGAGGGTTCACTGCTACGGGAGGTGGATTAATTGCTACTTGAGGAGGCTTCCCTCTTGGCGCGGCGTCGTTTGTGACTCTCAACGCCCCATAGGAACTTCCTACTGGAACTCCTTGCGGATTATTTTCCCCCGATCTTTCTTCTTGGGAGTTGGTGACATTGGTGAATGCCCCCTCCGTATAATCTTGGTTCCTTGCAACATTGTTATTTCTCGGTGCCCTTGGAGCAGCAGCCGTTCCTCCTCCTCGACCATTTGTAGAGGGACGACCCTTAGGTCGAGGAGGATTCCTGGGTGGTGCATTAGCAAGACAGTTGCTTCTTCTTGGAGGCATCTTCGTGATGGGTCACGAGGAGGGTAAGTGGCTCGACCAGTAGGGCTAGGAATGACCTCTTGTGTCGATTCCCACAGACGGCGCCAAATGTTGAAGGGTAATTCATAGTTCTTCCTAAGTTCGCAGTAGATCATCACGATAAGCTATTCTAGTTCTTCTTCATGTAGTATTCCTCTTGAATTGGTAGGAAACCTTCTCGTAGCTTCCTCGTACCTGAAATATACTAGAGGGGGGGGGGGTTAGTGTCTCTTGCCCGTTCTGTAAGATATCAGACCGGAGTGACGACTTTACGTGTAGGGAGTTGTGAGGCTTCCCTAGTACGAGTAGTAAATGTGGTGGGTGAGTGGTAGGTGAGAGGTGTTAATGCTTACCCGCTGGGTAATGAATGAGCTCCTTATATACTCGTGGTATTTTAATGTCATCCCTTGTAGGATCGTGACAAGTGTCCAGACGGGATTGACGCCTCCTTAGGCCCAAGCCCATTAAGGAGGTCCATGGGCCTTCGCCCAAACATCTTGGCTAGGGTTGAGAGGGAAACATGGACTTTTCGGGTCCCACGTAGTAATCTGGAAGACGGGCCCCACTAGGAGCGACCATGGGTGGTCGCCCCGGTGTCCTCGTGCCTTCCTCTTACGTATGTGGTCCGAGTAGTGCTCTGCCTAGTTTCTCTCAGAGAGTGTTACCTTGACGTAAGGTCCTCCTCGAGCCCCAGAGATGCTCCTCGAGCTCAATAGCTGCCTTGTCCTTGTGATGAGCTTATCTTGAGGGTTGGCCTCTTAGTGATGGTCGAGCCCTATGTTGGTCGAACCACACCTTAGTGACATACTTGGGTGTGGTCGCGCCCCTTGAGGGACGACCTATGATGCTTTGTCGCACTCTTAGACCGCTCCAGTTCGTACATGCGGACTGAACATATTTCAACACTAACATGATACTCATTGGTGTAGGTGGGGTTGACTAACAACCTCCACCTCTGGTCCGTAATCGAAGAACTGAACACCTTGATGGGAACGTTTAATTGGTCATTCATTATCACAATCCTCCATAAACACATCATTAATCTGATCATTCTCACTAGCCTTAATTTTGTCTTTCTCTTCTTTAGTTGGGCGAACACTTTTCTTTTATGGCTGTTGGCGTTTTGCTGGGTTAGCAGGCTTCTATTGTTGGGCCTGGTTATTCTTTCTGGTCCACTTATGTCTTGGACCGGTTGGGTTATTCTGGTGATGCTTTGGTTGTTGATTGGGAGGGCTTGGATGGGAATTGTTTGGATATGGATACTGGGCTTGGTGGGGTGGGTACGGATGCTGGTTTGGGTTGGGATAATAGGGAGGGAGATATGGGTCCTGATGCATGTAGGGATACGGGGATTGGGCTGAGTTGGGTGGGGCGTTCGAGTATGGGATAATGGACAGCGGGTTAGAGATTGTTGGGCTGCTGGGTGGGGTTTGAGATGGGGTTGTATTTTGGGTTGGGCATGTATGTGATGGAGCTGGGCTGGCTGGGTGTATTATAGGTAGGGGAAGTAATCGTTTGGACTTCTGTTTCTGGGAATATTTAGGTAGTTGCATATTTTCAGGGGCAGAGTTGTGTGGGTTTGAAACGTGGGGAACAATATGTTTTCCATGCTAGATTCCTGAACATCAGTAGGCGGCTGACTAGGTAACGGTGTGGGTGAGAGGTTTGACTAGTAGTATTAGGCTTTGACCCAGACGCCCCAGAAAGGGTAAAATTTTCTAAGCTCCATAATATGATGATAAATAGCTATCAACTCCTTCTTAAATTTATATCTTAGTATTATCTCTTTTCTACCCTCCTTATTTATATTAATAAAGTTTTGAATAATTGTAACGTTTCCTAGAATCATGCTAATTTATTTATTTATTTTATCTATTAACCTTTGTTGTTAAAATAATCAATTAAAAAAAACTTTCATCTTCACCCACCTCGGGCCATTTCTCACCTTTTTCCATGCCCCCATGATGGAATGATTTCAATTGTCGTACTATCAATTGGTGCCAAAATAAAAAGAATGTACCATTTGTTGGTACCAATTTTATGGCATTGGAATATCACCCAAGTGGTGTACCATCAATTGGTACAAAAATTAGGGGAAAATTATTCAGACTCCCCCTATTAGAGATTTGACTTTGCGTTTTTCTCCCTACTAGTTCAACAATTACATCTAGCCCCATTTGTGTTGACCAACTTTAGAAAATTATGAACTTTTCTCTCTCCAAACACACCCTTATGCTATTTTCAGATTTTTATTTTTTTTCTTTTTCTCCTTTTTCTTTAATTTTTCTGTTTTCTTTTTTTTCCTTTTCTTTTTTTTTCTTTATTTTTTCCTTTCTCTTTTCTTCAACCTCCGGCGCCGGAATTTTTACGGCACCTAAGATTCCATAAACCCAGCTTCGGCACGCTCCAATCGGATCTGTTTAAAGCTTCGATCGAATCTTTTTACAGCTCCAATTGGAGGTTTAAACAGCTCCGATTGACTTCTTTATATTTTTTTTATTATTTGTTTATATTTTTTCTTTTCTAAACAATATTATAAGTGAAAATTGGTTATTAATTTTGTAGGGACTTTTATGCAATAATAATTAAGATCGTTATGAAATTTTGATAAGTTATGTGGGTTAATTTTAAATAATTTATAGTCAGTTTTGTAAATTACAAAAAATTAGAGGTAAATGTGTAATAAATAATAATTGAAGGTGTTTGGGTTCTTTTGAAACTGAAACTTAAATGAGGGCAAAATTGTCTTTTCCAGGTATTAGTTCGCCAAAAGTCGAAGTCGTTGGGTTGGATGTAATTAAATTGTGCTAACAGGGGGGTCAATGAAAGAAAAAATATAACAAGGAGAAATCCGTAATAAAAAAATCTAACGAGGGTATTGTACGTTATTTGCCCTAAAATTAGTGTACCATTTGTTGGTACCAAAATTGATCTGTTGGAACCAACAAATGGTACAACAATTATATTTTGGCACCAAATGATGGTACAACGATTGAAGTATCATTGATTATGATGGAGATATAATATTTATGTTATAATTTGATGACAAATTAATTTGTTTTCCAAAAAAAAAATGCACAAATTAAGGAATTGGTTAATTTATTATTTAATTTAATGCTAAGTCACTTAAAGGTGATGGGGGTTAGAATTGTAAAAAATGGGGCTGAGAGCAATTAATTTAGGTCTAATATTACTGGTTTTTTTAGAATGGTTCTTAGAGTGATAGAGTGAGATAATTTGGGGTTGGGAGCAATAAACCCCCCCAGGAAATAGACGAACCAGAAGCTCCTGAAACGGAGGGAGGTGAGCTTTTTGAAACAAACCTTGGAACAGTACGCACACTATCAGGATTCCCCGCAAAATATCTGTTATTTTGTTGATTATTAGTGACTGCACGTAACCACTCACCCCAGGGACAAGAACTCTCAGAAGCATCTCCACCGGATGCTTCAAGATCAAATTGTGCTCGACAATCCTTAAGTCAATGACCTATAATACCACAACGATAACAAAATTTGGTAACCGTTCGTACGTAAATGTGACAATGGGATTCTCACTGCTACCCCCCTCAATTTCAGTGCGCGTTTAAGAGGTTTTGTAATGTCAATTTTAACCCGAATACGCATAACCAAATCTTCTAATGCACCATAGGAATTTCGCACATATTTCACAAACCCCATCCAAATTACCTATGGATTCTGCTGTAGCATTATTCATTCTACTAAGAGGCCGATCATGGATATGGACTAGGAAAGTAACGTAATCAAGATTAACTGACCTTAAATCCTCGCCACGTTCAACCGGAGCTAACACCAACAAGTTTTTTTCGAACGACCAGGGATCATTGTCCAGCATCCGGCTTCTATCCAAGACGTGTTGGAATTGGAACAGTAACCTCTCTTCATTCACCTTAATGACTTCCATGTCATGGAATAGGCCCCAACTGTTACGCATCACCTTTTGGAGCGAATCAAGATGAATATCTCTCTTAGTAAAGGTACGCCCAACCAGAAAATGCGTGAATTGATTGCCAGTCATCTCCCATGCCTCTACAGTGCCTCCACATCTATTTCCTCTTCATCAAACAATTGCAACTGCTTTTACAATTTGGCGACAAGGTCATCAGCCATGATCACAATACACTGGATATAGTCCTTGTTCTCGAGCAAGCAAAATCTGAGAGATCTAGAACACAGAGAAAACAAAAGAAAAAGAAGACGGTGAGGATGTTTTATAAGAGAAACGAAAAAATTTGGACTCAACAGATAGTACTTATCGATAATCTTAAATGATACGCCTGGATCAGCAGGGAGTTTTACTCTGGAAAAGCAACAAACGTAAGGACTCTTGTCAAAACCAGATTTAAAATAAGTGAAATTAAACATCATAAATTGTCAAAATAAACACACAACAAATCGTTCATATTGCACCCAATCAGATAGGTAGCCTGATCTTCAATGGAAGGAGTCATGTCACTCATACGAGGAAGACAAAAAGAAAAAGGAGTAGGGGAAAGAATAGAGGATCGGCGGCGGCGCCGCCTGAGCTAGGGAAGATCGAGCCGGACCGCCTTTATAAATACACATTTTTAAATAAGCTAAAATTCAGTCCGTCAGTTAAGGTCCAATTCGTTAGTTAAGGATAAGAAGATATTTAAAGAAAACAAAAATGGACCCTGGATTATAAATCTTCATGCTCGTTTTAAAATTGTCTAATTTTCTAAGGTTGACATCTATGTTTTGAAACCCGGACCCGGAGATCGAGCCGGACACCCCTCTGTAAGAGGTTCAACCGGTTTAACCGCGGATCAACCCGGAGTCATTTTTGATTTTATCATAATATATATACATAATATTTCAATACAATATATATGAGTTTTGCCAAAAAACAATAGATAGGATATATTTTACACATCTCAAAATTTATTAATGCACCACCATTACGTAATAAATAATCCAAAACAATCTTTTTAACCACTAATTTAAAAGTTCATTCATAATTAATATAAAATGACATAGTATAGAACATTACAAGTCAATTAAAAAATCCACAAAGAACTTTAGGAAGGAAAAAAAGAGTCTAATCTTTCATCTTAACGTGATGCACTTGGAGTGGAGCTTTTTTTTTTTTTTTTAATTTAGGTTGACCCGGAGTTTTACCGGGTTTTTAACCGGTTCAACCTCCGGCACACACGGGTCAATCGGTCGGACCCTCAAAGACGGTTTTCTAGGTTTTCCACCCCGACCACTGGACAGCGGTTCAATCGGTCGAACTGCCGGTGCGACCGCAAGCTTTAAAACATAGGTTGCCATTCTATTATAAACATCCTAAACGATAAAAGGAAACTTTTACTCAGGTTATCAATTTTTCATTATTTCTCTCTGTTTAATTGTTTTTAAAAAAAATCTTTATCATAAATTTATTCATATAAACTACCTTACACAAATTTACTATTATTTCTTAATCCTAGGTAAATCTTTTCCTCATTATGAAGTTTTAAGTGGACTAGAGTAGTAGTATTTGATGATAATGAAGTATGTCCAATCCGTTAAAAGTGTTCTAAGTCAAACTGAGAAACAATTCTTCTATTTTATTCAAAGAGATTCCAAGCGGTTGTGGTCCAACCCAGAAACCTAATGTCCGCCCATCTAAAAAAGAAGGGCTACTTTGAACAAAGAACAGAATGAGACCAAAACTAATGAAAGACTGAAACCCACAATCTCATACACGAGTGAGTGGTAGCCTGGACCAATGGTAGGGCGGATGTACATACGAGGCATACATGGGACGAGCGAGAAACCTCTAAAAAGTTTATTAAAAGCATTACCAAGTCTAAAATACCCACTAGATGTCCATAAGTGGTTATGGGTCAAGCCCATTAAGTTTGACATGGGCCTAATTAATCTTGATGGGTAAATTAGATGCGTACATTTATCACGATCAAAATAACATCATATAACTCTGGTGAAATTTATAAATATTGCACAGATTTATATGATTGCAAATAAAACAAATCATTATATTACCTTATGAATGTGTATTTTACACTTTCATTCGAGTCTTTTTCACCTATTTTAGCTATCCTCTATGTTAATTTAGCTATATTTTAATGCATTTTATTAGAATAGTGTCACGTTTCCCTTTAGATTTTATTTTACAGGTTTTGGTTGAAATTCGAAGATTTCCGGGCCATTATATTGAAGTTGACAAGGAATTGGTGTTCCAGAAGCCTATTTGGAGTATCTGAAGGTTTCCGGATAGGATTTGAAGTCTAGGGGCCGAATCTGGAGGTTAGAAGGCTACTAGAAGTCAGAAACCGAGTCCGAAAAGGGGAAGAAATCCAAAACAGCGTCGAAAACGCGGAATTCCGCGAAAAACACGCCGGGCGAACCGCCGCAGACGTGGGGCGAACCGCCCCACACCGGGCGAACCGCCGCGCGTGTGGGGGAACCGCCCCACAGTATTTCGAAGCCTATATATAGTTTCTCAGTTTTCTCCGAAAATCATATCTTTCCAGACCTACTTTCTCACCTCTCTCTGTAGTTTTAGGTAGGGACTTCCCAGAGCCTGTTCTGGGGGTCCGTAGCTTAGGGGATACTTTTTCATAGCAGTTTGGAGCTTGTAGGATCGCAATCATCTGGAGATTGACAACATTCGGTAACTTTGTATTTTACAGTTTTATTCTACTTATTTTATTATATTCTTTCAACATGTTTTCTTCTATGATTTCTGTTGATTGCATGCCTATTATGAGTAGCTAAACTTATCGTTGGTGGTAGTATGTGAATTCTTAGCGAAGGGAAGATAATCATGCTAATGGCTATATCGCGCATTATACTCCGTGTCATTGCTTTATTTCTTTGATCAGGCACAACCTAAATTCTCGTATGTTGTATTAATTATTATGCACAATTGGACACTTGTCGACCATCAGACCAATTATCTTCGTAGTGTTGATTAATTACGGAACACATTAGGACAATAGTGATTGACTTGTCAGACCAATTATCTTCGTAGTGCTTAATATTTGCTACAGGACACTAGATTGATTCAAAGATCTCTATGCAAGACGGAGGAATTTATGCATGATTATCGACCCGTTATGTTAAGAAGGACCATACTATCACCAATCTCCATTATCTGCTAGAAACCCCTTTGCTATTTGTTTGCTGTTTTTATATTCTAAATTAGATTTGATAAAGCTAGTTATAGTCCTGAGAGAACGACACTCGAGTCATTCTACTGCTACACTACGGTTTTCGTTGTAGTTGTGGATTGCCTTTGGCTAACTACAAATATTATTTGCTTGAATTCGGAGCACGACATCCGCGTTCATCAAATTGGCGCCGCTGCCGGGGACTATACTCCTTTTTTCTGTTTAATTTGTTTATATTTTCAGCTTTAGATTCCTAATTCTATTAGTTTTAATTTTCCTTTTTGAACTCTCTCTGATACTGCTTCCCTAGTCTGTTTCTGACTCTCCTTTCCTAGCTTTAGTAGTATTCGATATCTAGAAATATTCTCGATTTTCGAAATTTCTAACGAGGCTAATTTTTAGTTTTGAGTTACTCCTGATACAGATTTCCAGGTATGACGACCTTAAAAGCCCGCTTGACACTGACGTTCTCGCAAGTCAGGAGGGGGTCAGCTATATACTTGGAAGAAGAGTTATCGGGGTACGAGGTAACAAGCACCATAGTGAGAAGGATACCAAGGTTCGAAGAAGGAGAGGATATGAATCCAATAAGCTTCATCAGGTCCTATGAAGAGGAGATAGCAAAAGTTCCAGCAAAAGGGTTCACCGAGGATCAATTATGCAGGAAACTATTTCCTTTTGCTTTGGGATATGAACCGAGGGTATGGATAGCAAGGTTAGCACCAGGATCACTGAAGACCTGGAGCCAAGTAGTAGAGGAGTTCTTGGCACGTTTCATGCCTTACCATGAGACAATTGCACTACGGAATCGGATCGAATACTTCAAGCAAGGAGAATACGAGCGGTTCTGTGACACCTATGAACGTTTTGAGCTGTATAAACGTGAGTGCCCCAACCACCGTTTCGACGATGGGGAGCTGATTTGGTTTTTTGTTGGAGGACTACGAGATGAAGTTAGGCTTCAAATAGATGGGATATGTGGAGGTCTAGAAGAATGTATAGTTGAAGAGGCAGTGAAGGTCTTTCAAACGTACGCCAATGGATCCGCACAATCCGAGAGAATAATGTCAAGAGAAGTCGCCAACATATACTCAAATCAAGACGAAACTGACGGGGAATACGAAGGCTATTCTGAGGACGAAGACATCAGTGAGGAGGAGGAACTTGCGTTTTACGCAGGGATTAAAGCCATTGAGAGTGTCTTCGAGGTAGCACACGCAGGGCAAGCTGAGAACAATCTTCGCATCGAGAAGGCTTTTGAAGCGATCGAAGTAACTGAGCAACTTATCAAAGAACTTAGCCTACTGAAGTGTGGAAGGTGCGGTAAAGAAGTCGAGGATACCCCACAGGAAGTAGTGAGCCAACCACCCGAGGTGAGGAGCGAATCACCCCCCGACTCCAGGGAACCGGTCAATCCTAGTCCTGCCGATGAGATATCTGAATCTGATCCCGAGCAACCCCTAGCTGTTGCAATCGAGGAGAATGAGTGCGAAGAAGTGAATCTTAGCTCCGAGGAGGCAAGATGACCAAAATTCCTAACTTTGTACGTCCTAAGCGGGTGGAGTCTACTGAGATCGATACTAGAGGGACAAACACAGAACAGGAGGTTAGCGGAAATTCCAAAGAACCTCAAGAAGTTCCGGGAGGGAATGATGAACCAAGACCATCTGTGATAGACATAGATGATGATGAAGTCGAGGTAGGAACTAGTACGCCAGGAGGACTTCACAAATCTTCCAATCCATATGTGCCTCCGAAGCCACATGTGCCATACCCGAGTCGGATCAAACCAGCCAAGAAGGATATTCAAGATTCACCCCTATTCCAACGACTGTCAAAGGTGGAAGTCAATGTGCCCCTCTTAGAGTTAATCCAGAATATTCCAGCTTATACGAAATTCTTTCGTGAGATCAAGAACAAAAGGATTACTTCAGGGAAGGAAGTGAATGTGGTTGAAACGGTCAACTCGATGGCCGGATTGCCCATGAAGAAAAAGGATCCTGGCAGCTTCATCATCGACATCGCCTTAGGGAATGGACGAACTACGCAGGCAATGCTTGACTTAGGAGCTAGCATTAACTTAATGTCGTATTCGGTATACAAGGCCCTAGAACTCGGAGAATTGACACCAACTGATATGGTGGTCCAAATGGCAGACCAAAGTGATAAGAGGCCAGTCGGGGTAATAGAAGATATCCTTGTGAAAGTGGACAAATTGATAATTCCAGCTGATTTTGTAGTAATGAAGTCCGCGGACGAGGGAAAGAGCCATATCCGTGAGCACGTAGTACTACTTGGGAGACCATTCATGGCAACTACCAATACGTGCCTTGAACTCAAGGGCAAGAAAATAACCATGGAGGTAATGGGCGAAAAGATTGAGTTGGTAGGATGTAGCATCAGAGATAAGGAAGTTGCGGAGGAGTTAAAATTTGTCGATTGCTACGAATCCGTAATTCCCGAATTTCATCATAGCCATGGCAATCGCGAACCACTTGAGGAAGCACTAACAATGCAAGCTGAGACGTGCTACATGACCAAAGAAGCAAGGGAACTAGTCGAAATAATGGATAGCACCCCAGAAATTCCCGCAGGGGAAGAGGTACTTGAACCCTTAGATGAAGAAGAAGAAGAAAGTGGGTTTCCTGAAGAACCTAGCTTAGAATTGAAACCGCTTCCTGCGCACCTCAAGTATGTGTACTTGGGAGAAAATCAGAAAAAGCCTGTGATTGTCTCCTCACATCTCTCCGACAATGAAGAAAGTAAGCTGATTGAAGTATTGAAGGAAAATTCCGCAGCTATAGGATGGAGGATCAGTGATATCAAAGGAATTAGCCCTACAAGATGCGTGCACAACATCACTCTAGAACAGGATGCCAAACCCGTTAGGCAACCTCAGCGAAGGATAAATCCAACAATGCAAGAGGTGGTAAAGAAGGAGGTGATCAAGTTGCTAGATGCTGATATTGTTTACTCCATTCCAGATAGTCGATGGGTGAGCCCGGTACATGTAGTTCCTAAGAAATCAGGAGTCACGGTGGAAGAGAATGAGAAGGGAGAATTGGTACCGGTTAGGAAGACCACTGGATGGCGGATGTGCATTGACTACAGAAGATTAAATTCCGCCACTAAAAAAGACCACTTCCCTTTACCATTTATAGATGACATGCTAAACCGCCTTGCGGGGCGGAAGTTCTATTGTTTTCTTGATGGTTTATCAGGTTTCTACCAGATTCCGATTGCACCGGAGGATCAGGAGAAGACGATATTCACCTGCCCATTCGGAACATTTGCCTATAGGAGGATGCCATTTGGACTATGCAATGCTCCCGCTACTTTTCAAAGGTGCATGCTTTCTGTTTTCTCTGACACGGTAACTAAATTTGTTGAAGTTTTCATTGATGATTTTTCCCTTTTTGGTGATTCATTTGATGAATGCTTGCAAAAATTAGATCTAGTTTTGAAAAGGTGCATTGAATGCAACTTGACCTTAAGCGGGGAGAAGAGTCATTATATGGTTAGAGAAGGCATTGTTCTAGGACATGTAGTTTCTGAAAGAGGAATTGAGGTAGACAAGACTAAGATAGAAATCATTGAAAAACTTCCCTCACCTACTTGCGTGAAAGAATTGCAATCTTTTCTTGGCCATGTAGGTTTTCATAGGAGGTTTATTAAAGATTTTTCGAAAATTGCTAAGCCTCTAAGTAGCTTGCTTGCTAAAGATGTGGTTTTCCATTTCTCCAATGAATGTTAGTTGCTTTTAATACCCTTAAGGAAAAGCTTGTTTCTGCTCCCACTGTTGTGCCGCCTGTCTGGAATCTTCCTTTCGAAATTATGTGTGATGCTTCGAATTTTGCTATGGGTGCTGTTTTATGCCAAAAAGTTGATAAGCAGTATCGTGTGATTTATTATGTTAGTAAGACTCTAGACTCCGCTCAGGTTAATTATACAACTACTGAAAAGGAATTTTTAGCTGTTGTCTTTGCTTTACAAAAGTTTAGGTCTTATTTAATTGGACATCCTGTGAATGTCCATACTGATCATGCTGCTTTGAGACATTTGATAGCTAAGCAAGAATCTAAGCCTAGATTAATCCTTTGGGTCCTTTTTCTGCAAGACTTTGATTTGACCATAGTGGATAGAGCTGGTAGGGAGAATTTAGTAGCCGATCATTTATCTAGAATACCTAATATTCCTATTGATCCGATACCCATCAATGAAGACCTCCCCGATGAGCACCTAATGAAGGCTAATGAAGAGCCATGGTATGCGGATATTGTAAACTATTTGGCTATGAATATTTTCCCCACTAACTTTTCAGCCTCGGACAAGAGAGCTCTTGCTAAGCAATGCAGGACTTACATATGGGATGATCCGCATCTATTCAAGGAAGGAGCTGATGGGATTCTAAGGAGATGCGTGCCGCAAGAAGAGCAGCAAAGTGTAATGAGCCATTGCCATGAGCTTAACTGTGGGGGGCACTACAGTGGATTGAAGACAGCACGCAAGGTACTGCAGGCAGGATTTTTCTGGCCAACAATATACAAAGATGCTCGAAGTTTTGTGAAGAATTGTGACCCATGTCAACGAGGTGGTGGTATCGGCAAGAAAGATGAAATGCCCCTTCAAGGGAATCTAGTGGTAGAACCTTTCGATGTATGGGGCATTGATTTTATGGGACCATTTCCAAACAGTGGAGGCTATGAATACATTCTTGTTGCAGTGGACTATGTGACTAAATGGGTAGATGCAATTCCTACAAAACAAATGACGGAGCAGTGGTTATGAAGTTCTTGAAGGAAGTAATATACTCGAGATTTGGGTGCCCTAGGACAATCATCAGCGATAGAGGTTCACACTTCGTCAATAGAACGTTTACCTCACTTCTTAAGAGATACAGTGTCCACCATAGTATCGCTACACCTTATCACCCACAGACATCGGGACAAGTCGAAGTCAGCAACCGTCAAATCAAGAAGATCCTGGAGCGAGTAGTGAAGCCTGGTCGGAAGGATTGGGCAGGAAAATTGAATGATGCACTTTGGGCATACAGGACTAGCTACAAGACGGTGATCGGGACCACTCCGTACAGACTTGTATATGGAAAAGCATGTCATCTTCCCGTAGAACTAGAGCACAAGGCATATTGGGCCATAAAAGAACTCAATCTTGATATGGGAAAAGCTGGCGAGGAACGATTGTTGCAACTAGATAAGCTTGATGAATTACGACTAGGTGATTATGAAACTGCCAATATCTACAAGGAACGTACTAAGAAGTATCATGATCGTGGTATAGTACGTAAGGAATTGATTCCTGGACAAAAAGCCTTGGTATTTAATTCTCGCCTTCGACTATTTCCTGGAAAGCTCCGTACTCGTTGGGATGGACCGTACGAAATTATCGAAGTTGCTCCCCATGGAGCTGTTAAACTCTTCGATCCCAAGACGGGCAATACCTTCAAGGTGAATGGCCAGCGAGTGAAGCCGTACTACGAGATATCTAGTGATCAAAGGGACGTTGATCACCTTGAGCTTACCCTTACCGCCTCCACTGAAGGTTAGTGTGTTTTGTTTTGTTTTCTCACGAGTTTGATTGAGTATTATAGGTAACTTATACAAGCATTAGCTCTCACCTTGGATCCACTTTCGGCGTTCGGGATGAGCGGCGACGTTCAGGTTTGGGGAGGAGGTTATCGCTGGTTATCTCTTTACTTATCTTGCTTATGAAAAACTCGTGAAATTTTTTGTATTTGCACGTTTACTGCTTTCCTAGGATAGTCTTGCATGTTTTATATGGAGTGCATGTTTTATATGGAGTTTATTGCCGAATTTTTTGAACTTTTTTATTGGGTAGATCAAACAACTATGCCATTAATCGTATGCTTCATCTCTATGAATTTGTTTGAGGTTTTTCTCGCTTGGCTTGTCACATTTATGTATTGCACTTAGTTGAGCTGGTAGTCTCGACATCACTTAGTGGTGTTTTCTCTACTGCGGTTCACGAAGGCCTTTATAATAGGATGATGCATGTTAGGGTCTTATGGTTGTTTTCCCGAGTCATTATGTACCTAAGAGGCAACAAGTCTTCACCATGCTTTGAGATTGCTAAATGCCTAGGAAGGAGGTAGTGTGATCCTTTGTTTATAACCTATTCTTCCGAATAGGTTTGTGGAGGGGGTTACACCATCATAGACTTGTTTCTGTTTTCCATTTTCGTATCGTGAGTTTATTTTTCCTTTTTTCGTGAATTTTGTGCTCCAACCTATTCTTTCGAATAGGTTTGGGGAAGTCGTGTGAGTCATTTTGTTTCTCTTTTTGTTATGCTACTGCTGGCTAGAAAAAGTTCGAAAAAAAAAAATCCAGAAAAAGAAAAAAGAAAAGAAAAAAGAAAAGAAAAAAAGAATCTGGAAAGAAAAAAAGAAAAGACCCCAAAAAGAAAAGAAGGGTCCAAAAAAGAAAGCCAAATAGCAGTTAGCAAAGTGTTGTGTCTTTTCCAATTCTTGTAATGTTCGTAATCGTGTTTTTCTATTTTTTTATCTTTTTTGTCTTGAGTGTCATCTGTTCTAGACCACCTTCGTCCTGCCATTCAGGAAGTGGTGAATAGCTTAAGACTTTACTTAAGAGATGGGTAGAATAGGGGAGTGTTATCTTTTATAGGGAACCCTCCTTCGTTTGATGAGAGCCAGTACTGGTTCGACCTCTTTTGAGCTAAAGTCTTAACATGGTGGAACAGCAGTAAGTTCTCAGTTTCATAGGCACGATGCAACCATTCGTATCTTAGCATGCTTCATTACGTCGTCACTGACTAGGTCCAGGTAGAGAATGTTACGAGAGACTATCTTGTCTTGACGTAAGTGCTTATGTGGATGTGTATAAGTCAATCGAGGTATTCTTCAACCTATATTCATGTTTTGATTTATATGGTTTTTGTTCATATGTTATTTGATAGATTCAGTAGATTAGTTCATTTTATTTGGCATGAGACTCCATTTTGTGTCTTGCATGTTTTTTGTATTAGAGTCTAGCTTAGTTGCTTGAGGACAAGCAAAGGTTCGGTTTGGGAGTTTGATGAATGTGTATTTTACACTTTCATTCGAGTCTTTTTCACTATTTTAGCTATCCTCTATGTTAATTTAGCTATATTTTAATGCATTTTATTAGAATAGTGTCACGTTTCCCTTTAGATTTTATTTTACAGGTTTTGGTTGAAATTCGAAGATTTCCGGGAAATTATATTGAAGTTGACAAGGAATGGTGTTCCAGAAGCCTATTTGGAGTATCTGAAGGTTTCCGGATAGGATTTGAAGTCGAGAGGCCGAATCTGAGGTTAGAAAGGCTAACTAGAAGTCAGAAACCGAGTCGAAAGTGAAGAAATCCAAAACCGCGTCGAAAACGCGAATTCCGCC
>CM051458.1:60193538-60274095 GCA_028274465.1 Plantago ovata
CAAACACATTCAAAGGGAGCACATTAGAGTAGGATCCCGTGTCCTAGTGTGGCACGGACATCTTCAAGCTCACCAATCCCAACCTTATACGAAAAACTTGAGGGAGGGGCTCGAGATCCTCTTGCTCCGCTTCACTCTCGTCAGAACTGATGAACGTATTTTTGACGCGTTCATTTTGTCTTTTTTACCTTCTTTTGCTATCTTTTAGCCTTGTTTTTTGGTTAGTTTTGTAGAATAGTGCACGTTTTGTGTTTTCTGCATTTTCAGGCACTTAGGTACGAAACGTGTTTTTGGAGCTAAAACGAGCCTTTTTGATGAAAAGATGGCCCCGTTGAAGTTCCCCAATCTCCGTGACTGTTCGTGAGTGTCTGAGCCTCAATAAGCATTGAGAAGGATGAGTCCAAGGCACCCGAGGGCCGTACGAGGGCAAACAGATTGAGTTTGAAGACAAAAATCTGCCCAGGAGCCAAGCTAAGTGCCTGGAATAGTGAAGCGCTCCGCTTCATTTTCCAGGAGCTTTGGCACAGCAGCCAAGCAAAGCGCTTAGAGGGCCGAAGCGCTTCGCTTGCCAAGCGCTCCGCTTGGCCTCTCCAAGCGGTCCGCTTGGCAGTGGTTACGTTTTCGGATTTTCCTTCTTAGATCTGATCTTCTGTTACTTTTTGGAGACTTTTGAACTGTAGCTTCGTTTTGGAGAGCTCCTAAGCCCCAAAACTCAGAGAAAACTCAGATTATATTGTATTTTAGATTGGATTAAAGGTTTTGGCATAGGATTTCATCCATTGTTTCATCTACGGAGAGGTTTTCATCAATACCCACCGATTAGTGACAGCTTGGTGGTAACAATGTATCATTATCTCTTGTCTAGTAGTTTGATTTGATGTATTCTATTTACAATTCATATGATTTGATGTCTATGTTGATGAATATGAGTAGCTAAATCCTTTGTGTTGGTGGTAGAATGTAGAATATGCATGCTATGGGTTATGTTTATGCTTACATGAGATTGTGATTCAATCTTGCTGCAAATCCCTTCATATGATTCTTAGTTGCCTATAAAATATATTCGAATTGAGTATAGTGATAAACTCTTGGTCAATGAAGCTATAGGATTGTATGTTAGAGATTTGCAGCATGCTAGATAAATGGTGTTAGTGACAAACACCTCTAAAGTATTGATAGTGGTCTTTTATGATGTGTGTCTTGAAACTTACCTAGACGAGTTGCTTAGCAGACTTGATCGAAGGTTTTACGCACTGAACTTGTGAGCATATTCGTAACCCATGCATGTGAATTTGATTTCTACCACCAACCGTTTTCCAAACTTGATTACAACAATCTGATTTCTCGTTGCTTTGTTCTAAGAAAACAATTCCTCAAACACTTGAACTCGTTGACTGAAATAACTAGCAAAAACCACAACAAAGCCACGTTAGGTCCCGAGAGAACGACACTCGGGGAAAACTTGCCATTGCACTCTAGTTTGTGTAGTGATAAGTGTTCTTTGGCTTTTAAACAAATTTAATTGGTGAAAAAACGACATCATCAATTTGGCGCCGTTGCCGGGGACTTAACTCCTTTGGTTGGTGTTTTTGTTTTGGTTTTTTCAGCCAACATCTCTTCTTTGTCTCATTTCTGTTTTTGTTTCTTTTTGCTTGAGATACTCACTATCTTGTATTTCAGGTGAGTGCATGCCTAGAACCCGAACGGGTGGACCTATTATTGAACCTTTTGTAGACGAGATCGATCGTTTGTTTCATAGGAGAAGGAGGAATTTGAATCTCGAGTTTGAAGAAGTAGCATCTAGAGCTTCCACTTCTGGTATTCGGGAAGAGTCTTCTTCTTATCTTTTGGAGCCAATTCTTGAATCTGTTTACTTGGAAGGTGAAATGGTGGAGCGGCCTATACGTACACTTACTAAGCCTACGGTTGGGGCTAGAGGACCAACAATTGTCCTCAATGATGCCACAAGGAACTTGGAGATCAAGAATCACATGTTCCAACAACTTCCCAAATTCTATGGGATGGCTAATGAGGACGTGATTGGGTACTTGAATCAGCTCGAGATTTTTGTTCTCCATCTTGGGCGACCAGGAGCTGGTGTTACGGATGATGATCTCCGTAAGAAGGTCTTTTCTATGGGGCTAAGTGATCGTGCAAAGGCTTGACTTAATACTTTGGAGGCCGGGTCTTTGACAACATGGGATCTTTGCTTTGATAAGTTCATGGAGCGTTACTACCCCGCTTCCAAGACGATGGCTATGAAGAGCCAAATTAGCTCCTTCGAGCAGAGGTATGATGAGCCTTTCCACGAGGCCTATGATCGATTCATGGGGTTGCATCATCGATGCCCACATCACGGGTATGATAAAGGTCAGCTTCTCCAATTCTTTTACAATGGTTTACATCCCGAGATTCAATCTCAGGTGGATAGTATTTGTGGAGGCAGTATGGGGGAGTTGCTTCCTTCTCAAGCTCAAGTGAAGCTGGACATGATGTACCGGAATTCCCAAAATCGGAATGTGAGGACTCGTGTGCTCCAAAAGGAGCAAAGAGGTGAGGCCAAGGTAGTGGTACAACAAGATGCCTTCGATGGATTCGCCCATGAAGTGAAGCAAGCTTTGAGGCAAAGCGTTCCTTCTCCTTCTACGGAAGTTTGTGGTGTGTGCAAGAACTATGGGCACCCGGCCTATTTACGCCGTTCTGAATTTGCTAGAGAGCAATATATCACGAACGATGTCCGTCAAGAAGTGTATGCTGCTGAGGGAGAGCAAGTAGTTGGAGATGTGAACTACGGGCAAGGATATGGCAATGTGAGGCCACAAAACCGTGGGCCCCGAGGTGGGTACCAGAATCAAGGCAACCGTGGTTATGTTCATAGCGCGGATCAATATGCCTATGGGCCTAATCAAGATAGAAGCCGTCTCAGCTATGGGAACAATTGGTATGAAGGAGCACCGCCTTCTAATCCTACGCCTCCACCTCGGGTTGCTAGTTCGGGACCACAAGGTGGAGGGGTGCTTCCTTCACCTCTTGTCTCTTCTCTCAACGATCTTGTGTTGAAGACTAATAAGTTTATGGAGCATTACTATCGTAATGAAGCTACTAAAAATCAGCGGTTTGAGAAGCTTGAGGCTAGTAGTAGCAACCTCCATAAGAAGTTGCAAGAGTTGATAGATCGGGGGGCTAGTAGAGAGCAAGGGAAGTTTCCCGGGAACACGGAGAAGGCTATGGCCATAACCGTGGTGACTGATTTGCCCGTGGAGATCACGGTTGTGAGAGACAATGCACGAGATGAGGTGCCAAGTTGCAAGATAACTGAAACTTGCAAGGTGAGTGAGGAGGTCGAGACTCCTAAGGTGGTTATGGAAGAGGAAGTTGTCGCACAATCTGATGCCATAGTTGTAGAGGTGAAAGAAAACTCATCGTCTGAGGATGAGATGGTGGATATGGTGGAAGTGCCCATCCAAGAGAGCTTCGATGTTGAAATCGGCTTGGGGAAGAAGGACGGAATAGTGACAACTCTAGACACGGGAGCGGGTGTGAGTGTTATACCCTTGAACGTGTATGAAGAGTCGGGTTTGTCTGGCTTGAGACCCATGAAATGCATGGTGCAATTAGCGGATGGGTCCATGAAAAAGCCGTTGGGTGTGATTGAGAACTTGGCGGTGAGGGTTGCCGGTGTAGAGGTGAAGACTAATTTCATCGTTATGCCTACATCTTCTGCTAAGCTCAAAGATGTGGTTCTCTTGGGTAGAGCCTTCATCAACAAAGTGCGTATGGTCATAGACATGTATCGCCGAACATGTCACTTTGAGGTAAATGGCAAGCAACACACGTTGCGAGCCATTGTTGATTCATGTGCTTATGTTGATACTAACGAACTTGTAGGTTTTTTGGTCCACTTTATGTTCGTCAAGATGTGCAGGGAATTGATGCTTTGAGAGGCAATTGGAGGGGGAAGTCTAGTACCCGAGGCGAAATCAATTCCGCATGAGTTGTGAAGAGTCGAGCCAACGACTTTTAAACGAAGGCGCTTCTCGGGAGGCAACCCGAGGTTGTAGGTACTTGCATATAGATTAGGAGCACGTTTTAAATTTTGTTTCGTTGATTAGACAAGGTTTTTGGGGTGAAAATTTAGCAAAAGTCGAAAAAAAAATGGATTTGGGAGCTTCAGGTCCCAAGCGAACCGCTTGGCAAGCCCAAGCGGTCCACTTGGGTTTCCAGTAAGATTTTCATTCTTACTGAAAATCCAAGCGGAGCGCTTGGCAGGTCCAAGCGGTCCGCTTGGATTTCCAGTAAGAATTTCATTCTTACTGGAAACCCAAGCGGAGCGCTTGGCAGGTCCCAAGCGGACCGCTTGTGAATGCCCAAGCGCTTCGCTTGGCTATCCTTAAGAAAGCTAAGCGGAGCACTTGTGTATCAAAGCTCCCCACTTCGTTTTTCTTCCTCCATTGCCGATTTAGCACCCCAAAAATCTCAATCTCTTTCAATTCTCCACCAATTCTTGCAATCTTGTGCATTTTACGAAGCCATCACCCCCTCTATCATCTAAACCGATCAAATTTCACGTTTGAAGCATCCATAACAAGGAATCAAAGGTAGCTCTCATGAACCCTAACTTTCTTGAATTTGGGATTTTATCTTAATTAGCTTCAATTGTGTTATGCATTGGTGAATTAGAGTTTGATGATGATTGTTGAGCATGTTTCTTACTAGATGTGATGTCTAAATTCGAATTTTGCTCCTCTTGATTTATGATGAATTCTATTGCTTGAATTCTTGCTAGATAATTGTTTGCATGATTGTTAGCTCGAAATTTGAGTATTGATATGATGTTGGTGTTGTTTAGATTGCATGAGAATGTGTAGGATTGGTTGGGTAGTTCTAATGGCGAGTTTGTTTGTTTGGTTTGATTCGAATTAGCTAATCGTACCAAAGTGTTAAAGCTTCTCGATTCGCTATGTTTGAATTTTAGCAAGCCTTCAAACTCGTTAAAAAGAACACTTGAGTGAGTTTTGACATCTAAGAGTCGACTTGTTGCGTTATGACTTGTTTTAAACAAAGAACGTATACTTGTCTTAGAGTAGTAGTAGATTGTTTGGTAGTAGTGTAAGAGTCTAGTTACCGTCATCTTCAAGCGATCTAATGAGATTTTACTAGGTACCATGGACAAAAGAGCCAAGAAGAAAGCAAGGAAGGATGGAGCTTCAACCTCCAAGGAGAATCCGGCATCAACTCCAAGGGAGATTCCCCGTGATGAAGGCGACCGTGACCCATACAAAGAATCGGACGCATTGCGGAGGTTCCGATACAACTTCTATAGGGGAGGAGAGCGGTCAGTGATTTGGGACCGTAGCATCTTCTTTACTTCAAAGGAGTTGGACGTACTAAAGGGGACAAAATATGAGAACAAGGGACTTTTGTTTGATGTACCCTATGCTCACCTTACCAGGCTTATAACGGAGAGAGGATGGACCTTCTATGGGAAAGAACTCTCCGGATGGGATAGAGACCTTGTCGAGAAGTTCCACATTGCCTTCGAGGACTATAACTATAAGGCCGAAGCAGTACCTATTCGTGGTGTGATGGTCCCTTTCTCACCATTGAGTATCACTAGTTTCATTATGGGACTAGAGGAACCCTTGCGGGAAGACAAGAAGAAGGTAGCATACTATGTGAGTGATCCCTATGTGCACTATGTCTATGACCCAACGATTGAGAAGTTTCCGAGGAGGTTAGCCGGGGTTCTGACAACCAAGGACTACAAGCCAAGGAAGACGCGTCTCGATAACACCTTGAAGTATAAAGATTTGCACTTGCACGCCCGCTAATCTGATCCCGGGACTCATAACCGAAGAGATAACGCCGGAAGTCGAGATCTTAATCTATTCCCTCATGGCGAACATGCCCATCACTCCCGGGGACATCATCTTCCAGCAATTCGAGATTAAACGTGTAACGACCCGACCAATCCGGCCGGCGTGGTTACTCATGGGCGCTCTTCGGGGTGATATACTGGCCCCACAGACCAACACGGATTCTAATCCGCGCACTTTGTCCTCACTCGTGCGCGCACCGGGAACTTCCCAGTGGGTCACCCATCCTAGAATTGCTCCAGAGAAAGCACGCTTAACTCTGAAGTTCTTCTAGCTGAATTCCCGAAAAGAAGGATGCACCTTGTTGGTATGAGTAGCGTTCTCAACCCTTTTAAGCTTCTGAAATCTGGTGCGTTACAATCTACCCCCCTTAAAGCCTCGACGTCCTCGTCAAGCGCTTTAAGTGGTGGGGGTGACAAACTGACAATAACCTTTACCAACCGTCCACCCGATGCGGGCTTTGGGTTGATCTAGGCTCTGATACCATTTGTAATACCCCACATCCCACATCGCTTAAGAGTGAGTGGAATAAAGGGTATATATGTTAGACCACCACTCTCACATGGTATGAGGCCTTTTGGGTGATTCCAAAAGCAAATCCGTGCGGGCTGAGGCCCAAAGCGGACAATATCATACTGTTGAGACGTGTGTGGGTCCGTCCAGGAGTAACCACGCCGGCCGGATTGGTCGGGTCGTTACAAAACGAGAACCCGGCCACCCACTAGTCTTCCCACATCTGATCACTGCTATGTGTGAGAAAGAAAATGTGCCAAACATCCGGCGCACCGAGGCATCGAGGGAACCAGTCGACATAGAGACATACGATCTGATACTCCACCGCTTCGGAGTAGAGCAAGGGTTCGAAGACCCATTTCCCCTTGTCATCCCTCACCGATCCGAGTGATTTTGCGGTGGTGGTACTCCTTTTTGATACTGTTAATTGATGATGTAACTTGAAGACTCCTTTACTCTCTTTATTTGCTTTTGTACTTGTGGCCTGTGTGCCTTTTGTCGTGATTCGTTTAGTCTAGTGTTTGTGTTGGTGCCTTAGGTGATTAAGATAGGAAAAAACATCGAAAATCTGGAAACAGAGCCAAGCGAAGCGCTTGGCAGACCCAAGCGGTCCGCTTGGAATTCCAGTAAGAATTTCATTCTTACTGGAATTTCAAGCGGAGCACCTGGAGCCTCCCAAGCACTCCGCTTGACAAGCGAACCGCTTGGCTCCCGCCAAGCGGTCCGCCAGGACCCTATACCCAGATTTTCCTCGTTTTTTCCATTCTTCTCACCTTTGCGCACCCGTTTTCACATGTTTCTTGAGTCCTTTCAAGTACTACTCATATATAGGAGATTGGACACGAACCTTTATCTCAGGGAAGTGTACTTTCAATCCAATTTTTCCTTTTCATTCAACTTTTCCTTGCCAGAGGACGAGCAAAAGTTTAGGTTTGGGGAGGGGGTATTAGATTTTCAGTACTATATGCATGTGTGGTTCGTACATGCCTGATTTTACTCAAGTTCATGTGATTTGTCGTGTTTTTTTTAAATTTTTGCATGCATATCATCCCTAGATTAGTTGTTGCACGTTGTTGTGTGTGGAGTTTATTGCCAAGTCTTTTGAACTTTTTTATTGAGTAGACTAAGTGTTTATGACCATTAATCATATGTTGCATCACTTTGCAAGTAGTTTGAGGCTTGTCTCGCTTGGTTTGTCACATTCGCATGTGCACTAGTTAAGCTTAGTAGTCTCGACATCACCTTGAGTGGGGTTTCTTCTGCTGCGGTTCACGATGGCCTTATGAAATGATGCACGTTTGAGTCTATGGTTGTAGCCCGTGTAATTATGTACGTAAGAGGCGACAAGTTCTTCACCTCGATTAGAGACTGCCAAATGCCTAGGAAGGAGGTAGTGTGAGGTGTGCGATTCCTTGTATTAAACCTATTCTATCGAATAGGTTTGGGGAGGGGGTTGCGTTATTGATCTTGTCTTTCGTCTTTGAGTCGTTGTAAAGTTTCATTTTTCTTTTTCTTTTTGTTTTGTGTCCCAACCTATTCTTTCGAATAGGTTTGGGGAGGTGTCTTTGTAAAAGAGTCTTTCCTTTTTCTTTTTCGTCTTTGTGCTCAAACCTATTCTTTCGAATAGGTTTGGGGAGGTGTTTTTGACACTTAGTACTGCTGCTTGCCCCTATATAAAAAAAAAAAGAAAAGAAGAAAAAAGAGAAAACAAAAAGATAAAATAAAAAAAAAAGAAGAAGAAAGAAAATAAAGAATAAGACCCAAAAGTAAAAGAAGGGTCGTTGCAAGCCAAAAGCAGTCTCGTAGTGTCAAGTGCCATGTAAATATTTTGTGCTTGTGAAGTATCGAGTTGTAAATTCTATCTTTCGTTTCGTGTCGCCTTTGTCTAAGGCCTGTTCTTGACCACCATCGTCTTGCTATTCAAGAAGTGGTTGAAAGAGGCTCATTCTTGAGAGTCTGGGTAGAATAGGGGAGTGTTAACTTTCTAAGGGAACCCTCCTTCATTTGATGAGAGCCAGTATTGGTTCGCCCTCTCTTGAGGAAAAGTCTCGCTTGGTGAACAGTAGTAAGCCCTCGGTTTCATAGGCACGGGGCAATTGTAGTATGATAATATGTATCATTGTGTCGTCACTGACCAGGTCCAGGTAGAAGATGTTGCGAGAGACTCCTTTGTTTAACCAAGTGCACATGAGAATGTGTATATTCGCAATCGAGGCATTCTTCAACCTACTTGCATGTCATGCTCATTTGGTTTTGTTCATAAGCATTTGGTAGATTCAATAGATTAGTTCACTTTACTTGGCATGAGACTCCTTTTGTGTTGCATTTAGGATAGTTTGTTGCTTGAGGACAAGCAAAGTTTTGGTTTGGGGAGTTTGATGAACGTATTTTTGACGCGTTCATCTTGTTTTTTTTACCATCTTTTGCTATCTTTTAGCCTTGTTTTTTGGTTAGTTTTGTAGAATAGTGTCACGTTTTGTGTTTTCTGCATTTTCATGCACTTAGGTACGAAACGGCGTTTTTGGAGCTAAAAACGAGCCTTTTTGATGAAAAGATGGCCCCGTTGAAGTTCCCCAATCTCCGTGGCTTGTTCGTGAGTGTCTGAGCCTCAATAAGCATTGAGAAGGATGAGTCCAAGGCACCCGAGGGCCGTACGATGGCAAAAAGATTGAGTTTGAAGACAAATATCTGCCCAGGAGCCAAGTTAAGCGCCTGGAATAGTGAAGCGCTCCGCTTCATTTTCCAAGAGCTTTGACACAGCAGCCACGCGAAGCGCTTGGAGGGCCGAAGCGCTCCGCTTGGCCTCTCCAAGCGGTCCGCTCGACAGCGGTTACGTTTTCGTATTTTCCTTCTTAGATCTGATATTCTGTTACTTTTTGGAGACTTTTGAACTGTAGCTTCGTTTTGGAGAGCTCCTAAGCCCCAAAACTCAGAGAAAACTCAGATTATATTGTATTTTAGATTGGATTAAAGGTTTTGGCATAGGATTTCATCCATTGTTTCATCTACGGAGAGGTTTTCATCAATACCCTCCGATTAGTGACAGCTTGGTGGTAACATTGTATCATTATCTCTTGTCTAGTAGTTTGATTTGATGTATTCTATTTACAATTCATATGATTTGATGTCTATGTTGATGAATATGAGTAGCTAAATCCTTTGTGTTGGTGGTAGAATGTAGAATATGCATGCTATGGGTTATGTTTATGCTTACATGAGATTGTGATTCAATCTTGCTGCAAATCCCTTCATATGATTCTTAGTTGCCTATAAAATATATTCGAATTGAGTATAGTGACAAACTCTTGGTCAATGAAAGCTATAGGATTGTATGTTAGAGATTTGCAGCATGCTAGATAAATGGTGTTAGTGACAAACACCTCTAAAGTATTGATAGTGGTCTTTTATGATGTGTGTCTTGAAACTTACCTAGACGAGTTGCTTAGCAGACTTGATCGAAGGTTTTACGCACTGAACTTGTGAGCATATCCGTAACCCATGCATGTGAATTTGATTTCTACCACCAACCGTTTCCAAACTTGATTACAACAATCTGATTTCTCGTTGCTTTGCTCTAAGAAAACAATTCCTCAAACACTTGAACTCGTTGACTGAAATAACTAGCAAAAACCACAAACAAAGCCACGTTAGGTCCCGAGAGAACGACACTCGGGGAAAACTTGCCATTGCACTCTAGTTTGTGTAGTGATAAGTGTTCTTTGGCTTTTAAACAAATTTAATTGGTGAAAAACGACATCATCAAGAACTAAGGTCCTTCTCTTCTTCCTTAGCCTGTGGAGGTTCTTCCTTCTTGCAATAATCGCACTTATCAACCTTCTTGATGGTGATTTCGACAAGCAGATCACCAGCCAAGGTAATGGACATCGACTTCTCAGTGTTGCTAGGCAGCTTGCCTTGTTCCCTACTTGCTCCTCGGTCGATCAACTCTTGCATCTTTTGATGGGAAAGCCTAGTGCTCTCTTCCAACCTATCAAGCCTTGCCCTAGTCTTCTCAGAATCTTCTTCATAACGTTTGAGAAAACTTTGGGTGTGATCGACCATCTTTTGCAAGTTCTCCATCAGTTGAGCCGACTTCGACTTCGGTTGCTCTTTTGGAGCGGGGTTTTCGCAGTGATCATTACCATAGTTAAGCCTACTACGGTCTTGTTTAGGGCCATAAGTTTGGCTAGCCGGTGCATATCCTTGATTGTTTCGGAACCCTCTTCTCCAAAATCCACCTCGAGGATTCCTACCATCTTGTCCGTAGCTAGCTTCTTGAGTACCAAACTCCGTAGCAAAGGCTTCCTATTCGCCTCCTTGAGCCCAGTTGCCATCATCATACGCAAGCTCCGATCTACACATATGAGCTCCATCTCCATAGTTCTTGCATATTCGGCAAACTTCGTTTGAAACAGTTGTTCCAGTGGCGCTCTTGAGGACTTGCTTCAATTCGTTGGTAAAGCACTCGAATTGATCCCCATTCCCCCTATACATAGGGGCTTCTTGAGTCGGTGGAGCTTCAGGTCCACGCCTCCTAACCATCGCTCTTGGTTCCTTGAACTGCGAACCCTTAGCAAGCCTTTCGAAAACTGCCCAGACGGCTTCTGCGGTTTCCTCCCAAATATTGCCTCGGCATTGGAAATCCACCACTTGTTGGTTCTCGAAGGTTAGTCCATTGTAGAAGTGTTGGACTAGGTCCGAAAGCTCAAAACCATGGTGAGGGCACTTGTTCGTGAGATGGTCTCATCATAGTCCTGTTTGAATCCAGTGATTTGCGCCTTGAGCACGGTAGTCAAGGTGTGAGGGAAGTATTTTTCCATGAAAGATGAAAAAACCTTCTCCCAAGTGTCCAGCGAGCCTGCTGGTAGAGAACTCAACCATGACTTGGCTCTGTCGCCAAGCCCCATAGCAAAAAACTTCATCCGCAACTCATCCGTTGTTATTTCAGCTCTGGGTCGTGGGAGTTGGTTGACGAAATCATCGATATCGTGCAAGTACCCCATCACATCTTCCCTTGATAAGCCATAGAACCTCGGAAGTTGTTGGAATGCGTGGTTCTTGATTTCCAGATCTCGAATTGCAGACGAAAGAACAATCGTCGGTCCCCTCATACGATCCTTGGAGGGTTGAACCCATGCTTTCAGTGGTCTAGCTTCTGCCATTCCGTCGATTTCCTTGAAAAGACTGTGTAGAGATTCAGAGAAATCGGTATCCTCTATTTCCTCTAGTTCACGCCTTTGAAGTAGTCGCCTTCTTTGGTGGTAGACTCTGTCGATCTCAGCAATTGAATCAGCAAGCGGTGTTCCTCTAGATCGTGTATGTGGCATACACTATCTCTAACAGACTAGGAAAGCAGTATCAGATAGAGAGATTAAAAAGGAAAACTAAAACTACTAGAATTAGGAGTTGAATGCTGAAAATATAAACAAATTAAACAGAAAAAAGGAGTATAGTCCCCGGCAGCGGCGCCAATTTGATGAACGCGCAGATTGTCAGTTCCGGATTATCAAATAAATTTGTTATTTTGCCAAAGGCAATTCACAACTACAACGAAAACCGTAGTGTAGCAGTAGAATAACCTCGAGTGTCGATCTCTAAGGACTATAACTAGCTTTATCTAATCTAATTTGGAATATAAAAAAGCAGACGGTTTAGCAAAGGTTTTTCTTTACAGATAATGGAGATTGGTGATAGTATGGTCCTTCAAAGCATAACGGGTTAATAATCATGCGTAAATTCCTCGGTTTTGCATGGAGATCTTTGATCAATGAATTGTCCTGTTGTAATTATCAAACACTACGAAGATATAGATTTAGATAGGTCAAAGACCAAGGATTTGTCCAATTGTGAGCAATAATTAATCAACAATACGAAGATAGAGATTTAGACAGATCAAAGAAATAAAGCTATAACACGGAGTATAATGCGCGATATAGCCATTAGCATAATTATCAACCCTTCGCTAAGAATTCTCATACTATCACCAACGAGAAGTTTAGCTACTCATAGTTGTCATGCAATCAACAGAAATCATAGAAGAAAACATGTTGAAAGATATATAAAAATAAGCAGAAAAACTGTAAGATACAATGTTACCGAAGGTTGTCAGTCTCCGAAGAATCGCGATCTTACAAGCTCCAAACTGCTATGAAAAAGTATCTCCTAAGCTACGAACCCCCAGAACAGGCTCCGGGAAGTTCCTACCTAAAACTACAGAAAAGGTGAGAGAATAGGTCTGGAAAAGTATGAAAATCGGAGAAAAACTGAGCAACTATATATAGGCCTCGAAATAGTGTGGGGCGAAGGGCCCCACACACCGGGCGAGTCGCCCCACATCCCGGGCGATTCGCCCGGGAGTAATTTTCGGGAATTTACACGTTTTCGACGCGTTTTTGGATTTCTTCCCCTTTTCGGACTCGGTTTCTGACTTCTAGTGGACTTCTAACCTCCAGATTCGACCCCTAGACTTCAAATCCTATCCGGAAACTTTCAGATACTCCAATTAGGCTTCTGGAACACCAATTCCTTGTCAACTTCAGTATAATTGCCCGGAAAACCTCGTTTTTCAACCAAAACCTGTAAAATAAAAACTAAAGGGAAACGTGACACTATTATAATAAAATGCACTAAAATATAGCTAAATTAACATAGAGGATAGCTAAAATAGGTGAAAAAGACTCAAATGAAAGTGTAAAATACACATTCATCAGTACCGCCCAACAACGGAGGATTACGAGCTACTGAAGCCGAGCACTTGCTCGGAAGAGGTCTACTCCAAGCGTTGGATCATGAATTTGAAGAGCCTAAGTACTACGTTCGGAAAGAATATGATCACGAGGAGTACGAGAGATCTGTGGCAAAGCTTATGGAGTTCGATGTGATGAACAAGCTTCAGGGGATTCACGCCGATAAAAGACTGGTTGCGGAAAGGGTGCCTGAAAAGAAAGAATACTGTTAATATTGAAATATGTCCGATTCGCTGTACGAACCAAGAGACGACTTAGCTTGACACAAGTCCGACGTTTAGGGCACATATGTCCGACACATGAGCCCTAGTCCGACTAATAAGATCGCCCTCAGATAAGTTCTACTCGGAACCGTTGTCTGACATACTGCGCGAGTAGTATGTTTCCAAGGACCACGGTCAGAATCTAAGTGTCCGACACACTTACTCATGTCGGACTCGGACCAAGCGAGACAATTAAACGTCAGAGTACCTCAAGAAAGTTGTCCGACACACGTCTTGGTATCGGACTAGTCACGCGAGACGCCTTTGAGTCGGACTCTAAGAAGGACTTATACAAGTAAGTCGTAGTTCGTATTACTGCTGGGTCTCGGACACTCAAGTCGGACCGTATATCGGACACCATGTCGGATACAAATACGGGACGAAACTCTGGAACGTTCCATAAAGCGTGAAGTTACCAACTTAGCCTTGTGGAAACCCTAATTGGTACGTGGGCCAGGCCCATTAATCCAACTAATGGGCTTTTAGCCTTTGATATTCAATCATGGCCTTACCCTTTGGGAAACACTATAAATAGGGGACACCATTCACCCTTAAAGTTAATCAATATCTTACCTACTTTCTTACCACATACACTAGAGTGGCTTTCAACCCTCTAAGCATAAAGTCAATTATCCGGTTTGATCACTAGACAAACCGGAAAACCGTTACTAACCTCCCCCTCAAGTTATTTTCAGGACTCTACTTGCAATGGAAGGAGGCTAAAGTCAAGAGGATCACGGACTAGAACGCATTAGAAGGACTTATTAATTTACCCATCAACATTTGGCGCCGTCTGTGGGAAACCGATAAAAAGGTTACCCTTTGTCCTACCAGCAAAAGTCCTAAAAGATGGTTAATAGGAAGAGTACTAGAATCGCTCAAGCAGCGAGAAACCCTCAACCCACCTGTCCTCGGGGCCGTCCCCCGTTAGGAGGAAGGGGAAGGGGAGGAGGAAGAGGAACCGCAGCTGCAAGGACACATAAAATTGATAATGTTGATATGGATATGATAGATGGAGCAAGTGCAAGTGTTACAATGAGGAACGAAGGGTCTGGAAATCATAACCCAAATGCAAATGCAATCCCAACAGGGAGTGGGTTTGGAGCTCTTCGAGTGCCTTCTCAACCAAGACCACTCGCCCCCGTAGCACCAGCACCACAACCCATTGTCCCTCAAGAGCCAGCCACACTACAGTTCACCTTGCCAAATGGACAAGTTGTGAGACCAAGAGACTATGGGATGAGAGAGGAACAATTCGGGTTACTCCTCCTAACGATCCAAGGTTGCTTTGCACCGGATGATGTTGCAAGAATACAACACCAAGTAGTCCAGCAACAAGCACAAGGAAGAGTCAATCAGGGAGTGCAACCTAGAGAGGATGGAGCACAATCTCGAGCTAACTCTCAGCCGATACAAGATCAAGTCAGACCTCCTCGTGTCCAGTCACGACTGGGTCCCCAAGGAGCTCCAGATGATTTGAGAGAGATAATAGACCGGAGGGTCAGAGCATCACAAGCTCAAGGAAATGAAAATATCCCTCAAACTCAAGTGGTGGCACAAACCCAGATGTTGCCGCAAACTCAGATGGTAACTCAAAACCAAGTGATTCCTTTGAACCAAATGGTCACGCAAACCTTGCCTGAAACTTGAGTGGAGAACCAAGTTGGCGGTCCAGTGGTACTCCCTACTCCGTTAGTAGGGAGCGATCCGCCGCCAACAGCGGCACTCACTTTGGGGAAAATAAGGGCTCAAGAAGCTGAACTAGGTACGAATAGAGGCTTTGAGAGCATCTGTGAAAGAGAAAGAGCAAGAGATAGACCAAGAGCCTAGTGCCTTATGTGAAGAAATCCGTAACCATCGAGTTAATACCGAAAGAGGATTCACCTCTCTGGATACCTATGATGGAACTACTTGCCCCACCAATTACCTGATTAAGTTTGGAACCAAAATGGATGCATATGGGCATGATTCCAAAACCAAATCGTTAATTTTCCCTGCTACTCTTTCGGGAGATGCTATGGTGTGGTGGACAGGTTTAGAGAATGGGTCCATCAAGAACTACAAACAACTCAGCCAGGAATTCACCAAGAGATTCAAGAAGGTAATTAGAAGGAGGAGAGGAGTAAAGTACTTGGCGGAGATAGTACAGAAACCCAAAGAAGACTTAAGAACTTTCTTGGACAGATTCCATGAGGCATGTTGTCAGGTAGAAGATTACACCATAAAAGAGAGAAAGGACTACCTTTATGGAAATACTTCCAACGAGGAGTTCAGAAAACAACTTTCATATTCTCGAACAGAGAATTACAAAGAGCTCGAACAATTTTGCCAGGACTTTTTGAAGGCTGAAGAATTTTAGAAAACGGTCCAAGTGAGAGCGAACTCTTCTAGAGAACGGGAAAAAGATCACCAGAAACTAGAAAGAGACCACCAGAAACAAGCTCAGAATCATAATCACTCTAAGGGAAAGAAACCGGAGCAAAGGCACAACTTACTCAAAGGGAGTATCCAGAGAAGTGAATTCAGGGATCAGAAAACTCCCCCCAGAGGAGGACCACCTACAAGGTACGACAAATATACTGATCTTAATAGGCCAAGATCCGACATCTTGCATACTATTATGACCAGGAATATTGATATTGAGTGGCCTCCACCCATGCAAGAGACAAGGAGAAATAAGAACTCTGATAAATTTCGCAAGTTCCACAAAGGAAAGGGTCACACAACGGAAGAGTGTTTCACTCTAAAAACCGAAATTGAGACCTTAGTTCGCAGAGGACAACTTGCAAACTATGTTGCAAAAGAAGAACCGTCGAGGCATGAGAGGACAGAGGAAAAAAGAGGTGAGGCTTCTGTACCTCCTCCACATCCCACCCAAGGAGGATGGAAAGATCAAGAAGATCATGACCAAGACTTTGAGAACTTGCCAGTGAATGGCAGAATATTTGCCCTCACCATAGCGGGAGGACCGGCCAGAGGAGACTCAAGAAGTGCGAGGGACAAAATGGCTAGGGACCTTCTAGAGTACAACTCGAAGTACGGGGAAGTCGCTTCTCCAGGATCAAACATAATATCTTTTGGCGATAGTGAGCTACCACTGAGAAGTGTTGGAATGGGAGGTATCATGACCCTTGTGTTCCTTTGGTTGTTGCTCTTGACATTGCGAAGTTCATCATCGGACGAGTTCTAGTGGATACGGGGAGTTTCGTCAACCTAATATTCACAGGAACTTTGAAAAGAATGGGAATAAATCCCCGCAAAGAAGGAATCAGAGAAGTTGCAAGCGCACGCGTTGGCTTCGGAGGAGAACCGATCATTCCGATGGGGAGTCTAACCTTGCAAGTATCATGTAAGAAAATATGGTCAAAGTTAACCCTAGGGTACGCAGCGGAATTTCAAAAAAATTTCTTAACATGCAGGTTAATTGATCATGCATATAACGTATATACTAAACACATTAATCAGAAGACTTACAATACTCCAAAAGCAAGAATAGGTATTGAATCGATATGCCAATCGATAAAGTCTTCGTAATAGTCCGGTGAATCTTCTCCTTCGTCGAAGTCGAATATATCTGCAAGACAATAAAAGTTAGTTTCTAGCTCTTTGAACCTCAACCTTGGTATCCACGGATGAACAGCTTATCGGAAAGAATGCTAGCATATTCTTTATGTGGCCAAGAAGATGGGGCGGCGATTTTCCTCCGGTGGAGAGTGGCGCGCGCGGCTAGGGTATAGAGGTAAGGGGGAGCTTTTTATTTTCTCTAAGAATGGTGGAATAATTCTCTAAGAATTCGGCATTGAAAAAGCTCTCTAATGACCTACTTATATAGTAGTCAATAGAAGCCTAAAGAAGATTCTTTTATACTTCATAAAGGAATAAGAACTCTAATTCTTATTGCACAAGGAAACCAATTTAAGTCTAGATTCATTCCCAATTATGTTAGAACTCAATTAGGAAAATCTAACTTAACCCTTGACTTCTAATATGGGAAGGAGTCGAAACTCCCTCCCATACTACTACTACACGCGGCCGGCCAAGGAGGGGTATGTGGGTCCCAATTTTGGGACCCACTTATAATTCGAAGGCAATTCAAACTCTAAGTAGATTTTGCCCATGTGCATATATTAATTCTAAATTAATATATCCTTTCAAATCAAACCTCTATTATATTTCTAAAATATAATATTTAATTGTATTTACATAAAAAACAATTAATCAATCAATTCAATTAATAATTCCAAATTACTAATTGAGCCACAAATAATTATAATTAATTCCAAATCAATTATAATTCATCAATCACAATTAATTCTAAATTAATTGCGATTCCATCTTCAAGGATATTCGAATAAGCTGAATCACCACATAGTGTGACCCATAGGGCCTCATTGTATTAAGCAAGTGCTACACTAGGCAACATGGAATTCCTAGACGGCATTTGCAATGTTAATACATCAGGACGTTTGAGAGGTTTCTGAAAGCAAACCCTTTCGTTGTGAAGTCTGTTGCGCTCAACGCGGCGATGGTAACGTTCCTTCATCTGACTGACTCGAATGCATCTAGGATCGATGATGTGTCTATCCCAATAATACATCCACGGGCGTCTTCAGTGAGTTGCTTGGTGAATCCAATATCTATTATGACTATCATAAAAATATTGATACGCTGGCCAGTGGTTTAGCCAATCACAACTATGAACGACTATGAGCAGTGCTCTCCTGTGCTACACGTGAGAGATGAATCCTTCACAGAATCACTTATCACCCCCATTTGTATGTAGCCATAATCCTGGATCGTGTCTTGGGTCAACTGCTTATTCAGAGCTGACATCGACGGGTCCACCAAGGATATGGGGCAACAAATGTGATGATAAAGTCCTGTAAGTCCAAAGGACGACTGACAACACTTCGACAACTTTCCGGTTCCCATAGACACTTCGGTGTAGAGTATACATCGGTGGGAGTTTCCGGTGGGTACTTCCATTGTTCGGTAATCACCCTTCGAACAACTATGCGGAGTTATGGGAACGTTTCTAGATTGTCTAACAATCGGTTCCGTGGCCGTGGGATCGGCTCACACTTGCTCTAACAAGTAAACCTCCGTGCATACTAGTCTCACCTGGTTCATTCAGACCCCTACATCCGAGATGAACCTCGACTAGGGAGTGTTTGGGATAGATTATAACTCACATAGCTCCCACTATCTGTGTGATCGGTCATCTACCCGAGGGGACATGTTTGATATCAATACAGATAAGAATAGAGATATGACATGTTGTATGCCTGGTGTAATATAAATATGAAAGCGATACTCAGTAGTCAAACAAACAAACATATATTATATTACGTTGACCCGTGTAATAGTACATATATGCGCTTAATAAGGGTTGTATGCCCGTAATAAAGGCTGTCTCTAGGACATATACACTATCAATCTCCCACTTGGACTAGAGCCAGTCACCTTTATGCTTAATGCCTAGATTAACATAATGTCTTAAGTGGGCATCCACTGATAAGACCTTGGTGAAAGGATCTGACACATTGTCCGTGGTTGACACACGTTCTATACTAACTTCTCCTCTATCAATAATCTCACGTATAACGTGATACTTTCTAAGTACATGTTTGTTCTTGTTTGTAGATCTAGGCTCCTTGGCTTGAGCGACGGCGCTCGTGTTGTCAAAATAAATCGTTATTGAAGTTGGAGCAGGAACAACCCTCAATTCCTTCAATAACTCTGAAATCCAAACAGCTTCTTTCGATGCTTCTGATGCAGCAATGTACTCGTCTTCTGTGGCTGAGTCAACAATCGTGGCTTGCTTAGAACTCTTCCAACAGATAGCTCCTCCGTTCAATTTGAATACGTATCCTGTCTGTGACTTAAAGTCATCAGGATCTGATTCAAATCCAGCGTCGACATAACCAGACATCTTTAATTCTGGTTCTCCACCAAACACCAAGAACATTTCCTTAGTCCGTCGAAGGTACTTAAGAATGTTCTTTACAGCAGTCCAGTGAGGTACTCTTGGATTCTGTTGGTGTCGACAAGTGACACTAAGCGCATATGCCACATCTGGCCTTGTGCAATTCATTGCATACATAATAGACCCTACTGCCGAAGCATAGGGCACACGACTCATTGCCTTTCTTTCTTCATCAGTTTTAGGAATATCCTTAACTGATTGCACGATCCCATGCCTAGTTGGGAGAAAGCCTCTCTTTGAGTCGTCCATCTTATAACGCTTCAGTATTTTGTCGATGTAGGTGGACTGTATCAATCCTAACATCCTCTTGGACCTATCTCTATAGATCTTTATCCCTAGGATGTAGTTCGCTTCACCCAAGTCCTTCATTGAGAAGGTACTTGATAACCAAACTTTAGTCTCTTTTATCATAGAGACATTGTTTCCCATGATCAAAATGTCATCAACATAAATGATCATGAAAACGACTCCCTTGTCGTTGTGCCTAGTGTAGACACAGGGATCTTCTACGCTTCTGACGAAGTCAAACGATTTGACAGCTTCATCAAAGCGGATATTCCAGCTCCTAGACGCTTGCTTTAGCCCATAGATGGATCTCTGTAATTTGCATACAGCAGTTGGCTTGGTTTTACTAATAAAACCTTCCGGCTGTACCATATAGACCTCTTCCTCAAGGTTGCCATTGAGGAAGGCAGTCTTTACATCCATCTGCCAGATCTCATAATCATAGTAGGCAGCTATCACAAGTAGAATTCGAATAGACTTCAACTTTGCTACCGGTGAAAAGTTTTCATCATAATCGATGCCATACCTTTGTGTGTAGCCCTTCGCCAGAAGTCTAGCCTTGTGCGTTTGTACCTTGCCATCGGCATCTGTCTTTCGTTTAAAGACCCATTTGCACCCAATAGGTCTAACCCCTTGGGGCAAGTCTACCAAGCTCCAAACTTGGTTCAGGTACATGGAGTCTATTTCCAATTCCATGGCCTCTTGCCATCTGTCTGAGTCAATATCATTTATTGCCTCTTTGTAGGTCTCGGGGTCTTCCCGATCTGATAAGCCAACATCAAGTTCACTGATGTCTTCTATCATAAGGCTTTGCTTCTGAGGTCCTTTTGGGATCCTCTTCGACCTACGGAGCTCGACTGGTGCTTCTGTCGGCGTTTCTGGTGCTTTTCTTTTCTGGCTTCGTATAACACGAACATTATCAGTGGGCACTGATGTAGCCGGTCGCGTGCTACGACCCTGTTCCCTAGCGGGAGGCTGCTCTTGTGCAACTTGTTGCATAGGTTGATTGACAACGGGTTCTATTGGTGTGGTTTCAACTGTTGATCTAATCACAGGACTCCCACTGACTATGACATGCCTAGCAAGTGTCATATCATTACCCTTGTCTGCTTCGAAAGCTCCCACTGAACTTGAGTCCAAATCAGAAGATTTAGAGAACTCATGTTCGCGCGTGTCAAAGTCTTGAATTTCTTCAAGTTCTATCATATCATCTAACCTCTCTTCTTCGAGGTATTCTGCTTCTAAAAACTTGACGTTTCTAGATACTATCACCTTGTGATCTTCAGCATGATAGAATTCATAGCCTCTCGTCTGACGAGGATAGCCTATGAAATAAACTTTGACACCCTTGGCATCTAACTTATCAGTGAGCAACAATTTGACTATCGCAGGACAACCCCAAGGTCTAAGATAGCCCAGTGAGGGCTTCTTACCTTTCCATAACTCATAAGGAGTTTTCTCCACTGATTTAGATGGTACACGGTTCAGAATGTAGATTGCAGTTTGTAGCGCATATCCCCATAGATATTTTGGAAGTGTCGAGAATCCAATCATTGATCTCACCATGTCTAGCAGGGTTCGATTCCTTCTCTCAGACACACCATTTAATTGTGGTGTTCCAGGAGGGGTCCATTGCGATTGAATTCCATTCTCCTTCAAGTAGTCGATAAATTCTTCACTAAGGTATTCACCTCCTCGATCTGATCGAAGAGTGACTATCCTTAGGTTCAATTCATTCTCGACCTCACTCCTAAACTCCTTGAATTTCCCAAACGTCTCAGATTTATTCTTCATAAGATAAATATATCCATACCTTGAGAAATTGTGAGTAAAGGTAACGAAGTAAGAATAACCTCCACGTGCTTGGACTTTAAAAGCTCCACATACATCGGTATGTATGAGCTCTATGCAGCGAGTGGCACGAACACCTTGTCCAACAAAGGATTTGTTCGTCATCTTACCCTTAACACATGATTCGCATGTAGCATATGATTCGAAATCAAATGGTTCTATGTAGTCCAACTTCCTTAGTCTTTGAATCCGTGTTTCATTGATATGGCCTAGCCGACAATGCCATAGATAAGATGGATTATTCTTCCTACTTGAAGACGGTTGTTTGTTATGTATTTGAAATAAAGGTAGACTACTTTGCAAAATATATAAACCATTCACTAAGCGAGCTTTTCCATAATACTGGTCATTTAGCGAAAAATAACAAGTATTATTAGCAAAACGAAAGGAAAAACCCAAATTTTCCAACAATGGAATGGAAATAATATTTCTGACAATGGATGGAACAAAATAAACGTTATCAAGTTCTAAACATTGTCCTGATGGTAAATTTATCTTGCAGCGTCCAACGCGTTTGGCTTCAACTGGATTGCCGTTCCCAACATGCAAGTCGATTTCACCTTGCTTGACTAGCTTGTGTTCAATTAGCCCCCTGCACATTATTACAAATGTGTGAGCCACAAGCTGTATCTAATACCCAACCATTGGAGTCAAAAGTAGTCATGTTCATTTCAATAACAAACATACCTGAGCTAGAAGCCGGCGGCTTCTTAGCTTGATCTACCCTTAGCTTAGGGCAATCTTTCTTCCAATGCCCTTTCTGCTTACAGAAAAGACATTCATCTTTGCGTACCGTTCCGCTCCTCTTGAACTTCTTTCTCTGGTTCAGACGCTTAGGCCTATCACTCGAAGTTTTAGCCTTGGCTCCCGACTTTCCCTTACCCTTAGCACCTTTGTTTCTCGGGTTTGGGTTAGACGGTTGCCCAACATACATGATCGATTTCTCCTTCTTAAGAAGAGTTTGATCATATGTCTTCAGCAGATTATGGAGCTTGGGCAGTGTAACGTCTTTCGCATTCATGGTGTAGTTAATGATGAACTTCGAATACGAACTCGGCAATGATTGAAGGACAAAATCACCATGATCTTATTCTCCAGCTTGACACCGGCATCGACAAGCTTCTCAAAGAGACCAATCATCTTGAGAACATGTTCAGACATGTTCCCTCCTTCATTGAGCTTGCATCTGTGTATCTCTTTGATCAAATCAAATTCAACACTTCTGGCTGTCGTCTTAAAGAGCGACTCAAGATGCTTCAGCATCTCATACGGCAACATGCTTTCATGTTGTCTCTACAGCTCATTGCTCATTGCCGCCAGCATAATACACTGCGCGGATTTAGCATCCTCTTGATGCTTATCAGACTTTGCCTTGTTGGCTTGATTCCAAGCAGCAACTTGATCGGCAGTCTGATTCTCGGGACACACGGGAATAGCCTCGTCCAAGACGTACTCAATCTTTTCGTACCTCAGCACCAAACGAATATTCCTGATCCAATCTAGGAAGTTTGGTCCGGTCAAAACTTGCTTCTCTAAGATAGCACGGAGCGAGATACTCGCCATTTCGGTTTTCCTAAGGAGAAATAATATAGAACGAAAATAATAAATCAACTATTGAAATACTATTTCTAAATACACAGTCAACATAAATAAACAACAAGGTCCTTTAGCTGTTTAGCTTCCACTATTTTCACATATGATTTCCCCTAAAACAAACATACGGGTAATGTCCAACAAGTTACCGTAGTGGACAAGATCAAAATCCATACTATGCTATACTCCAACGGGGGCTGGTCGCATAACATAATATGACCGGTAGGACTATCCAATTGCGTCACGCAACTCTTGGGTGTTAAATCTAATTTAACCAGACGCTCTACATATTGTACCTATCGAGGCCGCTAGATACAATATGCAGTAAGTTATAACCATAGGCTTACTCTAATCTGACGATCACTGCGAGTCTGCAAGACGAGGTCGCCAATACAGGGAAACGCAATTAAAGTTCAGAATTAAAGCACCCCATGGAAAGCATCTCAGAAACACATACGTATGCATATTTCTGCACTTATATTGGTTGCGGCTTGTAGCTTGAGGGTTGTTATCAATCATCTACAAACAAATAAGGGCGCCGCCTACCCATCATGCATGAGCGGTCTACACGTAATGGATGCCGCCTATCCATTCTAGTTCTAAACGCGGTCGAGCACATAATGGGCGCCGCCTACTGATGAACGTGTATTTTACACTTTCATTCGAGTATTTTTTCACCAATTTATCTATCCTCTATGTTAATTTAGCTATATTTTAGTGCATTTTATTAGAATAGTGTCACGTTTCCCTTTAGTTTGTATTTTACAGGTTTTTCGGGCAATTATATTGAAGTAGACAAGGAATTGGTGTTCCGAAGGCATTTTTGGAGTATCTAGAATATTCCGGATAGGATTTGAAGTCTAGGGGTCGAGTCTGAAGGCTAAAAGGTCACTAGAAGGCAAAAACCGAGTCCGAAAAGGAAAAGAAATCCAAAAACGCGTCGAAAACGCGTAACCAACAGAGTGGAGCTCCCGGGCGAGTCGCCCGGGACGTGGGGCGAACCGCCCCACACCTGCCGAATACCTATATATAGTTGCTCAGTTTTCTCCGTTTTTCATACTTTCTCAGACCTTTTCTCTCACCTTTGTCATTAGTTTTAGGTAGGAATTCTCCAGAGCCTGTTCTGGGGATTCTTAGCATAGGAGATACTTTTTCTTATCGTTTTGGAGCTTGTAAGATCACGATTCTTCGGAGATTGACAACCTTCGGTAACATTGTATCTTACAGTTTTTCTATTTATATTTATTTATCTTTCAACATGTTTTCATTCAATCTTGCTATGATTTCTGTTGATTGCATGACATCTATGAGTAGCTAAACTTATCGTTGGTGATAGTATGTGATTTCTTAGCGAAGGGTTAATAATTATGCTGATGGCTGTAAAGCGAATTAGACTTTGAGTTATTGTTTATTTCTTTGATCTATCTAAAACCTCTATCTTCGTAGTGTTGAATTATAACGAACACAATTGGACAATTCATTGATCAAAGATCTCTATGCAAAACGATCGGGTACTTCATGCATGATTATTAACCTGCTATGCTTTGAATGATCATACTATCACTAACCTCCATTATCTTGATAAGAAAAACCTTTGCTAAGTCGTTTGTTGATTTTATAGTTTAAGTTAGATTAGATAAAGCTAGTTATAGTCCTTAGAGATCGACACTCGAGGTTATTTTACTGCTACACTACGGTTTTTGTTGTAGTTGTGAATGGCCTTTGGCTAAATACAAATTTATTTGATTAATTAGAATCTGACAAATTCCGGTTCATCAAATTGGCGCCGTTGCCGGGGACTATTGATGATGTCGTTTTTCACCAATTAAATTTGTTTAAAAGCCTAAGAACACTTATCACTACACAAACTAGAGTGCAATGGCAAGTTGTCCCCGAGTGTCGTTCTCTCGGGACCTAACGTGGCTTTGCTTGAGGTTTTTGCTAATAATTTCAGTCAACGAGTTCAAATGTTTATAGAATCGTTTTCTTTGAGCAAAGCAACGAGAAATCAGATTGTTGTAATCAAGTTTGGAAAACGGTTGGTGGTAGAAATCAAATACACATGCATGGGTTACGAATATGCTCACAAGTTTAGTGCGTAAAACCTTCGATCAAGTCTGACAAGCAACTCGTCTAGGTAAATTTCAAGACACACATCATAAAAGACCACTATCAATACTTTAGAGGTGCTTGTCACTAACACCATTTATCTAGCATGCTGCAAATCTCTAACATACAATCCTATAGCTTTCATTGACCAAGAGTTTGTCACTATACTCAATTCGAATATATTTTATAGGCAACTAAGAATCATATGAAGGAATTTGCAGCAAGATTGAATCACAATCTCATGTAAGCATAAACATAACCCATAGCATGCATATTCTACATTCTACCACCAACACAAAAGATTTAGCTACTCATATTCATCAACATAGACATCAATTCATATGAATAATAATCAGAATACATCATATCAAACTACAAGACAAGAGAGTGATACAAGTTACCACCAAAGCTGTCACTAATCGGTGGAAATCTAAGAAAACCTCTCCGTAGATGATTACAAAGGATGAGTTCCAATCAAAACCTTGAATCCCAAGCCAAAATACAATGTAATCTGAGTTTTCTCTGAGTTTTGGGGCTTAGGAGCTCTCCAAAACGAAGCTACAGTTCAAAAGATATTCAAAAAATGACCAAAGATCAGTTCTAAGAAGGAAAATCCGAAAACGTAACCGCTGCCAAGCGGACCGCTCGGAGAAGCCAAGCGGAGCGCTTGGCAAGCGAAGCGCTTTGGCAAGCGCTTCGCTTGGCTTCTGTGCCAAAGCTCCTGGAAAATGAAGCGGAGCGCTTCACTATTCCAGGCGCTTAGCTTGGCTCCTGGGCAGATTTTTGTCTTCAAACTCAATCTTTTTGCCCTCGCATGGCCCTCGGATGCCTTGGACTCATCCTTCTCGATGCTCAAACACTTACGAACAAGCCACAGAGATTGGGGAACTTCAACGGGGCCATATTTTCCATCAAAAAGGCTCGTTTTTAGCTCCAAAAACGCCGTTTCGTACCTAAGTGCCTGAAAATGCAGAAAACACAAAACGTGACACAATTCTACAAAACTAACCAAAAAACAAGGCTAGAAGATAGCAAAAGAAGGTAAAAAAGACAAGATGAACGCGTAAAAAATACGTTCATCAAACTCCCCAAACCAAACCTTTGCTTGTCCTCAATCAACAAACTATCCTAAATGCAACACAAAAGGAGTCTCATGCCAAGTAAAGTGGACTAATCTGTTGAATCTACCAAATGCTTATGAACAAAACCAAATGAGCATGACATGCAAGTAGGTTGAAGAATGCCTCGATTGCGAACATACACATTCTCATGTGCACTTGGTTAAACAAAGGAGTCTCTCGTAACATCTTCTACCTGGACCTGATCAGTGACGACACAATGATGCATGTTATCATACTACAATTGCCCCGTGCCTATGAAACCGAGGGCTCACTACTGTTCACCAAGCGAGACTTTTCCTCAAGAGAGGGCGAACCAATACTGGCTCTCATCAAACGAAGGAGGGTTCCCTTAGAAGATAACACTCCCCTATTCTACCCAGACTCTCAAGATGAGCCTCTTTCAACCACTTCTTGAATAGCAAGACGAGGGTGGTCAAGAACAGGCCTTGGACAAAGGCGACACGAAACAAAAGATAGAATTTACAACTCGATAACTTCACAAGGACAAAATATTTACATGACACTTGACACTATGAGACTGCTTTTGGCTTGCAACGACCCTTCTTTTGCTTTTGGGTCTTATTCTTTATTTTCTTTCTCTTTTTCTTTTCTCTTTTTCTTTTTCTTCTTTTCCTTTTCTCTTTTTTTCTTCTTTTCTTTTTCTCTTTCTCTTTTTTTTTTTTTATATATAGGGGCAAGCAGCAGTACTAAGTGTCAACAACACCTCCCCAAATCTATTCGAAAGAATAGGTTTGATCACAAAGACGAAAAGAAAAAGGAAAGACTCTTTTAAAAAGACACCTCCCCAAACCTATTCGAAAGAATAGGTTGGGACACAACAAAAAGAAAAAGAAAAAGGAAATATTACAACGACTCAAAGACGAAAGACAAGATCAACGAAGCAACCCCCTCCCCAAACCTATTCGATAGAATAGGTTTAATACAAGGAATCGCACACCTCATACTACCTCCTTCCTAGGCATTTGGCAATCTCTAATCGAGGTGAAGAACTTGTCGCCTCTTACGTACATAATTACACGGGGTACAACCATAGACTCTAACATGCATCATTTAATAAGGTCATCGTGAACCGCAGCAAAAGATACACCACTCAAGGTGATGTCGAGACTACTAAGCTTAACTAGTGCACATGCGAATGTGACAAACCAAGCGAGACAAGCCTCAAACTACTTGCAACGTGATGCAACATATGATCAATGGTTATAAACACTTAGTCTACTCAATAAAAAAGTTCAAAAGACTTGGCAATAAACTCCACACACAGCAACGTGCAACAACTAATCTATGGATGATATGCATGCAAAAATTTGAAAAAACACGACAAATCACATGAACTTGAGTAAAATCAGGCATGTACGAACCACACAAGCATATAGTACTGAAAATCCAATACCCCCTCCCCAAACCTAAACTTTTGCTCGTCCTCGAGCAAAGAAAAGTTGAATGAAAAGGAAAAATTGGATTTAAAGTACACTTCCCTGAGATAAAGGTTCGTGTCCAATCTCCTATATATGAGTAGTACGTGAAAGGACTGAAGAAACAAGTGAAAACGGGTGCGCAAAGGTGAGGAGAATGGAAAAAACGAGGAAAATCGGGGTACAGGGTCCAGGCGGACCGCTTGGCGGGAGCCAAGCGGTTCGCTTGTCAAGCGGAGCGCTTGGGAGGCTCCAGGCGCTCCGCTTGAAATTCCAGTAAGAATGAAATTCTTACTGGAATTCCAAGCGGACCGATTGGGCTTTCCAAGCGCTTCGCTTGGCTCTGTTTCCAGATTTTCGATGTTTTTTCCTATCTTAATCACCTAAGGAACCAAGACAAACACTAGACTAAACGATTCACGACAAAAGGCACACAGGCCACAACTACAAACACAAAGAAAGCTAACTAAATGCAAAACACTTACCACCTCGGGTTACCTCCCGAGAAGCGCCTTTGTTTACACGTCGATGGCTCGACTCTTCAAGGCTCAATTGGGGTTGAATTCATATTGGGTACTAGACTTCCCCATCAATGCCCTCTTTAATCGGTGAAATCCCTGCACATTTGAACGAAGGAATAGAGGACCAAAGTATCCTATAAGTTTGTTAGTGCAAGTCTTCTCAACACATGAATTAACAATGGCTCGCAACATGTGTCGCTTGCCATCTACCTCAAAACTACATGTACGACGGTACATGTCAATCACCATGTGCACCTTATTGATGAAGGCTCTTCCCAACAGGACCACATCCTTAAGATTGGCTTCCGAAGTCGGCATAACTATGAAGCTCGTCTTCACCTCAACACCGGCAAATTTAATAACCAAGTCTTCGAGAACTCCCAAAGGTCTCCTCATAGACCCATCAACATGTTGAACCATAGCTTTCATAGGCTTCAAACCAGTCAACTGGGACTCTTCATACACATTCATTGGCAAGACATTGACTCCAGCTCCTGTGTCCAATGTAGCCAATATACCATCCTTCGTGCCAAGACCGATTTCCACATCGAAGCTCTCAAGTGCGGGTACTTCCACCATCTCATCCTCAGACGATGAGCATTCTTCTTCAATATGTGAAGCTTCTTCCTCAACCATAGAGGGCTTAGGCTCCTCGTTAGCGACGCAAGGCTCAGAGATTTTCTTGCTACTTGGAACCTCTACTCGTGCTCCTTCTCTTGTGACCGTGATCTCAACTGGAATATTAGTCACCGCCGTGATGGCCATAGCTCTCTCGGTATTACCCAAAAGCTTCTCTCGCTCAGGACTAGCTCCTCTATCAATGAGCTCTTGCAACTTCCTGTTAAGAGAAGAAGTACTAGCCTCCATGTTCTCAAACCGCTTCTCGTTCATAGCCTGATTCTTGTAATAAGATTCCATAAACTTGTCGGTCTTTTCTACCAAGCTTTGGACCATGGCGACCAAAGAGGATGGAGCATATCCGGGTACCCCATAGCTTACCTCAGCATGTTGACGTTGACTGGCGAATCCTTGCTCATAGTCATCACCACGACCCACTTTCTCTTCAAAAGCCGCTATGGGTTCTTCTCTAGGTTCTTTTGAATGAATCTTGGGTCTTATATTCCGGTTCTGAGAATTCCGGTACATTATATCCAACTTAGCTTGAGCTTGACTCGGAAACAACTCTCCCATGCTTCCTCCACAAATGCTATCCACTTGTGCTTGAACACCAGGATGCAAACCATTATAGAAGAATTGGATGAGCTGACCTCCATCGAAGCCGTGATGTGGGCACCGGTATTGCAACCCCTTAAACCGATCATAAGCCTCATGGAAAGATTCATCATACTTCTGCTCAAAAGTGATGATTTGTCTCTTCATAACCATAGTCTTGGAAGCGGGATAATACCGATCCATAAATTTTTCAAACACTTGAGCCCATGTGGTCAAAGATCCAGCTTCTAAGGATCTCAACCAAGCCTTCGCTCTATCCCCAATTCCCATAGCGAACACCTTCATCCGCAAATCATCATCAGTAATTCCATCCGGTCTAGGCAAGTAGAGCACGAAATTCTCTAAGTCACTCAAATACCCAATGACGTCCTCATTGTCCATGCCATAGAACTTGGGTAATTGCTGGAACACGTGTCCTTTAAGCTCCAGATTCCTCGTTGCATCATTGAGAACAATAGTTGGACCACTAGGCCCAACCGTAACTTTTGAGAGTAACTTCAGTGGTTGCTCAGCCATCTCGCCTGAAATCTAGTGCAATCAACACAACCCTCAGACAAGGATTAGTTCCCGTTGGTGAAACAGAAACCAGAACACATAGAATTAAGCACAAAGAAATAGGGGGAAAGAAATGGGGTGAGAAAGTGATGTTGGCTGAAAAACCAAAACAAAAACACCAACCAAAGGAGTTAGTTCCCCGGCAACGGCGCCAAATTGATGATGTCGTTTTTCACCAATTAAATTTGTTTAAAAGCCTAAGAACACTTATCACTACACAAACTAGAGTGCAATGGCAAGTTGTCCCCGAGTGTCGTTCTCTCGGGACCTAACGTGGCTTTGCTTGAGGTTTTTGCTAGTAATTTCAGTCAACGAGTTCAAATGTTTATAGAATCGTTTTCTTTGAACAAAGCAACGAGAAATCAGATTGTTGTAATCAAGTTTGGAAAACGGTTGGTGGTAGAAATCAAATACACATGCATGGGTTACGAATATGCTCACAAGTTCAGTGCGTAAAACCTTCGATCAAGTCTGCCAAGCAACTCGTCTAGGTAAATTTCAAGACACACATCATAAAAGACCACTATCAATACTTTAGAGGTGCTTGTCACTAACACCATTTATCTAGCATGCTGCAAATCTCTAACATACAATCCTATAGCTTTCATTGACCAAGAGTTTGTCACTATACTCAATTCGAATATATTTTATAGGCAACTAAGAATCATATGAATGAATTTGCAGCAAGATTGAATCACAATCTCATGTAAGCATAAACATAACCCATAGCATGCATATTCTACATTCCACCACCAACACAAAAGATTTAGCTACTCATATTCATCAACATAGACATCAATTCATATGAATAATAATCAGAATACATCATATCAAACTACAAGACAAGAGAGTGATACAAGTTACCACCAAAGCTGTCACTAATCGGTGGAAATCTAAGAAAACCCTCTCCGTAGATGATTACAAAGGATGAATTCCAATCAAAACCTTGAATCCCAAGCCAAAATACAATGTAATCTGAGTTTTCTCTGAGTTTTGGGGCTTAGGAGCTCTCCAAAACGAAGCTACAGTCCAAAAGATATTCAAAAAATGACCAAAGATCAGATCTAAGAAGGAAAATCCGAAAACGTAACCGCTGCCAAGCGGACCGCTCGGAGAAGCCAAGCGGAGCGCTTTGGCACTCCAAGCGCTTCGCTTGGCTTCTGTGCCAAAGCTCCTGGAAAATGAAGCGGAGCGCTTCACTATTCCAGGCGCTTAGCTTGGCTCCTGGGCAGATCTTTGTCTTCAAACTCAATCTTTTTGCCCTCGCATGGCCCTCGGGTGCCTTGGACTCATCCTTCTCCATGCTTATTGATGCTCAAACACTTACGAACAAGCCACGGAGATTGGGGAACTTCAACGGGGCCATCTTTTCCATCAAAAAGGCTCGTTTTTAGCTCCAAAAATGCTGTTTCGTACCTAAGTGCCTGAAAATGCAGAAAACACAAAACGTGACACAATTCTACAAAACTAACCAAAAAACAAGGCTAGAAGATAGCAAAAGAAGGTAAAAAAAACAAGATGAACGCGTCAAAAATACGTTCATCAACTATACTCCTTTTTTCTGTTTAGCTTTTTTATATTTTCAGCATTCTATTCGTAGAATTAGTAGTTTAGTTTATTTTGTTTTTTTTCTTGATACTATTTTCAAATTTATCTCGATTTATCGTTGAATTTCAGATTTGGCGATTTCTAACAGGACTGATTTTCGGTTGTGAGTTACTTCTGTCACAGATATTCAGGTCTTGTGATGGCTCGGCCACTTTGAAATCATGGGTTCAACCCAACAAAGCACTGATGAGAGGTCCGGCTATTGTTCTTTCTGCTGCAACTCGATATTTGGAAATCAAAAGTTGCATGTTCCAGCAACTCCCGAGGTTCTATGGGTTGGCTAGGGAGGATGTTATGGGATACTTGAATGATATTGACAATTTTGTCAACAATCTTCCAAGGCCCGGAGCAAGGATAACGGATGATGAGCTGAGGATGAAGGTTTTTGCTATGGGGCTTGGTGATAAAGCCAAGGCATGGTTAGGCTCTCTGGAAGCCGGATCACTAGACACCTGGGCCAAGGTGTATTCTGCTTTTATGGAGAAATATTTTCCCCATACTTTGACCGCCGCGCTGAAGAAGCAAATTACTGGTTTCAAGCAGACTATGATGAGACCATCTACACCGCTTTCGAGAGGTTCAAGGACCTCAAGCACAAGTGTCCACACCATGGTTTTGAGCTTCCTGATCTTGTCCAGCACTTCTACAGTGGACTCACATATGAGAGTCAACAGGTGGTGGATTTTTCCAATGCCGTGGTACTATCTGGGAAGAGACCGCCGAGGATGTGTGTGCGTGTTTCGAAAGGCTTGCTAAAGGATCTCAGTTCAAGGATCCAAGAGCAATGGTTAGGAGGCGTGGACCTGAGGCTCCACCCAACCAGGAGATCCCAATGCATGAAGTGAATGGTGTGAGTGGCGATAGGTTCGAATGTTTCGCCAATCAAATGAGGCAAGCTCTAAGTGTCCTAATCGGAACATCTCTCTCCAACGAGGGATGTGGGGTGTGCAAGAATTATGGGCATGGGGCTCATATGTGTAGATCATATCTAGCACGAGAAGATGTTCACCGGGTAAACCGTAGTAATCCTACTCCTAAGGTCGAAGCATCTACATCCAAGTCAGAAACTCTCTTGGATAATCTACAGAAATTGGTGGATTTCACCCAAGTGTTTTTGAAGAGATACGAGGAGGATTCGGCGAAGATCAATGCTTGTCTGGATCAATTGGAAGCTAGAGCTAGTAGAGAGCAGGGGAAGTTACATAGCAACACTGAGAGGTCCATGTCGATCAACTTGGTGGGAGATCTTCCGGTGGAAATCACCATTAAGCAAGTTGTTGCGTGCGAGTGTGGTGCAAAAGACGAGCCTCCATTGGCCAAGGAGGAAGATAAAGATCTGGGACTCAACTTAAGTAATGAAGAACCTAAGGATCCTGAACCAATTCCTGATAGCTTTGATGTTAAGGTTGGGATTGGTAGTCTCGATGACGTCCGTGCTACACTAGATACGGGATCTTACTCGAATGTGCTACCCATGAATGTGTTTGAGAAGAGTGGCCTTGGAGAGCTTTCGAAGCATAAGACCATTGTGCAACTAGCGGATGGATCCTTTGTACGACCCGAAGGCATTGTGAAGAATGTATTGGTTACGATTGGTGAAGCTTCTGTGTACACCAATTTCGTTGTGATGCCGGCGTCTACACCTGGGATGAGTGATGTCGTTCTCTTGGGGCAAACCTTCTTGACCAATCTACGCTCCGTAATCGACATCTACCGAAGAACTTGCACGATTGAGGTGGATGGCAAGCAACATGTGTTGCGAGCCATACCTGATCCTAGTCCTCGCTTTAATGCTTCTCATACCATTAACTATTTTGGTCTTGCTGTGTACGTCCATTCTCATTCTCAGGTACTAGGTATGAGGAAGAGATCAATGAAGGGGAAGTCTAGTACCCGTAAGAGCAAGACCTAAGGAGCGCGAAGAAGTCGAGTCAGAGACTTTTTAAACAATGGCGCTATCCGGGAGGCAACCCGGAGTTTTATCGCTTTCTTGCATTGCATGCATATTTATTTTTCGTATGTTTTTGGTGATAAAATAGGTATTAAGATGATAATTTTGCGTTTCGGAGGAAAAAGGCGTCTCCTGGAGTCTGGAGATGCCAGGCGAACCGCCCCCCATGTGGGGCGATTCGCCTGGCAAGACCAGGCCGCCTGGGACGTTCTGGACGCCCCAGGCGAATCGCCCCCCACCTGGGGCGGTTCGCCCCGGGTGTCTAGAAACCCAGAGGTCCTGATTTTCGTTTGAATCCCCATTTTTCTCCTATTATGCTAAATTATTGATCTTTTTATTTCTTTTATCGTCCGTTTTGGTTTCTCACGAGTTTCCTTGAGTCCTATAAGTTACAGGTACAAGTTAGCTCTCACCTTAAATCCACTTTCGACGTTCGGGACGAGCGACGACGTTCAGGTTTGGGGAGGGGTTATCGCTAGGTATTTCTATACTTGTTTTGCTTATGATTACTCGTGAAACCTTTTGTTTGCATTTGCATTTGCACGTTTATTGCTTTCTTAGTATTTAGTTGCATACACTACATTCATCCTAGTATAGTTTTGCATGTTTTTTTTGTGGAGTTTATTGTCAAATTTTTTGAACTTTTTTATTGGGTAGATTGACTAGTTATGACATTGATCATATGCTTCATCTCTATGAATTTGTTTGAGGTTTTTCTCGCTTGGCTTGTCACATTTATGTATTGCACTTAGTTAAGCTTGGTAGTCTCGACATCACTTAGTGGTGTTTTCTCTACTGCGGTTCACGAAGGCCTTTATAATAGGATGATGCATGTTAGGGTCTTATGGTTGTTTTCCCGAGTAATTATGTACCTAAGAGGCAACAAGTCTTCACCTTGCATTGAGATTGCTAAATGCCTAGGAAGGAGGTAGTGTGAGATTGTGTGATCCCTTGGTTGCAACCTATTCTTTCGAATAGGTTTGGGGAGGGGGTTACGCTATCATTAGACTTGTTTTTCATTTTTTTAGTGTGTGTTGTGATTTTTATTTTTCCTTCTTCGTAAATTTTGTACTTCAACCTATTCTTTCGAATAGGTTTGGGGAGGTCGTTTGTGTGTCATTTTTTGTTTTCTTTTTCGTTGTGCTACTACTGGCTAAAAAAATCGAAAAAAAAAAGAGAAAAAGAAAAATTCCAGAAAAAAAAAGAAAAAAAAAACTGGAAAAGAAAAAAAAAAAGAAAAAAAGAAAAAGACCCCAAAAAAGCAAAGAAGGGTCCAAAAAAAAGCCAAAAAGCAGTTTAGCAAAGTGTTGTGTCTCATTTTTCAATTTTTGTAATGTTCGTAATCGAGTTGTATTTTTTGTCTTTTGTTTGTTTGAGTGTCATCTGTTCTAGACCACCCTCGTCCTGCCATTCAGGAAGTGGTGAATAGCTTAAAGCTTTGCTTGAGAGATGGGTAGAATAGGGGAGAGTTATCTTTTTTAGGGAACCCTCCTTCGTTTGATGAGAGACAGTATTGGTTCGACCTCTTTGAGGAAAAGTCTTAACTTGGTGAACAGCAGTAAGTCCTCAGTTTCATAGGCACGGGACAACCATTCGTATTTTAACATGTTTCATTACGTCGTCACTGACTAGGTCCAGGTAGAGAATGTTACAAGAGACTATATTGTCTTGATATAAATGCTTATGTGAATGTGTATGAGTCAATCGAGGCATTCTTCAACCTATATTCATGTTATGATTTGTATGGTTTGTGTTCATATGTTTTTTGATAGATTCAATAGATTAGTTCATTTCATTTGGCATAAGACTCCATTTTTTGTGTTGCATTGTTTTTTGCATTAGAGTCTAGCTTAGTTGCTTGAGGACAAGCAAAGGTTCGGTTTGGGAAGTTTGATGAACGTGTATTTTACACTTTCATTCGAGTCTTTTTTCACCAATTTAGCTACCCTCTATGTTAATTTACCTATATTTTAGTGCATTTTATTAGAATAGTGTCACGTTTCCCTTTAGTTTGTATTTTTACAGGTTTTGGTTGAAAAACGAGGTTTTCCGGGAAATTATATTGAAGTAGACAAGGAATTGGTGATCCGAAGGCCTTTTTGGAGTATGTAGAAGATTCCGGATAGGATTTGAAGTCTAGGGGTCGAGTCTGAAGGCTAAAAGGTCACTAGAAGGCACAAACCGAGTCCGAAAAGGAAAAGAAATCCAAAAACGCGTCGAAAACGCGTAACCAACCGAGTGGAGTTCCCGGGCGAGTCGCCCGGGACGTGGGGCGAACCGCCCCACACCATCGCCCCACACCTGCCGAATACCTATATATAGTTGCTCAGTTTTCTCCGTTTTTCATACTTTCTCAGACCTTTTCTTTCACCTTTCTCATTAGTTTTAGGTAGGAATTCTCCACAGCCTGTTCTGGGGATTCTTAGCATAGGAGATACTTTTTCTTATCGTTTTGGAGCTTGTAAGATCGCGATTCTTCGGAGATTGACAACCTTCGGTAACATTGTATCTTACAGTTTTTCTATTTATATTTATTTATCTTTCAACATGTTTTCATTCAATCTTGCTATGATTTCTGTTGATTGCATGACATCTATGAGTAGCTAAACTTATTGTTGGTGATAGTATGTGATTTCTTAGCGAAGGGTTAATAATTATGCTGATGGCTGTAAAGCGAATTAGAATTTGAGTTATTGCTTTATTTCTTTGATCTATCTAAAACCTCTATCTTCGTGGTGTTGAATTATAACGAACACAATTGGACAATTTATTGATCAAAGATCTCTATGCAAAACGATCGGGTACTTCATGCATGATTATTAACCTGCTATGCTTTGAATGATCATACTATCACTAACCTCCATTATCTTGATAAGAAAAACCTTTGCTAAGTCGTTTCTTGATTTTATAGTTTAAGTTAGATTAGATAAAGCTAGTTATAGTCCTTAGAGATCGACACTCGAGGTTATTTTACTGCTACACTACGGTTTTCGTTGTAGTTGTGAATTGCCTTTGACTAAATACAAATTTATTTGATTAATTAGAATTTGACAAATTCCGGTTCATCACCTACCCATACATAAAAATATGCGGTCCGACAAATAAGTGGGCGTCGCCTACCCTCGCATGCATAGCGGTCGAACGGAAAGTAAAATACGTGGTATTTAAACATGCATTGTCAAACAATAGCATATCGAGCAAACAAACAAGTAGTAGCCTATGTGGATGCCAAATGACTTCATAATTTCATTATGAAAATTATAATCCCATACTTATAATCTCTATGAAAAATTGAAAATTTGGACTAGATTGAAAAATCGAAAATTCTATTGACCAGGTAGACTTTTTCAAAATCCCGAAGAACTCAATTGTAATTTTCCAAACCTTGGAGGTGTTAAATTCAAAACTAAAAATTAGAAAGACTTATTTGTAGTAAACAATAAATTGATAAATCACAAATAAGCCCCTCAACTTAATAATAATTAAATTTAACCCCTCTAGTTAATAATAATTACAATTAAATCATATTTGTATTCCAAATATAAAATTCAATCCTCAAAATTTCCAAAAATTTGATTTTCGGTCCAACCCATAAAAATTAAATAAATATATATAATAATATACTGGGACGGGATCGAATCTCGTCCCCTAGCCCGCAGGCGGGATATATATAATAATATACGGGGACGGGATCGAATCCGTCGCTATATTATATATATATATATATTGTTATTTTTTTTGAAAAAATATAAATTTTAAATTTATATAAAAATAAAACTTTCGAAAATCGAATTAATCATAGAATCAATTGCACCCACATAAACTACATAATCACATAACATATATACGTATATACATAATCAATTAACCTCGCTCTGATACCACTGTAAGAAAATATGGTCAGAGTTACCTCTAGGGTACGCAGCGGAATTTCAAAAAAATTTCTTAACATGCTGGTTAATTGATCATGCATATAACGTATATACTAAACACATTAATCAGAAGACTTAAAATACTCCAAAAGCAAGAATAGGTATATAATCGATATGCTAATCGATGAAGTCTTCGTAATAGTCCGGTGAATCTTCTCCTTCGTCGAAGTCGAAGATATCTGCAATACTTTGATTATCTGTAGACAATAAAACTTAGTTTCCAGCTCTTTGAACCTCAACCTTGGTATCCATGGATGAACAACTTATCGGAAAGAATGCTAGGATATTCTTTATGTGGCCAAGAAGATGGGACGGCGATTTTCCTCCGGCGGAGAGTGGCGCGCGCGGCTAGGGTATAGAGGTAAGGGGGCGCTTTTTATTTTCTCTAAGAAGGTAGAATAATTCTCAAAGAATTCGGCATTGAAAAAGCTCTCTAATGACCTACTTATATAGTAGTCAATAGAAGCCTAAACAAGATTAGTTTAGACTTCATAAAGGAATAAGAACTCTAATTCTTATTGCACAAGGAAACCAATTTAAGTCTAAATTCATTTCCAATTAAGTTAGAACTCAATTAGGAAAATCCCTCCCATACTGCTACTAATATGGGAAGGAGTCGAAACTCCCTCCCATACTACTACTACACGCGGCCGGCCAAGGGGGGTATGTGGGTCCCAATTTTGACCACTTATAATTCGAAGGCAATTCAAACTCTAAGTAGATTTTGCCCATGTTCATATATTAATTCTAGATTAATATATCCTTTCAAATCAAACCTCTATTATATTTCTAAAATATAATCTTTAATTGTATTTACATAAAAAATAATTAATCAATCAATTCAATTAATAATTTCAAGTTATTAATTGAGCCACAAATAATAATAATTAATTTCAAATCAATTATAATTCATCAATCAAAATTAATTATAAATTAATTGTGATTCCATCTTCAAGGATATTCGGATAAGCTGAATCACCCCATAGTGTGACCCATAGGGCCTCATTGTATTAAGCAAGTGCTACACTAGGCAACATGGAATTTATAGACGGTTCCATTTGCAATATTAATACATGAGGACGTTTGAGAGGTTTCACAAAGCAAACCCTTTCGTTGTGAAGTCTGTTGAGCTCAACGCGGCGACGGTAACGTCCCTTCATCTGACTGACTCGAATGCATCTAGGATCGATGATGTGTCTATCCCAATAATACACCCACGGGCGTCTTCAGTGAGTTGCTTGGTGAATCCAATATCTATTATGACTATGATAATAATATTGATACGCTGGCCAGCGGTTTAACCAATCACAACTATGAACGACTATGAGCAGTGCTCTCCTGTGCTACACGTGAGAGATGAATCATTCACAGAATCACTTATCACCCCCATTTGTATGTAGCCATAATCCTGGATCGTGTCTTGGGTCAACTGCTTATTCACAGCTGACATCGACGGGTCCACCAAGGATATGGGGCAACAAATGTGATGATAAAGTCCTGTAAGTCCAAAGGACGACTGGCATCACTTCGACATTTTTCGGTTCCCATAGACACTTCGGTGTAGAGTATACATCGATGGGAGTTTCCGGTGGGTACTTCCATTGTTCGATAATCACCCTTCGAACAACTATGCGGAGTTATGGGAACGTTTCTAGATTGTCTAACAATACGTTCCGTGGTCGTGGGATCGGCTCACACTTGCTCTAACAAGTACAACCTCCACGCATACTAGTCTCACCTGGTTCATTCAGACCCCTACATCCGAGATGAACCTCGACTAGGGAGAGTTTGGGATAGATGATAACTCACATAGCTTCCACTATCTGTGTGATTGGTAGGGCTGGGCATGGTTCGGTTCGGTTCAAAACGGAACTGAACTTCGGTTTGAACCGAACAGAACAGTAAAATTTTGTTCAAACCAAAAACCGAACCAAAATTTCGGATCTGTTTCGGTTTGATCCGAAAATTATCGGTTCGGTTTCGGATTAATCCGAATAATCCGAACTTTTTTTTTTTTTTTTTTGAATTTTCCATCAAATAGGCATGCAGCAAATATCCAAATCAAACAGTTTTTTGCCACAAATATCCAAATCAAACAGTAGTACTCTAAATCAAATCAAAAGTCAAAACACAAGTTTGACAATTTTCTACCAAATGGAAGAAGTTCACCAAATTCAAAGTTCATACGATACGGATACGAAAACGATTACGATTAGTCTATTACATATTCATTCAACCACTAGAGTTACCAAAAAAACAGAATATTCATTCCACAGTTGGGGTATGCATTCCACCACTGGAGTTCACCAACTTGTGCAACCTGGTTCCAAAGCAATCAAAACAAACCTGAAATTGAAAAAAAAATAATTCCATCAATACTAGAAATTATAACTAGAATCAGAAAAATGAAGTGAACTACTAAGCACAGACAGAGAGTTGACAGTGAAATTGAAACTGTAAAACACACACAGACAAAGACTTAGGCAAACATTAAGGATTGCTGCAAACTACAAATATAGCTTGCTGTTCAGTACTTCAGGTCATATGCAATTATCCTAATTCCTAAGCTAACTATTAGTATTAACTTGTACATTTCAGAGCACAATCAGTTAACAGCAAATGATGCCATTTTGATCAACCTTAAAGTGAACAAATAAAATTAACAGCAATTGAAACAACTAAATATACTTAATTCCATTATAATCATCATTCAGTTATGCAAATCAATCTTCAATCAAAAACTGATTTCACTAATCACTAGCAGCACTTTTCCCCTCTACCAACAGCTGAACTAAATTCCGTTATTACTAACACTAGTAGTTCATTCACAGATTCACAATATGCATTTCATAAAAATTAATCAAATACAACAATGTACAAATATAGAGACTAGAGAGCATCCGATTTTACCAAAAATAGGGCGGCTAGTCACTGAATAAACAAATTAGATTTAGAAAGACCAAAGAGGCAAACACGATTCAAACTTCAAACATACAAAAAAAAGTAAATGAAATCGAAACTCACCAGTCGGATTTGGTAGTCTGGTAGATATCTATGAACTACGACAAATTAGGAACAATCATCAAGAATTGAAGATCCGCATCAAGAATTGAAGATCCGAGAGGATAAGGCAAAACCGTTTGCGTAAAGGAAAGGGGGCGGTGTTTGGTGTTTAGTCGATTAGGGTGAAAAATGAGGAGAAGATCTGGAGTCAGCCGTATATATAATTTGTAAAAAAAAAAATAATAATAATATTGATTCGGTTCGGTTTAATCCGATAAACTGCGGTTTATTAACCGAACCGAACCAAAAACCGAAATCTGTCAAAGTAATGAACCGCGAACCGAACAAAAGATGCTGGATCGGATTGGTTTTGTTCGGTTTTTCGGTTTTTCGGATCGGTTTTCGGTTTTCGGTTTTCGGTTATTATGCCCGGCCCTAGTGATTGGTCATCTATCCGAGGGGACATGTTTGATATCAATACAGACAGAAATAGAGATATGACATGTTGTATGCCTGGTGTAATATAAATATGGAAGCGATACTCAATAGTCAAACAAACAAACATATATTATATTACGTTGACCCGTGTAATAGTACATATATGCCCTTAATAAGGGTTGTATGCCCTTAACAAAGGCTGTCTCTAGGACATATACACTATCATATCAATGGGTAAAAACCCCCAGAGAATAACAAAGAATGTTTCTTTCGTAGTGGTCGACATGCCTTTTGATTATTTCGTGGTATTGGGACGACCGACATTATCTCAATTCAAGGCTGTGGTGTCAACTGTTCATAACAGGATGAAGTTTCCCACAAAGAGAGGGATTGGTCAAGAGATAGGAAATATTCAAGAAGCTTGGGCATGCTATAGCCTCTCAGCAAAGGCTGTCTCAAGCCCCCACATGAGAAGGGAAAATGCAACAGAGGTTGGCCCACCTATGGACACTTTCTTTTCAATCCGTCACTCGAAAAGAAAATCCAAGAAGCCAAGCCCCATTCAAAGAAGAAGGAAAGCTTTGTAGAAAAAAGCAAAAGAACAGTTGGTAGGAGAGGTCAAAGAGCTCGAGGACTGCAAAGTCATACCTCCAATATCTCCAGTTTTCAAAAAGAAGAAATTCTTTGAGGAAAATAAGATAGAAGCAAAGGAGACTTTAAAAGAAATCCAAGTGGTAGAAGGAGACCACGAGAAGGTCACCAAAATTGGGACAGAAATGACTTTGGAGGTTGAGATGAAACTTACTGAGTGTCTCAAGAGGAACAATGATATCTTCGCTTGGAGTACTGAAGACCTCAAAGGAATCGACCCAAGGACCGCAGTTCACCGTCTGAACGTTGATCCATCCATTACCCATATTCGAGAAAAGCGAAGAGACTTCAGTGCAGAGGACAATGCCATCATTGAGGCAGAAGTACAAAGATTGCTTAAGGTCGGTCATATCATAGAAGTAAGATACTCTGATTGGGTTTGCAATGTAGTCCTTGTGGAGAAAGGACCTGGCAAGTGGAGGAATTGCAATAATTTCACAAAACTCAACAAGTATTGCCCGAAGGATCCTTACCCACTTCCACGGATCGACCAGTTGGTCGATTCCACCGCGGGATGCGCTCTATTCAGTTTCATGGATGCCTACCAGGGATTCTACCAAGTAAAAATGGCCAAAGAAGATGTTCCAAAAACAGCCTTTTTTGCAAATGGAAATGTGTATTGCTTCAATGTGATGCCTTTTGGCCTCAAAAATGCTGGAGCAACCTACCAAAGGTTGGTTAACAAAATGTTCAAAGAAGAGCTTGGAAAGACAATGGAGGTATACGTTGATGACATGCTGGTGAAAAGCAAGACGGAGGATCAACACATTGCTCATTTGGACAGATGTTTCTCCATCTTGAGGAAGTACGGAATGAAGTTGAACCCCGCCAAATGCACATTTGGAGTGAAAGGAGGAAAGTTCTTAGGTTACATGGTAACTGAGAGAGGCATTGAGGCAAATACAGAAAAAATCAAAGCTATTCTTGAGCTCCCACAACCTAAGACACTGAATGAAGTCCAAAAGTTGGTAGGAAAATCAATTTCCTTGAGTCGATTCATTTCGAGATCAGCTAAAAAGAATCTCCCCTTCTTCAAAGTGCTGAGGGACAGTAGTCAATTTGAATGGACTAAGGAATGTGAGGAAGCATTTGAGAAGCTCAAAGAATACTTGATGACGCCACCTTTGCTCTCCAAACCACAAGATGGTGAATCCTTATATCTCTACTTAGCAGCAGTTCCATAAGCCATCAGCTCCGTGCTAGTGAGGATTCAAGGAAATGAACACTTGCCTATTTATTACTTGAGTAAAGAGTTGAGCGGAGCCGAGACTCGCTACATGGACATTGAGAGGCTAGCCTTCGCACTAGTTTATACAGCTAGAAGGCTCAAGCCATACTTTGGATCTCATAAAGTCATTGTCCTCACAAGTCAACCACTCAAGCAAGTTCTAGGGAGGCCAGAACTACCAGGGAGACTAGCAAGATGGGCAATTGAACTTAGTGATTCGAAATTGATTATCAAGCTCCAACGGCCAAGAAAGCTCAAGTGATAGCCGACTTTTTAGTCGAGTATCCGAGAAAAGAATCTCCGGAGGAAAATCCCAAGGTTTCAGAACAGGTCAACCTAGTAAATAGTGAGAACCAAGAGTCACTAGTCAGCCAGCGTTTCAAAGACCTAGAACTTTCTCTAGAAGCCTTCATAAAGGCAACAAAGGATACAGTAGGAGAAAATGCTACAGAAAGCAACCTTCAGAGACCGGGAAAAGCACATAGAAGAGAGGAACCCAATCAAGAGGAAATGATCCTACATGCTGAGGAAATTTTAAAAGAAAAAGAACCTAATCCAGTTCCCAAAGAATTAACTATTCAAGGGGAAGCATGGATTCTAGAAGTGGATGGATCATCCTCTAGAACAAATGGAGGGATAGGGATATATATCCGGAGCCCGGGAGGAGCTGAACTTGAATACGCAGTTACCTTGGGGTTTAGTGTTTCCAACAACGAAGCCGAATATGAAGCCATTCTCATAGGACTTCGCATGGAAAAAGCCCTCCAGGTGAAAAGGATCAAGGTCTTTACTGATTCTCAGCTGGCAGAAAAGCAAATTTCAGGAAAGAGGAGCACAAAGAAGGATGCACTATCCAGTTATAAGTCTAAAATCCAAGAGGAGATGGCTCAGTTCGAAAAAATGTGAGATTGAAAAATTTTCAAGGGACCTCAATGGAAGGGCAGATGCCTTGTCAAAATATGCATCCGCCTCAGGAGGAATAGACACTAGAAGTGTTATTTTGATGAGAATCGAAAGTTCATCCATCATGAACCAAGGAATCAAAACCCTTCCAATCTTTTCAATCTCAACAACTTCTGGAACCAGTTGGATGCACCCATTGACAGATTACCTCTTGAAAGGAAGCCTTCCGCAAGATCGGGTCGAAGCAAAGAGAGTCAAAGCCAGATCATTGAAATACTTCATCCAAAGAGATTATCTGTATAAGTGGTCCTTCAAAGGGGCACACTTGAGATGTGCTAATGAGGAAGAAGCAAAGGCGATCTTGGATGAGGTACACAAAGGGAGTTGCGGAAACCATTCAGGAGGAAGAGCACTCGGTCAGAAAATATATCGCCAAGGATACTATTGGCCAACCTTGAGAGAGGATGCAACATCCTATGTAAAGAAGTGTGAAGATTGTCAATACTTCGCTAGGACTTCTCATGCCCCAGCAAGGCCACTCATCCCAGCTACAATTACATGTCCTTTTGATCAGTGGGGAATTGTTACAGTGGGACCTTTTCCGAAAGGATCAGGGCAGAAAAAATTCATAATAGTGGCCGTGGAATATTTCAGCAAATGGGAAGAAGCTGAAGCAGTAGCAACAATCTCTGAGAACAAAGTCATGGATTTCTTCTGGAGAAATATTGTCTGCCGTTTTGGGCTACCCAGGGTCTTGATCTCTGATAATGGCGTACAATTTTCAGGAGCCAAGTTCAAAGCGTGGTGTGAAACCATGAAGATTGAGAGAAGATTCACTTCAGTAGGCTACCCACAAGCCAATGGACAAACCGAAGTTGTCAATAAGACACTCGTCGATCTCTTAAAGAGAAGGTTCGAGGCATGCAAGGGAGATTGGGTGGATGAATTAGATGGAGTCCTATGGGCCTATAGAACCACTCAAAAGTTACTACAAAGGAGACTCCTTTTTCACTAGTATATGGCTCTGAGGCCGTGATACCAGCTGAGATCGCTGTGGAAACTATAAGGATCCAAGGATATGAGCCAGAGGATAACCATGAAGCAAGGTGTATGATCTTAAGATGTTGGAAGAATCAAGAACTACAACTTTAGCAAATATTCTCCGATATCAAGCTATCATTGCAAAAGCATATAACAAGCATGTGAGGAACAAGGAGTTCCAGATGGGTGATTTGGTTCTGAGGAAGGCAGATATCTTAGAGAACGTGGGGAAGGTTCATCGCAAGTGGGAAGGACCGTACAAGATAGTAAAGGCTTACTCCAATGGAAGCTACCGTCTGAAGGACATGGAAGGGAAAGACCTGAAGAACACTTGGAACGCTACCAACATGCAGAAGTTTTATGCTTAAAGAGATGTTATGGCCAAGAATCAAGAACTCCGAAGGAAGGCACCACTTTTACTGCTTTGATTTACTTTTGTTTTGTTTAAAGACTCCTATCTTGATTGTAATTGGCTATAAAGCCCGTTGTCGCAGTTGTATTTGAATTTCCGTCAAATCGATACAATGAAGCTTGCTAAGATTTCTTTTAGATGTCTCGCGTAATTTCTTTTTGATTATCCTTGTAAGACTCGACCCACCACTAAGGTTTAGGAGGGTTAAAGATCAGGAAAATGAGAGAACACCAGCAAGGGAAGAATAGTGAGCAGAAGACCGGAGGAAGGAAAGCCTGAATCAACAGAACTCGAGTTCAAGGGTTCAAAGTCGAGAGAAAGTCAAAAAATCGAATGTTCTCAACTTTTTATTCTAAGAAACAAACATCTCGGAAGTTCGGAAAATTACCAAAAGTTGTTCTCGGACAAGGACAGTCCGAGTACAAAATTTGGCAACTTACATGCTCAAGAAAAAGAGCACGTGGCGCGTCCGATACAAAACTTCCGAGAAAAAGTTCCTAAAAGAGCGAGTTACTAACACTTGTAAAGATTTCAAATTACAATGTGAACTTGTAACAGTTCCGAGAGATAAATTTCTCGGAACAGTGTTTTGTGAATAAAGTCAGTAACTTGTAAAATTTCAAATTTACAAGACAACGTGACACGTTCCGAGATACTTCCTCAAGATGGAGAAGAAACATCTGTCCAAATAAGCAATGTGTTGATCCTCCGTCTTGCTTTTCACAGCATGTCATCAACGTATACTGATGTAACCAAGTTCGTCAGACTCAATTAATCAAATAAATTTGTTATTTAGCCAAAGGCAATTCACAACTACAACGAAAACCGTAGTGTAGCAGCAGAATAACCTCGAGTGTCGATCTCTAAGGACTATAACTAGCTTTATCAAATCTAATTTAGAATATAAAAACAGCAGGCGGAATAGCAAAGGTTTTTCTAACAGATAATGGAGATTGGTGATAGTATGGTCCTTCAAAGCATAACAGGTTAATAATCATGCGTAAATTCCTCGGTTTTGCATGGAGATCTTTGATCAATCAATTGTCCTGTTGTAATTATAAAACACTACGAAGATATAGATACTGACAAGTCAAACACTATTGTCCAATTGTGTTCCGTAATTATTCAACACTACGAAGATATAAATATGCATAGGGCGACTAGTGTCCAATTGTGCATGATAATTAATGAACATACGAAGATATACATTGCGCCTGATCAACCAAAAAAACAATAACACGGAGTATAATGCGCGATATAGCCATTAGCATGATTATCAACCCTTCGCTAAGAACTCACATACTACCACCAACGATAAAATTAGCTCCTCATAGTTGTCATGCAATCAACAGAAATCATAGAAGAAAACATGTTGAAAGATATATAAAAATAAGTAGAAAAACTGTAAGATACAATGTTACCGAAGGTTGTCAATCTCCGAAGAATCGCGATCTTACAAGCTCCAAACTGCTATGAAAAAGTATCTCCTAAGCTACGAACCCCCAGAACAGGCTCTAGGAAGTTACTACCTAAAACTACGGAGAAAGGTGAGAGAATAGGTCTGGAAAAGTATGAATTTCTGAGAAAATCTGAGCAACTATATATAGTGTTCGAAATACTGTGGGGCCCTTCGCCCCACACACCGGGCGAGTCACCTGGTGTGGGGCGATTCGCCCCACATCCCAGGCGATTCGCCCGGGAGCATTTTTCCAGAATTCCCGCGTTTTCGACGCGTTTTTAGATTTCTTCCCCTTTTCGGACTCGGTTTCTGACTTCTAGTGGCCTTCTAACCTCCAGATTCGACCCTTAGACTCCAAATCCTATCCGGAAACCTTCAGATACTCCAACTAGGCTTCTGGAACACCAATTCCTTGTCAACTTCAATATAATTGCCCTGAAATCCTCGTTTTTCAACCAAAACCTGTAAAATAAAAACTAAAGGGAAACGTGACACTATTCTAATAAAATGCACTAAAATATTGCTAAATTATCATAGAGGATAGCTAAAATAGGTGAAAAAGACTCCAATGAAAGTGTAAAATACACATTCATCAAACTCCCCAAACCGAACCTTTTCTTGTCCTCAAGCAACTAAGCTAGACTCTAATGCAAAAAAGAATGCAAGACACAAAATGGAGTCTCATGCTAAATTAATGAACTAATCTACTTAATCTATCAAAAAACATATGAACAAAAACCATATAAATCAAAGCATGAATATAGGTTGAAGAATACCTCGATTGACTTATACATATCCACATAGGCACTTATGTCAAGACAAGATAGTCTCTCGTAACATTCTCTACCTGGACCTAGTCAGTGACGACGTAATGAAGCATGCTAAGATACGAATGGTTGTCCCGTGCCTATGAAACTGAGGACTTACTGCTGTTCCACCATGTTAAGACTTTTCTTCAAAGAGGTCGAACCAGTACTGGCTCTCATCAAACGAAGGAGGGTTCCCTATAAAAGATAACACTCCCCTATTCTACCCATCTCTTAAGTAAAGTCTTAAGCTATTCACCACTTCCTGAATGGCAGGACGAGGGTGGTCTAGAACAGATGACACTCAAAAACAAAAGACAAAAATAGAAAATTACAACACGATTACGAACATTTCAAGAATTGGAAAATGAGACACAACACTTTGCTAAACTGCTATTTGGCTTTCTTTTTTTGGACCCTTCTTTGCTTTTTTGGGGTCTTTTTTTCCTTTTTTTCTTTCCAGTTTCTCTTTTTTTTTTCTTTCTTTTTTCCTGGAATTTTTCTTTTCTTTTTTTCGATTTTTTTTAGCCAACAGTAGCATAACAAAAAGAGAGAAAATGACTCACACGACTTCCCCAAACCTATTCGAAAGAATAGGTTGAAGTACAAAATTTACGGAAAAGGAAAAATAAACTCACGATACGGAAATGGAAAACGAAAAACAAGTCTACGATGGTGTAACCCCCTCCCCAAACCTATTCGGAAGAATAGGTTATAAACAAAGGATCACACAACCTCACACTACCTCCTTCCTAGGCATTAAGCAATCTCAAAGCATGGTGAAGACTTGTTGCCTCTTAGGTACATAATTACTCGGGAAAACAACCATAAGACCCTAACATGCATCATCCTATTATAAAGGCCTTCGTGAACCGCAGTAGAGAAAACACCACTAAGTGATGTCGAGACTACCAAGCTTAACTAAGTGCAATACATAAATGTGACAAGCCAAGCGAGAAAAACCTCAAACAAATTCATAGAGATGAAGCATACGATTAATGGCATAGTTAGTTGATCTACCCAATTCAAAAGTTCAAAAAATTCGGCAATAAACTCCATATAAAACATGCAAAACTATCCTAGGATGAATGAAGTGAATGCAACCTAAAAAATCTAAGAAAGCGATAAACGTGCAGATGCAAATGCAGACGGATATGCAAGGTACTATACTCATCCTACCAATACCAAGCTCCAAACTAAGAAAATGAGGAAATAAGATGTGATACTAGATGTTACCGCATGGTTTGGCCTCGGTCGGCTGAGTATGCTGCTTGTGAGTTATTGGGACTGCTCTGGGAGCCTTATATGTGATCATCGGGGCTTGTGGTAGTGGCGGTAGTTCCATTAATAGATCGGATAGGACCAATTCAACCATCTGTATCATCATTGTCCCTATTGTCTTCATTGTCACTACTGTCACGCACTTCCTCACTAGTAGAGTTGCAGTGTCGAAGAGAATATTCCAGATTGGCCGCCTCTATTATGGAATCTTCCACCCGGTATCTCTCCAATAGGTTGTGAACTGTTGAAGGGGAAAGGGCAGTGGTATCAGAGCCTCCCTCTCCAATGTTTTACAGCCCGTGGAGGTTACAGCAAGCTGCTCGGATATTCAGAGGTCGTCTTCCATTTTTTCCTATGTCGACCACATTCTCAACAGTTGATGCTCCCGATGTCTATATGATGCTCCCTTTAGAGGCAGGCAAGGGGCACCCCAACGAGGGGCTGGGCACCCATGTCATTATGTTTTGGAACCAAGCTAGCGCTTCGGAACCTTCTAGCAACTGTGAACTCAAGATTGAATCCGCTGCGGCAAGATCGTCCCGGTGCCTTCCAGTTCACACGAACTTTGCAGTCCTTGCGATGGATTGCTAACGTAATAATAGTTTCTGTCCCTTCGGTGGTGCATTAATAGGGATAGGAGTCCTTACTCTAGGTGTACTCTAGCTCCTCCTCTTGGATAATCCGCGACGTTGCTGCAAGAGCCCGTGGCTCGAACACACATCTAACGAGGTCACTCTTCTTGACATGGTTGTAATCGATTCCCCTCCAATACTTCATAGTAATCATACGAGAATGCTCCCTTCCCTTGGCATGGTTCCTACAAACAACAGTTAGTACCGTGTATGACACAAAACTGACTCATGCATATGCTAGAGTAAGAACGAAACACACAAGTGATAAAATCAACAATCGAGCTCCCCAAATCCTAAATGTCTAGCCTAGCTTCTTCAACGTGCAACATATCAATGTAACTACTACATGCAATACATCACATTGTGCTCTTGCTAGACAACCAATAACCTAGATAACAAGGCTCAATTCATACCATAGTAGCGAAAAATTCTGGCATCATAAATCCTCATACTCAACAATTAAGCATTCTATCATCAAATCCATCATCGTTACATCAATAAACACAATCATATGCAAGAAATCAAAGATAAAGATATATTGCATAACAAGATATATCATCTAGTAGCAAAATTCCCAAATAAACAATCCAAGCATAATTGAGCATGCAATTGATAGTAAATAATGCTTCTAATCACACAAACAACCTACCCATGCATCATATAAGCATAATTGAAGCTCAAATTAGAAAACCCCCAAATTTGAAAAATTAGGGTTCATAATAAGATACCTCAGATTTGAAAAACTAATGCACTAGGGTGAAATCTGTTCGGATGAAAAGATAGATCACGTAATAGGCTTCGATTGAAGCTAAAGAACACTAAATTTGGTGAAGAAATGAAGAAGTTATGAAGTTTTGAAGTTAATTTCGCAATTCTCGGTTTTTGGGGAGAAGAAGGTGGAGAGAATGAAGAAAATGAGGTAAAGAAGGGGAGATCCGCGTTTTTTATCTCCAGAGGCCGTGGGGCGAGTCGCCCCACACGGGGCGATTCTCCCCCCGCTCCCCGATGTGGGAGACGGTCTTTTGATAGAAAATGCGGTTTTTAATCCCCGAAACCAATTTTTTCATAAAACCACTCGAAAAAACTCACTCAAATATATCATAAGCACATACGACACAGAGATGAACAAATCCACATATGAGAAGCAAATTGTTCAATAATGAATGCATGGAAAAAAGCAGTAAAGAAAGCGATAAAAACTCCGGGTTGCCTCCCGGATAGCGCCATTGTTTAAAGTCTTTGACTCGACTCCTGTCTGCGCCTAGCTCTTCTTTCTGCGGGTACTAGACTTCCCCTTCATTGGTCTCCTCTTCATGCCACGAACCTGTGAATAAGAAAGAACATAGGCTGCAAGACCACAGTAGTGAGTAGTGTAAGAAATATCAGGTGGATCAGATATGGCTTGCAACAAGTGTTGCTTGACATCCACTTCAATAGTGCAAGTTCTTTGGTAGATGTCCATCACGGAGCGTAGCTTAGTCAAGAACGTTCGCCCCAAGAGAATGACATCCCCCGTCCCAGGTGCAGACGTCGGCATAACTACAAAATTGGTGTATACAGAAGCTTCACCAATCTTGACCAACACATTCTTCACAACGCCTTCGGGTCTCACAAAGGATCCATCCGCCAGTTGCACAATAGACCTATGCTCAGATAGTTTTCCAAGGCTACTCTTTTCAAACACATTCAAAGGGAGCACGTTAGAGTAGGATCATGTGTCTAGTGTGGCTCGGACATCTTCAAGCTCACCAATCCCGACCTTAACATCGAAACTTTTAGGGAGTGGCTTGGGATCCTCTTGCTCCTCATCACTCTCGTCAGAACCAAGGTCCTTCTCTTCTTCCTTAGCCTGTGGGAGTACTTCCCTCTTGCAACACTCACACTTAGTAACCTTTTTTATGGTGATTTCATCAGGTAGATCACCCGCCAAGGTAATGGAATTCGACTTCTCAGTGTTGCTAGGCAGCTTGCCTTGCTCCCTACTTGCTCCTCGGTCGATCAACTCTTGCATCTTTTGGTGGGCAAGCCTAGTGCTCTCTTCCAACCTATCAAGTCTCGCTCTAGTCTTCTCAGAATCTTCTTCATAACGTTTGAGAAAACTTTGGGTGTGATCAACCATCTTTTGCAAGTTCTCCATCAGTTGAGCCGACTTCGACTTCCGTGGCTCTTTCGGAGAGGGATTTCGCAGTGATCATTACCAAAGTTTAGCCTACTACGATCTTGGTTTGGGCCATAAGTTTGGTTAGCCGGTGCATATCCTTGACTATTTTGGAACCCTCTTCTCCAAAAATCCACCTCGAGGATTCCTACTGTCTTGTCCGTAGCTAGCTTCTTAAGTACCAAACTCCATAGCAAAGGCTTCCTCTTCGCCTCTTCGAGCCCAGTTGCCATCATCATATGCAAGCTCCGATCTACACATATGAGCCCCATGCCCATAGTTCTTGCATATTCGGCAAACTTCGTTTGAAACAGTTGTTCCAGTGGCGCTCTTGAGGACTTGCTTCAATTCGTTGGTAAAGCACTCGAATTGATCCCCATTCCCCCTATACATAGGGGCTTATTGAGTCAGTGGAGCTTCAGGTCCACGTCTCCTAACCATTTCCCTTGGGTCCTTGAACTGCGAACCCTTAGCAAGCCTTTCGAAAACTGCCCAGACGGCTTCTGCGGTTTCCTCCCAAATATTGCCTCGGCATTGGAAATCCACCACTTGTTGGTTCTCGAAGGTTAGTCCATTGTAGAAGTGTTGGACTAGGTCAGAAAGTTCAAAACCATGGTGAGGGCACTTGTTCGTGAGATCTTGGAATCTCTCAAACGCGGTGTAGATGGTCTCATCATAGTCTTGTTTGAATCCAGTGATTTGCGCCTTCAGCGCGGTAGTCAAGGTGAGAGGGAAGTATGTTTCCATGAAAGCTAAAAAAACCTTCTCCCAAGTGTCCAGCGAGCCCTCTGGTAGAGAACTCTACCATGACTTGGCTCTGTCGCCAAGTCCCATAGCAAAAACCTTCATCCTCAACTCATCCGTTGTTATTTTAGCTCCGGGTCGTGGGAGTTGGTTGACGAAATCATCGATATCGTGAAAGTACCCCATCACATCTTCCCTTGATAAGCCATAGAACCTCGGAAGTTGTTGGAATGCGTGGTTCTTGATTTCCAGATCTCGAGTTGCAGACGAAAGAACAATCGCCGGTCCCCTCATACGATCCTTGGAGGGTTGAACCCATGCTTTCAGTGGTCTAGCTTCTGCCATTCCGTCGATTTCCTTGAAAAGACTGTGTAGAGATTCAGAGAAATTGGTATCCTCTATTTCCTCTAGTTCACGCCTTTGAAGTAGTCGCCTTCTTTGGTGGTAGACTCTGTCGATCTCAGCAATTGAATCAGCAAGCGGTGTTCCCCTAGATCGTGTATGTGGCATACACTATCTGTAACAGACTAGGAAAGCAGTATCAGATAGAGATTAAAAAGGAAATCTAAAACTAATAGAATTAGGAATTGAATGCTGAAAATATAAACAAATTAAACAGAAAAAAGGAGTATATTCCCCGACAACGGCGCCAATTTGATGTAACCAAGTTCATCAGACTCAATTAATCAAATAAATTTGTTATTTAGCCAAAGGCAATTCACAACTACAACGAAAACCGTAGTGTAGCAGCAGAATAACCTCGAGTGTCGATCTCTAAGGACTATAACTAGCTTTATCAAATCTAATTTAGAATATAAAAACAGCAGGCAGAATAGCAAAGGTTTTTCTAACAGATAATGGAGATTGGTGATAGTATGGTCCTTCAAAGCATAACGGGTTAATAATCATGCGTAAATTCCTCGGTGTTGCATGGAGATCTTTGATCAATCAATTGTCCTGTTGTAATTATCAAACACTACGAAGATATAGATACTGACAAGTCAAACACTATTGTTCAATTGTGTTCCGTAATTATTCAACACTACGAAGATATAAATATGCATAGGTCAACTAGTGTCCAATTGTGCATGATAATTAATCAACATACGAAGATATAGATTGCGCCTGATCAACGAAATAAAGCAATAACACGGAGTATAATGCGCGATATAGCCATTAGCATGATTATCAACCCTTCGCTAAGAATTCACATACTCTACCACCACCGATAAGATTAGCTACTCATAGTTGTCATGCAATCAACAGAAATCATAGAAGAAAACAAGTTGAAAGATATATAAAAATAAGTAGAAAAACTGTAAGATACAATGTTACCGAAGGTTGTCAATCTCCGAAGAATCGCGATCTTACAAGCTCCAAACTGCTATGAAAAAGTATCTCCTAAGCTACGAACCCCCAGAACAGGCTCTGGGAAGTTCCTACCTAAAACTACAGAGAAAGGTGAGAGAATAGGTCTGGAAAAGTATGAATTTCGGAGAAAATCTGAGCAACTATATATAGTGTTCGAAATACTGTGGGGCCCTTCGCCCCACATCCCGGGTGATTCGCCGGGGAGCATTTTTCTAGAATTTCCGCGTTTTCGACGCGTTTTTGGATTTCTTCCCCTTTTCGGGCTCGGTTTCTGACTTCTAGTGGCCTTCTAATCTCCAGATTCGACCCTTAGACTCCAAATCCTATTCAGAAACCTTCAGATACTCCAAATAGGCTTCTGGAACACCAATTCCTTGTCAACTTCAATATAATTGCCCTAAAATCCTCGTTTTTCAACCAAAATCTGTAAATAAAAACTAAAGGGAAACGTGACACTATTCTAATAAAATGCACTAAAATATAGCTAAATTATCATAGAGGATAGCTAAAATAGGTGAAAAAGACTCAAATGAAAGTGTAAAATACACATTCATCATATACCTCCATTGTCTTTCCAAGCTCTTCTTTCAACATTTTGTTAACCAACCTTTGGTAGGTTGCTCCAGCATTTTTGAGGCCAAAAGGCATCACATTGAAGCAATACACATTTCCATTTGCCAAAAAGGCTGTTTTTGGAACATCTTCTTTGGCCATTTTTACTCGGTAGAATCCCTGGTAGGCATCCATGAAACTGAATAGAGCGCATCCCGTGGTGGAATCGACCAACTGGTCGATCCGAAATTTACAAGAGCACGTGACACGTTCCAAGATATAATTTTCTCGGAACATAGTTTGTTGAATAAAGTCACTAACTTGTAAAATTTCAAATTTACAAGAGCACGTGATACGTTCCGAGATATAATTTCCTCGGAACATAGTTTGTTGAATAAAATTACTAACTTGTAAAATTTCAACTTTACAAGAACACGTGATGAGTTCTGAGATGAAATTTCCTCGGACCAGAGTTGATGAATGTGTATTTTACACTTTCATTCGAGTCTTTTTCACCTATTTTAGCTATCCTCTATGTTAATTTAGCTATATTTTAATGCATTTTATTAGAATAGTGTCACGTTTCCCTTTAGATTTTATTTTACAGGTTTTGGTTGAAATTCGAAGATTTCCGGGCAATTATATTGAAGTTGACAAGGAATTGGTGTTTCAGAAGCCTATTTGGAGTATCTGAAGGTTTCCGGATAGGATTTGAAGTCTAGGGGCCGAATCTGGAGGTTAGAAGGCTACTAGAAGTCAGAAACCGAGTCCGAAAAGGGGAAGAAATCCAAAACCGCGTCGAAAACGCGGAATTCCGCGAAAAACACGCCTGGCGAACCGCCGCAGACGTGGGGCGAACCGCCGCACGTGTGGGGCGAACCGCCCCACAGTATTTCGAAGCCTATATATAGTTGCTCAGTTTTCTCCGAAAATCATATCTTTCCAGACCTACTTTCTCACCTCTCTTTGTAGTTTTAGGTAGGGACTTCCCAGAGCCTGTTCTGGGGGTCCGTAGTTTAGGTGATAATTTTTCATAGCAGTTTGGAGCTCGTATGATCGCAATCATCCGGAGATTGACAACCTTCGGTAACTTTGTATCTTACAGTTTTATTCTACTTATTTTATTATATTCTTTCAACATGTTTTCTTCTATGATTTCTGTTGATTGCATGCCTATTATAAGTAGCTAAACTTATCGTTGGTGGTAGTATGTGAATTCTTAGCGAAGGGAAGATAATCATGGTAATGGCTATATCGCGCATTATACTCCGCGTCATTGCTTTATTTCATTGATCAGGCACAACCTAAATTCTCGTATGTTGTATTAATTATTATGCACAATTGGACACTTGTCGACCATCAGACCAATTATCTTCGTAGTGTTAAATAATTACGGAACACATTAGGACAATAGTGATTGACTTGTCAGACCAATTATCTTCGTAGTGCTTAATATTTGCAACTGGACACTAGATTGATTCAAAGATCTCTATGCAAGACCGAGGAATTTATGCATGATTATCGACCCGTTATGTTAAGAAGCACCATACTATCACCAATCTCCATTATCTGCTAGAAACCCCTTTGCTATCTGTTTGCTATTTTTATATTCTAAATTAGATTTGATAAAGCTAGTTATAGTCCTGAGAGAACGACACTCGAGTCATTCTACTGCTACACTACGGTTTTCGTTGTAGTTGTGGATTGCCTTTGGCTAAATACAAATATTATTTGCTTGAATTCGGAGCACGACATCCGCGTTCATCAAATTGGCTCCGTTGCCGGGGACTATACTCCTTTTTTCTATTTAATTTGTTTATATTTTCAGCATTCGGTTCCCTACAGACAGGCTCTGGGGGTTTGCTCTCAGGAAATCTCACTTTCTTACCCTATTTCTTTCCCCCTATCTTTTTCAGAAAATCCATCTAATCTGATATCGGTTACCTTACGTGCTTGCGCTCTCGTAGTTCTCGGTTACATTGTGTTTGTTTACACTCTTTGTGCTTTTCTTTGCAAGTTTTTGTTTTTCTTTTGTGGATTCTGCTCCTTGGTTTCTTATTTCCTCCTGTGCAGAAACTAGTTATATGAAGGATGAGTCAACCACCGTTGCCCCGGTATGTGATGCCTCGAGGGCCTTGCATAACATTGGATGACAATTGCAGGAATTATGACTTTGATCCTGCGTACTACTCCATTCTCTCCATGTTGTCAATGGGTGATGATCCAAGAGGGTTCTTAGACACATACGAGGAAGGTGTGTTGAGGATACCTCGTGAGAATGAGGAGGGGGTTATTTTATCACATGAGCAACTTTGTATGAGGGGATTTATGGGAGCCTTGGAAGGGTACGCTCGAAGATGGCTCAGAATCCCGCCGGAAAAATCGTTGTGCACTTGGGGTGAAGTAACCAGCAAGTTTCTGGAACATTGGGATAGGGACTCACCTCCCGGGTTAGGGGCATGGAAGTCTCACTTCAGTAGTCAGCCACCAGAAATCGACATTGCCGATAAAGAGGAATGTGGAGAAGAATCCATTGATGAAGTCTCCTCAGTGCTTATCTTGGATTCCACGTCCTTACTTGCGGATGTCGAGGTTGTTGGTCAAGAGGAAGTCGTGGAGGAGGTGATAACTGAATCCATTGCTTCACTTGAGTCAGAGAGTGAAGGCGTCAATTGTGTTGAGGTCGAGGAGCCAATCTCTAAAGATTTTGGTGTCTCTGAATCAATTGCTGCAGATACTCTTGATCTTGACTCCTACGTTCTGGTCCATGCGCCCACCTATGAGTTCCAAAGGAGTTTTGATCCTCTTTACTCTTTTTATTTTCCATCTGATTCCCTTAGTTATTTTTTAGATTTTGTTTTTCTTGGTTTTGTTAATTTTAGTTTTCAGGGAATCGTGGACTTGCTTGAGAAGATACGGAGAGGAGCTAAGGATGGTTCCCAAGATGCGAGGAGTAATGGAACGGATGCACAAGATTCGTTTCCATTTGATAATGGATAACATTAGTGGTAATGATCTCCTGTCCGACATGTGGAGGGACTATTATGGAGATTTCAATCCCGATAATTAGTCTTTTCACATGTCCACTCTCAGCCGACCGAGGCCAAACCATTCGGTAACATCTAGTATCACTTTTTATTTACTCATTCTCTTTTGCTAGGGACTAGCTTAAGTTTTATGAGGGGGATGGGGTGTGAACCATGATGTTAAGTATTGTTTGACGTTGTGATGTTGAGTATGGTATCTTATTTTTTGCATTTGCACGTTTACTGCTTTCCTAGGATAGTTTTGCATGTTTTATATGGAGTTTATTGCCGATTTTTTTGAACTTTTTTATTGGGTAGATCAACCAACTGTGCCATTAATCGTATGCTTCATCTCTATGAATTTGTTTGAGGTTTTTCTCGCTTGGCTTGTCACATTTATGTATTACACTTAGTTGAGCTTGGTAGTTTCGACATCACTTAGTGGTGTTTTCTTTACTGCGGTTCACGAAGGCCTTTATAATAGGATGATGCATGTTAGGGTCTTATGGTTGTTTTCCCGAGTAATTATGTACCTAAGAGGCAACAAGTCTTCACCATGCTTTGAGATTGCTAAATGCCTAGGAAGGAGTTATTGTGAGGTTGTGTGATCCTTTGTTTATAACCTATTCTTCCGAATAGGTTTGGGGAGGGGGTTACACCATCATTAGACTTGTTTCTGTTTTCCATTTTCGTATCGTGAGTTTATTTTTCATTTTCCGTAAATTTTGTACTCCAACCTATTCTTTCGCATAGGTTTGGGGAAGTCGTGTGAGTCATTTTGTTTCTCTTTTTGTTATGCTACTGCTGGCTAGGAAAAAATCGGAAAAAATCAAAAAAAAATCCAGAAAAAGAAAAAAGAAAAGAAAAAAAAAGAATCTGGAAAGAAAAAAAGAAAAGACCCCAAAAAAGCAAAGAAGGGTCCAAAAAAGAAAGCCAAATAGCAGTTTAGCAAAGTGTTGAGTCTTTTCCATTTTTGTAATGTTCCTAATCGTGTTTTTCTATTTTTTATCTTTTTGTCTTGAGTGTCATCTGTTCTAGACCACCCTCGTCCTGCCATTCAGAAAGTGGTGAATAGCTTAAGACTTTACTTGAGAGATGGGTAGAATAGGGGAGAGTTATCTTTTATAGGGAACCCTCCTTCGTTTGATGAGAGCCAGTACTGGTTCGACCTCTTTTGAGGGAAAGTCTTTACATGGTGGAACAGCAGTAAGTCCTCAGTTTTATAGGCACGGGGCAACCATTCGTATCTTAGCATGCTTCATTACGTCGTCACTGACTAGGTCCAGGTAGAGAATGTTACGAGAGACTCTCTTGTCTTGACATAAGTGCTTATGTGGATGTGTATAAGTCAATCGAGGTATTCTTCAACCTATATTCATGCTTTGATTTATATGGTTTTTGTTCATATGTTTTTTGATAGATTCAGTAGAGTAGTTCATTTTATTTGGCATGAGACTCCATTTTGTGTCTTGCATGTTTTTTGTATTAGAGTCTAGCTTAGTTGCTTGAGGACAAGCAAAGGTTCGGTTTGGGAAGTTTGATGAATGTGTATTTTACACTTTCATTCGAGTCTTTTTCACCTATTTTAGCTAACCTCTATGTTAATTTAGCTATATTTTAATGCATTTATTAGAATAGTGTCACGTTTCCCTTTAGATTTATTTTACAGGTTTTGGTTGAAATTCGAACATTTCCGGGCAATTATATTGAAGTTGACAAGGAATTGGTTTTCCAGAAGCCTATTTGCAGTATCTGAAGGTTTCCGGATAGGATTTGAAGTCTAGGGGCCGAATCTGGAGGTTAGAAGGCTACTAGAAGTCAGAAACCGAGTCCGAAAAGGGGAAGAAATCCAAAACCGCGTCGAAAACGCGGAATTCTGCGAAAAACACGCCTGGCGAACCGCCGCAGACGTGGGGCGAATCCCCCCACACCGGGCGAACCGCCGCGCGTGTGGGGCGAACCGCCCCACAGTATTTCGAAGCCTATATATAGTTGCTCAGTTTTCTCCGAAAATCATATCTTTCTAGACCTACTTTCTCACCTCTCTCTGTAGTTTTAGGTAGGGACTTCCCAGAGCCTGTTCTGGGGGTCCGTAGCTTAGGGGATACTTTTTCATAGAAGTTTGGAGCTCGTAGGATCGCAATCATCCGGAGATTGACAACCTTCGGTAACTTTGTATCTTACAGTTTTATTCTACTTATTTTATTATATTCTTTCAACATGTTTTCTTCTATGATTTATGTTGATTGCATGCCTATTATGAGTAGCTAAACTTATCGTTGGTGGTAGTATGTGAATTCTTAGCGAAGGGAAGATAATCATGGTAATGGCTATATCGCGCATTATACTCCGTGTCATTGCTTTATTTCATTGATCAGGCACAACCTAAATTCTCGTATGTTGTATTAATTATTATGCACAATTGGACACTTGTCGACCATCAGACCAATTATCTTCGTAGTGTTGAATAATTACGGAACACATTAGGACAATAGTGATTGTTTGTCAGACCAATTATCTTCGTAGTGCTTAATATTTGCAACAGGACACTAGATTGATTCAAAGATCTCTATGCAAGACCGAGGAATTTATGCATGATTATCGACCCGTTATGTTAAGAAGGACCATACTATCACCAATCTCCATTATCTGCTAGAAACATCTTTGCTATCTGTTTGCTGTTTTTATATTCTAAATTAGATTTGATAAAGCTAGTTATAGTCCTGAGAGAACGACACTCGAGTCATTCTACTGCTACACTACGGTTTTCGTTGTAGTTGTGGATTGCCTTTGGCTAAATACAAATATTATTTGCTTGAATTCGGAGCACGACATCCGCGTTCATCAAGAGTCTCGTGGAAAAAGTCACTAACACTTGTAAATTTTCAACTTTACAAGAGCACGTGACAAACTCCGAGATGACATTTCCTCGGATCCACGTTAACTCGAAAAAATTCATCGACTTATAAAACTCCGATATAAAATACTTAGCTATTTTATTAATAAAGGAACACGAGTTATCCGACATAACTTATTAAACAAAATGAGTACATACAAGCGAAAGTACGAATTATCCGAATTACAAATGCCACAAAGGGCCGAATGAAAAATACTTAGTGCATCAAATGAAAAATTGTTTCAAAAGTTATCAAGTGTATCAGGTACAATTTTGCTCGGGCATACCCGGCCTTCATGATTGTGGTACAGGAGCGGCTGAACTGGATCCTGGAACCTCAACCGGAGTTTGCAGAGGAAAGAGCTTAGAGTCGAGTGCCTGGACGATAGCCGTTAGCTCACGTTGATCTCCATTAGCCTTCAAGGCCTCGGCCTCTTTGATAAGTTGAGCCCGATACTGGCAGACTTCCGGCTCGACAAAAGATGGAGCTCTCCCGACAACAGGACCCGGAAGAATGAGAAAGGCGCAGTTCCAAGCCTCATTCGCCTGGAAAGGAGCGAGAAGTCCAACCCTTAAAACTTCTGGAAACCAAGTCGGATAAGAACCAGGCCTAACGGGGAAGTCCGAATCATCTTTGGAAACAATAGCCCCGAACTCATCGTCCTCAATCTCCTCGTCAGTTATAGTTCGATCCGGGTAAGGGGAGAAGTCGGCCCTTTAAGTATCCACAAGCTGGGAGGCCGCGAGATAATTAGGGTTGTAAGTCCAACCTTCCTTGACGTACCCAAGACGCACCATTTGGCCGAGACATGCTCTGAAACCTTCCTCACGACCTTCTTCTCGGGCCATCTGCTTCCCGAAGAGGTAGGAGACCCGAGGCATAGAAATCCTCGGCTGCCTCCACTCGGGCAAATCTCAGCTTCTCAACGATTTTATCCCTGAATCTCAGCAAAGTGGTCCCGATGGCGTGGAAGGAGTCTTTGAACAGTCGGTTCTTGGAGGCCTCAGTGCTCACTTTCTTGTCCATCTCCGAATTTTTGCTCCTTAGCATGCGGATCTCGGCCTCCAGGGACTCAACCTTTGAGGCGGCCATCTCGGCCTTTTTCTCCAGCTCTTTAGTCCTGGACTCGGACTCCAGCCGTTTGTCGGCCAGATCGTTGATAGCTCGGACGAAGCAGTTTAGCTACAAAGAGGAAAAGAAAAAGGTTAAAAAAAAAAAAAGACAAGGGAAAAACTTGTAAAAAATTGAGAGAAGATAATTACCTGTCGACTAATCTGTCCGAGAGCGTGAGCACGATCGTACTCATCCATGGACATTAGGCGCGAGACCTCAGCATCTCGGCCCTCCTAGGTCGCCAAGTCGACAAACTCCACTTCGTCGGCCCTGGCCTTTTTCCTCTGAGGGCTCTCACCCTCCACATCAACCAGGTCTGAGGCAACCCTCTTTCCCTTCGGATCAACTCGTTTCTTGCCCGGCTAAACAGCAGGAGTCGGAGCCTTTTGACCTTTGGCCTGGCCGACATTAGGCCTGGGAGTCGGAATTGTAGGCATAGAGGTCCCCTCTTTTTCACACTTCTTCTCCATTTCATGGTAATCGACCGCATTCTTCGGATTAGTCAGTCCGGGTAAAAAGGCGGGATTTTGAACTTGTTGTTTTAGCAGATTCTCCTCCACCATCTTCCTTTGTTTTTCTCTGTTGGCCCGAGCAGCGGAAGCGATGCGACCCATGATATACCTAGCCAAAAATCTGCAAGGAAAAAGGAAAAGTTAGTCCGATACAAAAAAGAGATCCGAGACAAAAAAGATGCAAAAAAAAAAAAAAAACACACACACAAAATTACCAAAACTGGTACTCACACCAGTTTTTACCAGAGGAGTAAGACGAGTGAGATATGGTAAAGGCTGAAGAATAAGTCCGAAGTAGTAGTATCGGATGGTCTTAGCCTTGTTTTCTTTTTTGAAGTTTGTTACCCAATCGTCCAGCCGATTGAGTAAAGGCCTGGAATCGGAATACATGCCTCGGAAGAACTTTTGGGGAAACCCGAATCCAAGAGGGATGTCGCTTCTGCGTCCGACATGTTCTCAGTTCTCAACTTCCTAACAAAAATGAACCGGTTCCACCGTTTACAACCGGCCGAGGAAGGAGCATCCAATATAAAGGCATAACCGGCCCGGCCTTTAAAGAAGTAAAAATCGTCGTTACCCGGGCTCATAGCGACTCGGAAAATTTGATTGAAGTTTCAGAATTTAATCTCCACGCCTCGGATATGGCAGAAGACTCCGAAACACATTAGAGTGCCTAGGGCATTTGGAATGAGCTGATAGGGGCTGAACCCGAGACTGTTGAAGATGTTGTTAAAACCTTCATGGTATGGTACTTGCCACCCCCGTTCAAACGACATTAAGTGAACGGACATACATCCGATAGGGGGGGTTGTAGAAAGCATACTTGGAATCAGGGGCAATTATTTCGACGGAATCAGGAATTGAGTATTCGTATCGGATTCGACTGAGTTCTGATTCATGGACGGTTGAGAAACAAGTCGGAGTAGACCCGAGTTCATTTAACTCACCATCAGGATCCGGGTGAGCTACTGCAGAAACGGGCTGAGGATATTTATTCCATCTCGCCTCTGTACCTTTCAGTTCTCCACGCTTAGTCCTTTTAATAACTCGGCCCTTGGCGTCGAGCTCTACACCTACTGGAGGGATATTTTCACTCGGGCCTTCATCCTCTTCCTCGGCCTCATCATCATCATCATCTTCTTCATCCTCTTTAGGGTTGATGGGAACAAGATCCGGTCCGATTAAATCTTGAGAACGGTACCATCCCCGCCGGATGGACCAGCCCCCGATGATTGTCCGACACGAGATGAGCTCGGAGCCCATTTTGATCGGCTGACTAGCACATCATCATCTTCGTCGCTCCCCAAGATGGTGTGAGATATAAAACCTCTTGGAAGGACACTGCTTACGGGTTTCACGGATCGAACGATGGTCGGGTCATTCAAACCCGGTATCTCCAAGTCTTTCGGAGAACCCTCCGAGTCACTGGAGAGCTCAGTAATGGTGGGAGAGCGCGGCGCAGGAACTCATTGCGACGTCCGATATTCAAAGTCGGCTACTCGCGCAGCCCCCATCATGATGTTGTGAGGGATACGTGTCGGGGGGGATGGGCCCGGAGAAGGAAATCTTACCGGAAGCTCCTTCCTTTTGTTCAAAATCAAACGACGATCTGGAGGAGTGTTACCCAGATCATCATCCTCGGAAGCGTCACTCATGTGCCCATCCGACTTAGCAGGCTCAGGCATCGGAGTCGAACTGGAAGGCACAGTTGAGGACGGAGGCGCGACAGGACCTTCGTCAAGGAAGGACATATCGAGCATGTCAATGTTCGACATGTCGATGTTTTTGGTCCTAGTAGTCTCGTTCATGTTTCTTTTCTCGGACATCCTAAGAGGGGAGGAACAAATCAAGTCAGACAAACGCGGTTGGTTTTGTCCGAGAGGTTATTTTATGTATTTTAGTTAAGTCCGCGAAGTTTTTTACTACTTAAAGCACGTAGTGAGGAAAGGGGAAAAAAAGGGGGTTAACTGAAGGAAACGCAAAGGAAAAGATAGCAGTGAGCGAGAACAACTTACTTGGAAAAAGTTGGAAATGAAGAACTGGAGTGCTGAACTCGGATGGATGTCGAACGCAGATGTCGGATCGAGAGCAAAATTCTAGAGTGAGAATTTTTGCAGTTTGCGAAAAGTGAACTAATGAGTTATCTCACCCCTATTTATAGAAGGGCAACCCCGGAATACGAACCGTCGCTGACGTCAGCACTCATCTTAACCGTTAGATGAACCGGAATCAACGGCCAAGATCGAAACACCTGGTGAAAAGACAGTTTGACCCCATACTTCCTGAAAATCGAGAAAAAACGTAGCCATTGAGTGTCGCAAATACTCATACGACTAACTCGGAAGAACAAGGGTTGCCAATCTTGGATCAGGAAGCTGATTTACTCGGAAGAATCTCTAAACATTACTCTACCAAGGAAGAGCTTGCAAAATCAAGCTAAGTGTTTGCGTCACTCGGATTTGAAGATTACAAAGGACATTCTTTTCTTACGTCAAGAAATAGAAATGTCGGACCAAGGGAAAATACTAAGTCGGACGAAAGAAGTAATACTAAAACCCGGATCTTGACATTTCAAAATTCAAAATATCTCTTTTTTATACTCCGAGTATTAAGTTACTCGGACTATAAAAAGGAGAGGGGGGGAATGGAATGAAAAGAGGAGGGTTGGAGTACTTATGAACTCGGACGAAACTTAGAAAAATTTTCGACCTCAAAAACTAGTACGAATCACAAGGAACTCGGACTATACTAATAGTTACACAACTATCTTGTACCAAGATACTTGGAAACTAGGGGGACATATGTTAATGTTGAAATATGTCCGATTCTCTGTACGAACCAAGAGACGACTTAGCTTGACACAAGTCTGACGTTTAGGGCACATATGTCCGACACATGATCCCTAGTCCGACTAATATGATCGCCCTCAGATAAGTTCTACTCGGAATCGTTGTCCGACATACTGCGCGAGTATTGATAGCGATGACAGTGATGATGAGAGCGATGAGGATGATGACGCTACATCTCCTTGAACTACTCCACCGCCGAAGAGGGTTAGGTTCCCTTCCCAGACTGTTCGTCGAACCATAGTTACCGATGACGAGGAGGAGCCTCCCCTGGCCTTAATGGACGTGCACGGGGATGAATCTGGTCCGAGCACTACATCACCCTTGTCTCCTTCCGTCTTGGAGATGCATAGGAAAGCTCTTAGAGATGTAGATAGGTTCGTTCTCGAGGAGGAGACCATATATCACTCAGTGGATCCTCGCACTATCGACTTCTCGTTTCCGAGTGAGACCCGAGCACCCAACCCTTTAGAAGAACATGAATTTCAGCTTCATCTCGTGCAGCGAGCAGCCGATCAAGCCAAAGCTAGTGTCGGGGAGTCTAAGAGAGCGAAGAAGCGCTCTCGCTCCAGCAAGAGTAAAAAAGCTAAGGCTAGTGTCGAGGAGCCTAAGTCTAGCAAGGTTGCCCATAACAAGATCACCAAGAGTGCTCGCAACGTGGACCTCCCTGATCCTGAGGGTGAGAAAAATGAGGACGGCATCATTCTAACAACTGCCTCTACTGTGAAGGTGGATGAGATCGCTACTCTCCGATGGAAGTACTCCCTTCCTAAGAGTAAGTTTGATATCCTCGTTCCAAAGGATGACCAGACATTTTACAATGCTCCTCGAGGATATATGGCCGTTCACTACTTGAGCCTAGACCGAGGATGGATCCTGCCATTCTACGATGCTTTCCGCGACATCTTCAATACCTTGGGGATCGCTCCTTGGCAACTGGTGCCAAGTGCGTTTGGTACCTTGGTCTGTTTCGGTGTTTTCTGCAAGAAGCAGGGGCTCGAGTTGAACATCCACAATTTTAACCAACTGTTCCGAGTCTCGAGATGAGCTCCGGGAACAAGTAATTTTATTATTTCAACGCGCGACCAGGCCTGGGCTTCATTATGGACGCTCCCAGCTCCTCGTGCTACAAGTGGTTCCATAGGTACTTCTACATCAAGAAGAAGAAGCTACCTAATATGAGCGAGGAGGATGCGGAGTGGTGCGTTCCAAAACTAATGTACCGGGGAAAAATTGCCAAGAAGCATCCCCTGCCTGATGAGCTAGATCCTTGGGTCTTGGAACTCGAGGAGAAGAATCGAGGACCTCATCCCGAGAAGTACTTCTACTGGGGCCTCGTTCTCCAGCCTCTTCCGTATTTAGCGGGGCTTTCTGATGAATGTGTATTTTACACTTTCATTCGAGTCTTTTTCACCTATTTTAGCTATCCTCTATGTTAATTTAGCTATATTTTAGTACATTTTATTAGAATAGTGTCACGTTTCCCTTTAGATTTTATTTTACAGGTTTTGGTTGAAATTCGGAGATTTACGGGCAATTATATTGAAGTCTACAAGGAATTGGTGTTCCAGAAGCATATTTGGAGTATCTGAAGGTTTCCGGATAGGATTTGGAGTCTAGGGGTCGAATCTGGAGGTTAGAAGGCCATTAGAAGTCTGAAACCGAGTCCGAAAAGGTGAAGAAATCCAAATCCGCGTCGAAAAATGCGGAAATTCCGCGAAATACTGGGGGGCGAACCGCCCCAGCACTCGGGCAAACCGCCCCAGAAGAATTTCGGGCCTATATATAGTTGCAAGTTTTCTCTCCGAAAATCATATCTTTCCAAGCCTACTTTCTGACCTCTCTCTATAGTTTTAGGTAGGAACTTCCCGGGGCCTGTCCTGGGAGTTCCATAGCTTAGGGGATACTTTTTCATAGCAGATTGGAGCGCGTAGGATCGCAATCATCCGGAGATTGACAACCTTCGGTAACTTTGTATCTTACAACTTTTATCTACTTATTTTATATTCTTTCAATATGTTTTCTTCTATGATTGCTATTGATTGCATGCCTATGAGTAGCTAAATTTATCGTTGGTGGTAGTATGTGAATTCTTAGCGAGGGAAGATAATCATGCTAATGGCTATATCGCGCATTATACTCCGTGTCATTGCTTTATTTCATTGATCAGTTGAAGACCAAAATTCTCGTATGTTGTATTGATTATTATGCACACTTGGACACTTGTCAACCAATCAGACCAATTATCTTCGTAGTGTTGAATAATTACGGAACACATTAGGACGTTAGTTGTAGATGAGTCAGACCTATATTATCTTCGTAGTGCTTAATACTTGCAACAGGACACAAGATTGATTCAAAGATCTCTATGCAAGACCGAGGAATTTATGCATGATTATCGACCCATTATGTTAAGAAGGACCATACTATCACCAATCTCCATTATCTGCTTGAAAACCCATATTGCTTTCTATCTGCTGTTTTATATTATGTTGTTAAATAGATAAAGCTAGTTATAGTCCTGAGAGAACGACACTCGAGTCATTCTACTACTACACTACTGTTTTCGTTGTAGTTGTGGATTGCCTTTGGCTAAATACAAATTTATTTTATTGAATCTGACACGTTCATCAAATTGGCACCGCTGCCGGGGACTATACTCCTTTTTTCTGTTTAATTTGTTTATATTTACAGCTTTAGATTCCTAATTCTCCTAGTTTTAGTTTTCCTTTTCAATCTCTCTCTGATACTGCTTTCCTAGTCTGTTTCTAATTTCCCTTTCCTAGCCTTAGTAGTATTCGATATCTAGATTTATTCTCGATTTTTCGAAATTTCTAACGAGGCTAATTTTTAGTTTTGAGTTACTCTTACTACAGACATACAGGTATGATGTCCATGCGCGCTCGCATGACATCCCAATTCTCGCAGGTGAGGAGAGGATCTTCCATATAACTGGAAGACGAGTTAAGGAGGTATGAGGTGACGGAGTCCATGGTGAGGTACTTACCGAGGTACGAAGATGGAGTAGGGATGGACCCATGGAGTTTCATTCGATCCTATGAGGAGGAAATAGAAAGAATTCTAGCAGAAGGGTTTACTAAGGACCAATTATGCAGGAAACTATTTTCTTTTGGTCTTGGGTATGAGCCGAGACGTTGGATTGCAAGGTTTGAACCAGGATCGCTGAAAACTTGGGGCCAAGTAGTAGAGGAGTTCTTGGCGCGGTTCATGCCTTATCATGAGACAATTGCCTTACGTGATAGGATCCAATATTTCGAGCAAGGAGAGTATGAGCAGTTTTGTGACGCCTACGAACGTTTTGAGATGTATAAACGTGAGTGCCCCCATCACCGTTTCGAAGATGGGGAGTTGTTTGGTGCTTCGTTGGTGGACTTCATGAAGAGGAACGACTTAGAGTGGATCAGTTGAGCGGCGGTCTGGGAGAATGTACGGTCGACGAGGCAGAAGAAGTCCTCCGTAAGTATGGCAGAGGTTCAACACAATCCGATGAGGTCATACCAATTCACATCACCGCAAAGGAAGTAGATCGAGGTGAAGCAGGAAGCTCATTCGAGGAGTATTTTTAAACCGAAGAAATCAGTGAGGAAGATGCACATGCCGAGCAAGTTGAAGATGACCTTCGTATAGCAAAAGTTGTTGAAGAAGTTGAAGTAACTGAGCATCTTACGGAAGAATGCTGAAGTAGAAGAGGTTAGAGAACTTGAAGAGGAGAAAGGATTGGAAGGCGACGCCCCCCTGGAGGTGGGGGGCGAGTCGCCCAGCATGGGGGGAGAACTGCCTCCATGACCAGTGAGCTGGACGACCCCAGCTCCCCTGTTTCTTTACTCCCAGACATTCGCATCAACCCAAAACCACTTCCTTCCGTTACTACTGAGGTTCTTAAGTACAAAGAGGTGAATCTACTCCTCCGAGGTGGAAAGCCTGACAAGCAAGATACACAGGAGCCACCACTAAACAAGCACCTCGATGAAGTCAAAGTGAATGTCCTCCTATTGATGAAGTCCTTATTGGATATGCCTGCAAAGCAAACCAGTCCATTCACCATGGTGAAATATTTGAGGCTTCCTAGGTCTCTTTGATACATCGGACCAAGAGAATGGCGGCCACCGTGGGGAGGTACTCTTGAGTCCATTCTTGAATACTCAGCCGACCGAGGCCAAACCGTTAGGTAACATCTAGTATCACTTTTTATTTACTCATTCTCTTTTGCTAGGGACTAGCTTAAGTTTCATGAGGGGGATGGGATGTGAACCATGATGTTAAGTATTGTTTGGCTTTGTGATGTTGAGTAGGATAGTCTTTTTTTTTTTTTAATTGCATTTGCACGTTTACTGCTTTCCTAGGATAGTTTTGCATGTTTTATATGGAGTTTATTGCCGAATTTTTTGAACTTTTTTATTGGGTAGATCAACTAATTATGCCATTAATCGTATGCTTCATCTCTATGAATTTGTTTGTGGTTTTTCTCTCTTGGCTTGTCACATTTATGTATTGCACTTAGTTGAGCTTGGTAGTCTCGACATCACTTAGTGATGTTTTCTCTACTGCGGTTCACGAAGGCCTTTATAATCGGATGATGCATGTTAGGGTCTTATGATTGTTTTCCCGAGTAATTATGTACCTAAGAGGCAACAAGTCTTCACCATGCTTTGAGATTGCTAAATGCCTAGGAAGGAGGTAGTGTGAGGTTGTGTGATCCTTTGTTTATAACCTATTCGTCCGAATAGGTTTGGGGAGGGGGTTACAGCATCGTTAGACTTGTTTCTGTTTTCATTTTCGTATCGTGAGTTTATTTTTCCTTTTTCCGTAAATTTTGTAACCAAACCTATTCTTTCGAATAGGTTTGGGGAAGTCGTGTGAGTCATTTTGTTTCTCTTTTTATTATGCTACTGCTGGCTAGAAACAAATCGAAAAAAAAGAAAAAGAAAAATTCCAGAAAAAAGAGAAAAAGAAAAAAAGAATCTGGAAAGAAAAAAAAAAGAAAAAAAAAAAAAAGACCCCAAAAAAGCAAAGAAGGGTCCAAAAAAGAAAGCCAAATAGCAGTTTAGCAAAGTTCGAGTCTTTTCCATTTTTCGTATTGTTCGTAATCGTGTTTTTTATTTTTTATCTTTTTGTCTTAAGTGTCATCTGTTCTAGACCACCCTCGTCCTGCCATTCAGGAAGTGGTGAATAGCTTAAAACTTTACTTGAGAGATGGGTAGAATAGGGGAGTGTTATCTTTTATAGGGAACCCTCCTTCGTTTGATGAGAGCCAGTACTGGTTCGACCTCTTTTGAGGAAAAGTCTTAACATGGTGGAACAGCAGTAAGTCCTCAGTTTGATAGGCACGGGGCAACCATTCGTATCTTAGCATGCATCATTACGTCGTCACTGACTAGGTCCAGGTAGAGAATGTTACGAGAGACTATCTTGTCTTGACGTAAGTGCTTATGAGGATGTGTATAAGTCAATCGAGGTATTTTTCAACCTATATTCATGCTTTGATTTATATGGTTTTTGTTCATATGTTATTTGGTAGATTCAGTAATTTAGTACATTTTATTTGGCATGAAACTCCATTTTTGAGTCTTGCATGTTTTTTGTATTAGAGTCTAGCTTAGTTGCTTGAGGACAAGCAAAGGTTCGGTTTGGGGAGTTTGATGAATGTGTATTTTACACTTTCATTCGAGTCTTTTTCACCTATTTTAGCTATCCTCTATGTTAATTTAGCTATATTTTAGTACATTTTATTAGAATAGTGTCACGTTTCCCTTTAGATTTTATTTTACAGGTTTTGGTTGAAATTCGGAGATTTACGGGCAATTATATTGAAGTCTACAAGGAATTGGTGTTCCAGAAGCATATTTGGAGTATCTGAAGGTTTCCGGATAGGATTTGGAGTCTAGGGGTCGAATCTGGAGGTTAGAAGGCCATTAGAAGTCTGAAACCGAGTCCGAAAAGGTGAAGAAATCTAAATCCGCGTCAAAAAACGCGGAAATTCCGCGAAATACTGGGGGGCGAACCGCCCCAGAAAAATTTCGGGCCTATATATAGTTGCGAGCTTTCTCTCCGAAAATCATATCTTTCCAAGCCTACTTTCTCACCTCTCTCTATAGTTTTAGGTAGGAACTTCCCGGGGCCTGTCGTGGGAGTTCCATAGCTTAGGGGATACTTTTTCATAGAAGATTGGAGCGCGTAGGATCGCAATCATCCGGAGATTGACAACCTTCGGTAACTTTGTATCTTACAACTTTTATCTACTTATTTTATATTCTTTCAATATGTTTCTTCTATGATTGCTATTGATTGCATGCCTATGAGTAGCTAAATTTATCGTTGGTTGTAGTATGTGAATTCTTAGCGAGGGAAGATAATCATGCTAATGGCTATATCGCGCATTATACTCCGTGTCATTGCTTTATTTCGTTGATCAGTTGAACACCAAAATTCTCGTATGTTGTATTGATTATTATGCACACTTGGACACTTGTCAACCAATCAGACCAATTATACTCGTAGTGTTAAATAATTACGGAACACATTAGGACGTTAGTTGTTGATGAGTCAGACCCATATTATCTTCGTAGTGCTTAATACTTGCAACAGGACACAAGATTGATTCAAAGATCTCTATGCAAGACCGAGGAATTTATGCATGATTATCGACCCATTATGTTAAGAAGGACCATACTATCACCAATCTCCATTATCTGCTTGAAAACCCCTATTGCTTTCTATCTGCTGTTTTATATTATCTTGTTAAATAGATAAAGCTAGTTATAGTCCTGAGAGAACGACACTCGAGTCATTCTACTACTACACTACTGTTTTCGTTGTAGTTGTGGATTGCCTTTGGCTAAATACAAATTTATTTGATTGAATCTGACACGTTCATCACTTTCGCCCTATGCTTATACTGGTTATACTGGGAACCGGTATTCGAATGACGTGCTCTTCGGTATGCTCAAAATAATTTCATACTTCACTTGCTTTCATACTTGTATTTTTCTTCATTTCTACTTTCGTGCACTGTGCTGGATTTTTCTTTCCTTGTCGCTTTTTAACTAACTTGTGTTTTTTCCTCCACAGCTTACTGGTTCAATTGGATAATTTCGAAGACCCTTGCAGCCAAGGAAGAGCAGCGAAGGAAGCAACGGCTGGCAAACAAGGAGACTAAGATCCTCGGATCTTTAAACCTCTCCCCTCCTCGCAGCGCTTCGTATCATCGAGATGCCTTAGTTCAAGAGGGTCTCGAGACACGCGAGAACCTGGTTGATGCCTTGAAGAAGGCCGAGGAGGAGGCGGCGGCTAAACAAGCGAAGGAGGCCGAGGAGGCTGCTGCAGCAGAGCCGGAGAAGAGGCCTGAGAGGCCGGCGACCAAGAAGGGATCGAGGAAGCTCACCCTTGGGGGCAATAATGAGCCTCCTCGCAAGAAAGGAAAGATGGCCGCTACTGGTCAGGATGAAGTAAAGAGGCTCATCCAAATGAGCGACTTGGATCGCGCGCACGAGCTGAGCATGTGCTCGCTTCAGGTGCTTTTACTTGTCTTTTCCAATAAATTTTCTTAAGTATGAAATTATTCTCCTCGCTAACTGTGTAATTTTTCTGTTGTAGCTCGAGCAATTGAAGGAGGCCTACGGCCAAATAGCTGTTGATCGCGCCGACATCAGTATAGTGATCGAGGACCTTCAGAAAAGGCTCGCAGCTTCCGAGGACAAAAACAAAGCTGCGGAGGCAGAGACCGGCAAGCTATACGCCAAGGTTGACCTGCTCGAGAAGGAGCTTTCTAAGGAGAAACCGAGGACGAAGGGCTACAAGGGGGCCTATGCCACCTTGTCTATCTGCATGGAAAAGTTCAAGGCCAGTGTCCTCTCCTTCCTCAAGGGAAGCCGCCTTGCCACTGCTCGCGATTTTATGGCCTCCAATACTTATAATATGGCCTAGAGGGATGTGCAAATATCTTCTTGCGAGGAGGGCTTCTTCTCCTGCATCGGCCAGCTAAAGCGAGTCAACATGCTTCCGGCCGAGTTTGACCCGGACACTCGCGAGGACTTGCACCCGAGGAGGCGTGGAGACCTGACCCCCTACCCTGATGAGGAGATCACCGAGGAGATGCACGAGGCGTGCGAGTTCGGGGAGCTGGTTACCGACCCAGAAGTGCCATATCCGAGCAAACCAGCTTATCTTTCTACATGGGTCCCAGAGTGCCTAAGGACTGGGATCCTATACCCGTTCGAGAAGGCAGCTCTTCGCAACGCGACTTGGGTTAAAGTGAGTGATCCGGTGATTGGGCGAGCAGCAGACTTCGTCGAGCCTGAGTTGGTCCTGTACGAGAAGGCTATCAAAGAATCTCAGGCTCAAGAGCGAGACGCCGCCGAGATCCAAGAATTGCTAAGCCCAGTGCGAGGAGCAACTAGCGCGAGTAGCGGTGATGAATGTGTATTTTACACTTTCATTCGAGTCTTTTTCACCTATTTTAGCTATCCTCTACGTTAATTTAGCTATATTTTAGTACATTTTATTAGAATAGTGCCACGTTTCCCTTTAGATTTTATTTTACAGGTTTTGATTGAAATTCGAAGATTTCCGGGCAATTATATTAAAGTTGACAAGGAATTGGTGTTCCAGAAGCCTATTTGGAGTATCTGAAGGTTTTCGGATAGGATTTGAAGTCTAGGGGCCGAATCTGGAGATTAGAAGGCTACTAGAAGTCAGAAACCGAGTTCGAAAAGGTGAAGAAATCCAAAAACGCGTTGAAAACGCGGAATTCCGCGAGAAAAATCGGGGGCGAACCGCCGCATGGCTGGGGCAAACCGCCCCGTGGTTTTTCGGGGTCTATATATAGTGCTCAGTTTTTCTCCGAAAATCATATCTTTCCAGACCTACTTTCTCACCTCTCTCTATAGTTTTAGGTAGGAACTTCCCGGGGCCTGTCCTGGGAGTTCCATAGTTTAGGGGATACTTTTTCATAGCGGATTGGAGCTCGTAGGATCGCAATTCTTCGGAGATTGACAACCTTCGGTAACTTGTATTTTACAGTTTAATCTACTTATTTTATATATCTTTCAATATGTTTTCTTTATGATTTTTGTTGATTGCATGCCTATTATGAGTAGCTAAACTTATCGTTGGTGGTAGTATGTGAATTCTTAGCGAAGGGAAGATAATCATGCTAATGGCTATATCGCGCATTATACTCTGTGTCATTGCTTTATTTCGTTGATCAGGCACAACCTAAATTCTCGTATGTTGTATTAATTATTATGCATAATTGGACACTTGTCGACCATCAGACCAATTATCTTCGTAGTGTTGAATAATTACGGAACACATTAGGACAATAGTGATTGACTTGTCAGACCAATTTATCTTCGTAGTGCTTAATATTTGCAACAGGACACTAGATTGATTCAAAGATCTCTATGCAAGACCGAGGAATTTATCCATGATTATCGACCCGTTATGCTAAGAAGGACCATACTATCACCAATCTCCATTATCTGCTAGAAACCCCTTTTGCTATCTGTTTGCTGTTTTTATATTCTAAATTAGATTTGATAAAGCTAGTTATAGTCCTGAGAGATCGACACTCGAGTCATTCTACTGCTACACTACGGTTTTCGTTGTAGTTGTGGATTGCCTTTGGCTAAATAACAAATTTATTTTTGCTTGAATTCGGAGCACGACATCCGCGTTCATCAAATTGGCGCCGTTGCCGGGGACTATACTCCTTTTTTCTCTTTAATTTGTTTATATTTACAACTTTAGATTCCTAATTCTACTAGTTTTAGTTTTCCTTTTTTAATCTCTCTCTGATTCTGCTTTCCGAGTCTGTTTCTAATTTCCCTTTCCTAGCCTTAGTAGTATTCGATATCTAGATTTATTCTTGATTTTTCGAAATTTCTAACGAGGCTAATTTTTAGTTTTGAGTTACTCCTGATACAGATTTCCAGGTATGACGACCTTAAAAGCCCGCTTGACACCGACATTCTCGCAAGTTAGGAGGGGGTCAGCTATATACTTGGAAGAAGAGTTATCGGGGTACGAGGTAACAAGCACCATAGTGAGAAGGATACCAAGGTTCGAAGAAGGAGAGGATATGAATCCGATAAGCTTCATCAGGTCCTATGAAGAGGAAGTAGCAAAAGTTCCAGCAAAGGGGTTCACCGATGATCAATTATGCAGGAAATTATTTCCTTTTGCTTTGGGATATGAACCTAGGATATGGATAGCAAGGTTAGCACCAGGATCACTGAAGACCTGGAGCCAAGTAGTAGAGGAGTTCTTGGCACATTTCATGCCTTACCATGAGACGATTGCACTACGGAATCGGATCGAATACTTCAAGCAAGGAGAATACGAGCGGTTCTGTGACACCTATGAACGATTTGAGTTGTATAAACATGAGTGCCCCCACCACCGTTTCGACGATGGGGAGCTGATTTTGTTCTTTGTTGGAGGACTACGAGATGAAGTTAGGCTTCAAATAGATGGATATGTGGAGGTTTAGAAGAATGTACAGTTGAAGAGGCAGTGAAGGTCTTTCAAACGTACGCCAATGGATCCGCACAATCCGAGAAAATAATGTCGAATGAAGTCGCCAACATATAATCAAATCAAGACGAAACTGATGGGTTATACGAAAGCTATTCTGAGGACGAAGACATCAGTGAGGAGGAGGAACTTGCGTTTTACGCAGGAATTAAAGCCATTGAGAGTGTCTTCGAGGTAGCACACGCAGGGCAGGCTGAGAACAATCTTCGCATCGAGAAGGCTTTTGAAGCGATCGAAGTAACTGAGCAACTTATCAAAGAGCTTAGCCTACTGAAGTGTGGAAGGTGTGGTAATGAAATTGAGGATACCCCACAGGAAGTAGTGAGCAAACCACCCGAGGTGAGGAGCGAATCACCCCCCGACTCCAAGGAACAGGACAATCCTAGTCCTGCCGAAGAGACAACTGAAGCTGATCTCGAGCAACCTCCAGCTGATGCTACCAAGGAGAATGAGTGCGAAGAGGTGAATCTACTGCTCCGAGGAGGAAAGATGACCAAAATTCCTAACTTTGTACGCCCTAAGCGGGTGGAATCTACTGAGGTCGATAATAGAGGGGCAAGCACAGAACAAGAGGTTGGCGGAAGTTCAGAAGTTCCAGAAGAGAATGATGAACCAAGACCATCTATGATAGAGATAGATGATGAGGAAGCCGAGGTAGGAACTAGTATGCCAGGAGGACTTCACAAATCTTCCAATCCATATGTGCCTCCGAAGCCACATGTGCCATACCCGAGTCGGATCAAACCAGTCAAGAAGGATATTCAAGATTCACCCCTATTCCAAAGACTGTCAAAGGTGGAGGTCAATGTGCCACTCTTAGAGTTAATCCAGAATATCCCAGCTTATACGAAATTCTTTCGTGAGATCAAGAACAAAAGGATTACTTCGGGAAAGGAAGTGAATGGGGTTGAAACGGTCAACTCGATAGCCGGATTGCCCATGAAGAAAAAGGATCATGGCAGCTTCATCATCGACATAGCCTTAGGGAATGGACGAACTACGCAGGCAATGCTTGACTTAGGAGCTAGCATTAACTTAATGCCGTATTCGGTATACAAAGCCCTGGAACTCGGAGAATTGACACCAACTGATATGGTGGTCCAAATGGCAGACCAAAGTGTAAAGAGGCCAGTCGGGATAATAGAAGACATCCTTGTGAAAGTGGACAAATTGATAATCCCAGCTGATTTTGTAGTAATGAAATCCGCGGACGAGGGAAAGAGCCATATCCGTGAGCACGTAGTACTACTGGGGAGACCATTCATGGCAACTACCAACACATGCCTTGAACTTAAGGGCAAGAAAATAACTATGGAGGTAATGGGCGAAAAGATTGAGTTGGTAGGATGTAGCGTCAGAGATAAGGAAGTTGCGGAGGAGTTAAAATTTGTCGATTGGTACGAATCCGCAATTCCCGAATTTCATCATAGCCATGGCGACCGCGAACCACTTGAGGAAGCACTAACAATGCAAGCTGAGACGTGCTACATGACCAAAGAACCAAGGAAACTAGCGGAAATAATGGATAGCACCCCAGAAATTCCCGCAGGAGAAGAGGTACTTGAACCTTTGGATGAAGAAGAAGAAGAAAGTGGGTTTCCTGAAGAACCTAGCTTAGGATTAAAGTCGCTTCATGTGCACCTCAAGTATGTGTATTTAGGAGAAAATCAGAAAAAGCCTGTGATTGTCTCTTCACATCTCTCCGACAATGAAGAAAGTAAGCTGATTGAAGTATTGAAGGAAAATTCCGCAGCTATAGGATGGGGGATCAGCGATATCAAAGGAATTAGCCCTACAAGATGCGTGCACAACATCACTCTAGAACAAGATGTCAAACCTGTTAGGCAACCTCAACGAAGGATAAATCCAGCAATGCAAGAGGTGGTAAAAAAGGAAGTGATCAAGTTGTTAGATGCTGATATGATTTACCCCATTCCATATAGTCGATGGGTAAGCCCGGTACATGTAGTTCCTAAGAAATCAGGAGTCACGGTGGAAGAGAATGAGAAGGGAGAATTGATACCGGTTAGGAAGACCACTGGGTGGCGGATGTGCATTGACTACAGAAGATTAAATGCCGCCACTAAAAAAGACCACTTCCCTTTACCATTTATAGATGACATGCTAAACCGCCTTGCGGGGCGGAAGTTCTATTGTTTTCTTGATGGTTTATCAGGTTTGTACCAGATTCCGATTGCACCGGAGGATCAGGAGAAGACGACATTCACTTGCCCATTCGGAATATTTGCCTATAGGAGGATGCCATTTGGACTATGCCATGCTCCCGCCACTTTTCAAAGGTGCATGCTTTCTATTTTTTCTGACATGGTAACTAAATTTGTTGAAGTTTTCATTGATGATTTTCCCTTTTTGGTGATTCATTTGATGAATGCTTGCAAATATTAGATCTAGTTTTGAAACGGTGCATTGAATGCAACTTGACCTTAAGCTGGGAGAAGAGTCATTATATGGTTAGAGAAGGCATTGTTCTAGGACATATAGTTTCTGAAAGAGGTATTGAGGTGGACAAGGCTAAGATAGAAATCATTGAAAAACTTCCCCCACCTACTTGCGTGAAAGAATTGCAATCTTTTCTTGGCCATGTAGGTTTTCATAGGAGGTTTATTAAAGATTTTCGAAAATTGCTAAACCTCTAAGTAGCTTGCTTGCTAAAGATGTGGTTTTCCATTTCTCCAATGATTGCTTAGTTGCTTTTAATACCCTTAAGGAAAAGCTTGTTTCTGCTCCCATTGTTGTGCCGCCTGACTGGAATCTTCCTTTCGAAATTATGTGTGATGCTTCGAATTTTGCTATGGGTGCTGTTTTATGCCAAAAAGTTGATAAGCAGTATCGTGTGATTTATTATGTTAGTAAGACTCTAGACTCCGCACAGGTTAATTATACAACTACTGAAAAGGAATTTTTAGCTGTTGTCTTTGCTTTACAAAAGTTTAGGTCCTATTTAATTGGACATCCTGTGAATGTCCATACTGATCATGCTGCTTTGAGACATTTGATAGCTAAGCAAGATTCTAAGCCTAGATTAATCCGTTGGGTCCTTTTGCTGCAAGACTTTGATTTGACCATAGTGGATAAAGCTGGTAAGGAGAATTTAGTAGCAGATCATCTATCTAGAATACCTAATATTCCTATTGATCCGATACCCATCAATGAAGACCTCCCCGATGAGCACCTAATGAAGGCTAATGAAGAGCCATGGTATGCGGATATTGTAAACTATTTGGCTATGAATATTTGCCCTACTAACTTTTCAGCCTCGGACAAGAGAGCTCTTGCTAAGCAATGCAGGACTTACATATGGGATGATCCGCATCTATTCAAGGAAGGAGCTGATGGGATTCTAAGGAGATGCGTGCCACAAGAAGAGCAGCAAAGTGTACTGAGCCATTGCCATGAGCTTAACTGTGGGGGGTATTCTGAGTTCCCTTTTAATTGAATGCCCTAGGCACATAGAGGGGCTAGCTCCAGTTGGTTCTTTTTTCACAGCACCATAGATAGATGCTTCTAAGACAGTCTGGGGTAAGGAGAGATCGGTAGACATACTCACACCCGAAAAAGAGAGTATGAAAGGTTCCGATAAAGTGATTGGGCTAGAGATAGCGATTGAACTCTCTCAAACTTACTTTCCAACCCGGAAAGCAAATCAAAAGAAACGGATTCCATCGAAAACCTCGTCTCGACTTGGGGAAGAAGAAGAAGGCAAGTCAACAAGGCCCTTATGTTCTTGTTCTGGGCAGCATACATACGTCCTACTCTGGACAAGGCTTTCTGGTCCATGGACAAGGTGTCCTTTGTCTTCTTCTCTTGTTCGATCCGCGCTCTTCTTTTCTACGAATCTCTTTCTGGCTGGTCGAGAACGATTCGTTGTTGGATAGGAGAGCCCTTCAATTAGTTTCCAGCACTCTTGGTTGCCATCCATTCTTTAGGTTGCCTTACTCGCCTCCTATTCCTTTGGTCGTTTTCACGGCCTATCAACTCCGGCTCCATTAGTTACACCAATTCTACGATCTTTTTCTTCTTATTATTTATGGGATTTCTATTTTCTAGTATTTTAGCATGTGTGTGGGGCACGTTGCATTCTTCATTTTCTTCTGACTGGCTTTGACCGGCATCAACAAGAGCAAAGGGTTGGTTGCCTTGGGCCTTATCCCAAACGCTTACTTATGACACGAGTGATAGTCATCTACCTATCCCCAAGTGTCAAGCCTTTCTGGCCAACAATATACAAAGATGCTCGAAGTTTTGTGAAGAATTGTGACCCATGTCAACGAGGTGGTGGCATCGGCAAGAAGGATTAAATGCCCCTTCAAGGGAATCTAGTGGAAGAACCCTTCGATGTATGGGGCATTGATTTTATGGACCATTTCCAAACAGTGAGGCTAGAATACATTCTGTTTGCGTGGACTACGTGACTAATGGGTAGAGGCAATTCCTACAAAAACAAATGACGGGCAGTGGTATGAAGTTCTTGAAGGAAGTCATATTCTCGAGATTTGGGTGCCCTAGGACAATCATCAGCGATGGAGGGTCACACTTCGTCAATAGAACGTTTGCCTCCTTCTTAAGAGATCAGTGTCCACCATAGTGTCGCTACACCTATCACCCACAGACATCGGGGCAAGTCGAAGTAAGCAACCGTCAAATCAAGAAGATCCTGGAGCGAGTAGTGAAGCCCGTAGGAAGGTTGGGCAGGAAAATTGATGATGCACTTTGGGCATACAGGACTAGCTAAAGACGGTGAGCGGGACCACTCCGTACAGACTTGTGTATGGGAAAGCATGTCATCTTCCCGAGATCTAGAACACAAGGCATATTGGGCCATTAAAGACTCACCTTGATACGGGAAAAGATGCGAAGAACGATTGTTGCAACTAGATGGCTTGATGAATTACGACTAGGTGCCTATGAAAATGCCAAGATTTACAAGGAACGTACTAAAGAAGTATCATGATCGTGGTTTTTTATAGTAGTAAGGAATGATTCCTGGACAAAAAGCTTTGGTTTAATTCTCGCCTTCGACTATTTCCTGGAAGCTCCGTACTCGTTGGGAGGACGCCGTACGAATTATCGAAGTTTCTCCCCATGAGCTGTTTAAACTCTTTCGATCCAAAGACGGGAATACCTTCAAGGTGCATGGCCTGCGAGTCAAGTCGTACTTCGAATATCAAGTCGATGAAAGGGAGCGGTTGATCACCTTGAGCTACCCATTACCGCCTCCACGAAGGTAGTGGGTTTTGTTTGTTTCTCCACGAGTTTGATGATATTATTAGTAAACTTATATACAGCGTTAGCTCTCACCTTGGATACACTTCGGCGTTCGGGACGAGCGA
>CM051458.1:60274195-60292790 GCA_028274465.1 Plantago ovata
TCCTACCAAAGGACTTGCACCATTGAGGTGGATGGTAAGCGACACGTGTTGCGAGCCATATCTGACCCAGCTGATCGCTTCAATACTCTCACAACTGTTAACTACTGTGGTCTTGCTGTCTATGTTCATTCTTATTCCACAGGTTCGTGGGCATGAGGACAAGATCCATGAAGGGGAAGTCTACAACTTAAGAAGAGAGCGAAGGCGCAAGAAGGATTCGAGGTCAAAGACTATAAAACAAGGCGCTATCCGGAGGTGATGAATGTGTATTTTACACTTTCATTCGAGTTTTTTTCACCTATTAGCTATCCTCTATGTTAATTTAGCTATATTTTAGTACATTTTATAGAATAGTGTCACGTTTCCTTTAGATTTTATTTACAGGTTTGGTTGAAATTCGGAATTTACGGGCAATTAATTAAAGTCTACAAGGATTGGGTTTCCAAGCATATTTGGAGTATCTGAGGTTTCCGGATAGGATTGGAGTCTAGGGCCGAATCTGGAGGTTAGAAGGCCATTAGAAGTCTGAAACCGAGTCCGAAAAGGTGAAGAAATCCAAATCCGCGTCGAAAAAGCGGAAATTCCGCGAAAAACTGGGGGCGAACCCCCCGTGCCTCGGCGAACCGCCCCAATGGATTTTCGGGCCTATAATAGTTGCGAGTTTTCTCTCCGAATTCATATCTTTCCAAGCCTACTTTCTCACCTCTCTCTATAGTTTTAGGTAGGAATTCCCGGGGCCTGTCCTGGGAGTTCCAGCTTAGGGGATACTTTTTCATAGCAGATTGGAGCGCGTAGGATCGCATCATCCGGAGATTGACAACCTTCGGTAACTTGTATCTTACAACTTTTATCTACTATTTTATATTATTCTTTCAATATGTTTTCTTCTATGATTGCTATTGATTGCATGACATTATGAGTAGCTAAATTTATCGTTGGTGGTAGTATGTGAACTTAGCGAGGGAAGATAATCATGCTAATGGCTATCGCGCATTATACTCCGTGTCATTGCTTTATTTCGTGATGAGTTGAACACCAAAATTCTCGTATGTTGTATTGATCATTATGCACACTAGGACATTGTCGGCCAATCAGACTTAATTATCTTCGTAGTGTTGAATGATTACGGAACACAATAGGACGTTAGTTGTTGACAGGTCAGACCCATATTATCTTCGTAGTGCACAATACTTACAACAGGACCCAAGATTCATTCAAAGATCTCATGCAAGACCGAGGAATTTATGCATGATTATCGACCCATTATGTAAGAAGGACCATACTACCATCAACCTCCATTATCTGCTTGAAAACCCCTATTGCTTTTATTTGTTTTTATATTTTCCTGTTATAGATAAAGCTAGTTATAGTCCTGAGAGAACGACACTCGAGTCATTCTACTACTACACTACGGTTTTCGTTGTAGTTGTGGATTGCCTTTGGCTAATACAAATTTATTGTTTGACTCGGAATGACAAAATCCGGTTCATCAAATTGGCGCCGTTGCCGGGGACTATACTCCTTTTTTTTCTATTTGTTTTTATTTACAGCTTTAGATTCCTATTTCTTTTAGTTTAGTTTTCCTTTTAATCTCTCTCTGTTTTCCTATTTGTTTCTAATCACTTACGTAGACTGTCACAGATTGTGTATGCCGCATACACGTTCTGCAGGAATACCGCTTGCTGATTCAATTGCTGAGATCGATAGAGTCTACCACCAAAGAAGGCGACTCCTTTTCAAGGAATCGACGGAATGGCAGAAGTAGACCACTGAAGGCATGGGTACAACCCACCAAGGATCGTATGAGGGGACCGGCGATTGTTCTTTCGCCCGCAACCCGAGATCTGGAAATCAAGAACCACGCATTCAACAACTTCCGAGGTTCTATGGCTTATCAAGGGAAGATGTGATGGGGTACTTGAACGATATCGATGATTTCGTCAACCAACTCCCACGACCCGGAGCTGACATAACAACGGATGAGTTGAGGATGAAGGTTTTTGCTATGGGACTTGGCGACAGAGCCAAGTCATGGCTGAGTTCTCTACCAGCCGGCTCGCTGGACCTTGGGAAAAGGTTTTTTCAGCTTTCATGGAGAAATACTTCCCACACACTCTGACTACCGCGCTTAAGGCGCAATCACTGGTTTCAAGCAAGACTATGATGAGACCATCTACACCGCGTTCGAGAGGTTCCAAGATCTCACGAACAAGTGCCCTCACCATGGTTTTGAACTCTCCGACCTAGTCCAACACTTCTACAATGGACTAACCTTCGAGAACCAACAAGTGGTGGATTTCCAATGCCGAGGCAATATTTGGGAGGAACCGCAGAAGCCGTCTGGGCAGTTTTCGAAAGGCTTGCTAAGGGTTCGCAGTTCAAGGACCCAAGAGCAATGGTTAGGAGACGTGGACCTGAAGCACCGACTCAAGAAGCCCCTATGTACAGGGGGAATGGGGATCAATTCGAGTGCTTTACCAACGAATTGAAGCAAGTCCTCAAGAGCGCCACCGGAACAACTGTTTCGAACGAAGTATGCCGAATATGCAAGAACTATGGGCATGGGGCTCATATGTGTAGATCGGAGCTGGCATACGAAGATGGCAACTGGGCTCGAGGAGGCGAAGAAGAAGCCTTTGCTACGGAGTTTGGCACTCAAGAAGTTAGCTACGGACAAGACGGTAGGAATCCTCGAGGTGGATTTTGAGAAGAGGATACCGTAACAATCAAGGATATGCACCGGCTAACCAAACTTATGACCTAACCAAGACCGTAGCAGGCTGAACTATGGTAATGATCACTGCGAAAACCCCGCTCCGAAAGAGCCACCGAAGTCGAAGACGGCTCTACTGATGGAGAACTTACAGAAGATGGTCGATCACACACAAAGTTTTCTCAAACGGTATGAAGAGGATTCGAGAAAACTAGGGCAAGGCTCGATAGGTGGAAGAGAGCACTAGGCTTGCCCATCAAAAGATGCAAGAGTTGATCGACCGAAGAGCAAGTAAAGAACAAGGCAACACTGAGAAGGTTGTTAGGTGCGAGTGTTGCATGAAGGAAGAACTTCTACAGGCTGAGGAAGAAGAGGAGGACCTTGGTTCTGACACAAGTGAAGAGGAGCAAGAGGATCCCGAACCACTCCCTAAAAGTTTCGATGTTAAGGTAGGGATTGGTGAGCTTGAAGATGTCCGTGCCACACTAGACACGGGATCCTACTCAAACATAATTCCTTTGAATGTGTTTGAAAAGAGTAACCTTGGAAAACTATCTGAGGAAAGGGCTATTGTGCGACTGGCGGATGGATCATTCATGAGACCCGAAGGCGTTGTGAAAAATGTGTTGGTCAAGATTGGTGAAGCATCAATAAACACCAATTTCGTAGTTATGCCGGCATCTGCACCTGGACGGGGGATGTCATACTCTTAGGGCAAACATTCTTGACCAAGCTACGCTCCGTAATGGACATCTACCAAAGAACTTTCACCATCGAGGTGGATGGCAAACAACACGTACTGCAAGCCATACCTGATCCACCAGAGCCGCCAAATATTATTACTCACTATTGTGGTCTTGCAGCCTATATTCTTTCTTATTCACAGGTTCGTGGAATGGAAAGGAGATCGATGAAGGGGAAGGCTAGTACCCGCAAAAAGAAGAGATAGGCGCAGACAGGAGTCGAGTCAAAGACTTAAAACAATGACGCTATCCGGGAGGCAACCCGGAATTTTTACCGCTTTCTTTACTGCTTTTCTGCATGCATTCATTCTTGAACTATTTGCTTCTCATATGCGAATTTGTTCATATGTGTGTCGTATATACTTTTGTTTGAGTGAGATTTTCGAGTGGTTATTTGAAAAAAATTAGTTTCGGGATTTAAAACCGCATTTTCTGACATCGGGACCCGTCTCCCCGCAATGGGGAGCACGGGGCGAACCGCCCCACTTGGGGGGCGAACCGCCCCACGCGTGGGGCGAACCGCCCCACAGTCCCAGATCTTAAAAAATGCGGATTTCAACCCCAAAACCATATATTCTTCATTCTTCTTCATCCATACTCCCAAAAAACCCGAAAAGCGCGATTTTGCTTCTAAATCTTCATAACTTCTTCGTTTCTTGTCCAAATTGAGTGTTCTTTAGCTTAATTCGAAGCCTATTACATGATCTATCATCCAAACCAATCAGATTTCATCCTAATTCGTTAGATTTGCAGATCTGAGGTATCATCTTTGAGAACCCTAATTTTCGAATTTGGGGGTTTTCTAATTTGAGCTTCAATTATGCTTGTTTGATGCATGGGTATGTTGTTTATATGATTAGACATGTTATTTACTATCAATTGCATGCTCAATTTTGCTTGAATTGTTGATTTGGGTATTTTGCTATTAGATGATATATCTTGTTATGCATTATGTCATTATGTTTGATTTATAGCATATGGATATGTTTATTGGTGTAATGTTGGTAGATTTGACGATAGAATGCTTATTAGTTAAGAATGAGGATTTATGTTGTTGAATTTTTTGCGCTGCTATGGCATGAATTGAAACCTTGTTATCAAGGTTATTTGTTGTCTAGTAAGAGCATGATGTGATGTATTGCATGTAATAGTTACGTTGATATGTTGCATGATGAAGTAGCTAGGCTAGACATTGCGGTTTGGGGAGTTCGATTGAGGAATTTATCACTTGTGTGTCTCGCTTTTACACTAGCATATATTTGAGTCTGATTTGAGTCGTACGAGGTGCTAATCGCTGTTTGTAGGTACCATACTAAGGGTAGGGAGTATTCCCGTATCATTGCTGTGAAGAACCATGTCAAGGAAGGTGATCTCGCTAGATGTACGTTCGAGCCAAGGGGTTTGGCAACAACGTCGTGGATTATCCGAGAGGAGGAGTTAGAATACACCTGGAGTAAGGACTCCTATGCCTATTCATGCACCACCGAAGGGTCAGAGACCACTATTATGTTAGCACTCCATCACGAGGACTGCAGAGTTCGAGTGAACAGGAAGGCACCGGGACATTCTAGCAGCGACGGATTTTATCTTGAGTTCGCAGTTGCTAGAAGGTTCCGAAGCGCTAGCTTGGTTCCAAAACGTAACGACATGGGTACACAGTCCCTCGTTAGGGCACCCCTTGCCTGCCTCTAAAGTGAGCATCATATTGACATTGGTCGGAGCAACAGTGGATAAAGTGGTCAAAATTGGAAAAAAAAGGTAGAAGACTTCTGAGCGTCCGAACAGCTTACTGTAACCTTCTCGAGGTGTAAATCGTTGGAGGGGGAGGTCCTGATACCACTGCCCTTTCCCCTTCAACAGTTCACATCCTATTGAAGGGCTACAGGATGGAGAATTTCATAACAGCGGCGGCTAATCTTGAGAATTCTACCTGCCACTGCAACTCTACTGGCGATGATGATGATGACAGTAGTGACAATGAAGACCATACGGGCAATGATGACTCTGATAGAGGAGTTGATCCTGACCGGCCTAAAATGGAACTACCGCAACCATCAGAAGACCTGATGTCACACTATGAAACTCACAGAGGAGGCCCAATAAATCACAAGCAGCATACTCAGCCGACCGAGGCCAAACCATGGGGTAACATCTAGTATCACATCTTATTTCCTCATTTTCTTACTGCTAGGGACTAGCGTTAATTTCATGAGGGGGATGGGATTTAAGTGATCTAGTATTATTAGTTTGGAGCTTGACATTGGTAGGCCGAGTATAGTACCTCACATGCTTTATCCGTCTGCATTTGCATTTGCACGTTTACTGCTTTCTTAGATTTTTTAGGTTGCATTCACTACATTCATCCTAGGATAGTTTTGCATGTTTTTATATGGAATTTATTGCCGAATTTTTTGAACTTTTTTATTGGGTAGATCAACTAGCTATGCCATTAATCGTATGCTTCATCTCTATGAATTTGTTTGAGGTTTTTCTCGCTTGGCTTGTCACATTTATGTATTGCACTTAGTTGAGCTCGGTAGTCTCGACATCACTTAGTGGTGTTTTCTCTACTGCGGTTCACGAAGGCCTTTATAATAGGATGATGCATGTTAGGGTCTTATGGTTGTTTTCCCGAGTAATTATGTACCTAAGAGGCAACAAGTCTTCACCATGCTTTGAGATTGCTAAATGCCTAGAAAGGAGGTAGTGTGAGGTTGTGTGATCCTTTGTTTATAACCTATTCTTCCGAATAGGTTTGGGGAGGGGGTTACACCATCATAGACTTGTTTCTGTTTTTCATTTTCGTATCGTGAGTTTATTTTTCCTTTTCCGTAATTTTGTACTCCAACCTATTCTTTCGAATAGGTTTGGGGAAGTCGTGTGAGACATTTTGTTTCTCTTTTTGTTATGCTACTGCTGGCTAGAAAAAAATCGAAAAAAAAGATAGAAAAATTCCAGAAGAAAAAAAAAGAATCTGGAAAGAAAAAGAAAAAGAAGAGAAGACCCCAAAAAAAGCAAAGAAGGGTCCAAAAAATAAAGCCAAATAGCAGTTAGCAAAGTTTGAGTCTTTTCCATTTTTCGTATTGTTCGTAATTGTGTTTTTCTATTTTTTATCTTTTTTGTCTTAAGTGTCATCTGTTCTAAGACCACCCTCGTCCTGCCATTCAGGAAGTGGTGAATAGCTTAAGACTTTACTTGAGAGATGGGTAGAATAGGGGAGTGTTATCTTTTATAGGGAACCCTCCTTCGTTTGATGAGAGCCAGTACTGGTTCGACCTCTTTTGAGGAAAAGTCGTAACATGGTGGAACAGCAGTAAGTCCTTAGTTTCATAGGCACGGGGCAACCATTCGTATCTTAGCATGCATCATTACGTCGTCACTGACTAGGTCCAGGTAGAGAATGTTACGAGAGACTATCTTGTCTTGACATAAGTGCTTATGTGGATGTGTATAAGTCAATCGAGGTATTCTTCAACCTATATTCATGCTTTGATTTATATGGTTTTTGTTCATATGTTATTTGGTAGATTCAGTAATTTAGTTCATTTTATTTGGCATGAAACTCCATTTTGTGTCTTGCATGTTTTTTGTATTAGAGTCTAGCTTAGTTGCTTGAGGACAAGCAAAGGTTCGGTTTGGGGAGTTTGATGAATGTGTATTTTACACTTTCATTCGAGTCTTTTTCACCTAATTTAGCTATCCTCTATGTTAATTTAGCTATATTTTAGTACATTTTATTAGAATAGTGTCACGTTTCCTTTTAGATTTTATTTTACAGGTTTTGGTTGAAATTCGGAGATTTACGGGCAATTATATTAAAGTCTACAAGGAATTGGTGTTCCAGAAGCATATTGGAGTATCTGAAGGTTTCCGGATAGGATTTAGAATCTAGGGGCCGAATCTGGAGGTTAGGAGGCCATTAGAAGTCTGAAACCAAGTCCGAAAAGGTGAAGAAATCCAAATCCGCGTCGAAAAACGCAGAAATTCCGCGAAAAACTGGGGGGCGAACCGCCCCGTGCCTCGGGCGAACCGCCCCAGAGGATTTTCGGGCCTATATATAGTTGCGAGTTTTCTCTCCGAAATTCATATCTTTCCAAGCCTACTTTCTCACCTCTCTCTATAGTTTTAGGTAGGAACTTTTCGGGGCCTGTCCTGGGAGTTCCATAGCTTAGGGGATACTTTTTCATAGCAGATTGGAGCGCGTAGGATCGCAATCATCCGGAGATTGACAACCTTCGGTAACTTTGTATCTTACAACTTTTATCTACTGATTTTATATATTCTTTCAATATGTTTTCTTCTATGATTGCTATTGATTGCATGCACATTATGACTAGCTAAATTTATAGTTGGTGGTAGTATGTGAATTCTTAGCGAGGGAAGATAATCATGCTAATGGCTATATCGCGCATTATACTCCGTGTCATTGCTTTATTTCGTTGATGAGTTGAACACCAAAATTCTCGTATGTTGTATTGATCATTATGCACACTAGGACACTTGTCGGCCAATCAGACTTAATTATCTTCGTAGTGCTGAATGATTACGGAACACAATAGGACGTTAGTTGTTGACAGGTCAGACCCATATTATCTTCGTAGTGCACAATACTTACAACAGGACCCAAGATTCATTCAAAGATCTCTATGCAAGACCGAGGAATTTATGCATGATTATCGACCCATTATGTTAAGAAGGACCATATTATCACCAACCTCCATTATCTGCTTGAAAACCCCCTATTGCTTTTTATTTGCTGTTTTATATTTTCCTGTTCAATAGATAAAGCTAGTTATAGTCCTGAGAGAACGACACTCGAGTCATTCTACTACTACACTACGGTTTTCGTTGTAGTTGTGGATTGCCTTTGGCTAAATACAAATTTTATTTGTTTGAATCGGAATCCGACAAAATCCGGTTCATCAGGAGGCAACCCGGAGTTTTTATCGCTTTTTTACCGCTTTATTGCATGCATTCATACTTGAACAATTTGCTTTTCTTATGTGAAATTGTTCGTCTCTGTGTCGTATGTGCTTATGTTTGTGTTTGAGTGAACTTTTTCGAGTAGTTTTATGAGTAAAATAGTTTTCGGGGATTAAAAAACTGCGTTTTTTCGAATGTTTCGTCTCCCCACCTCAGGAGGTGGGGGGCGAATCGCCCCACAAGTCCAGAGAGCTCCGTGCTCTCTGGACGTGCGGGGCGACTCGCCCCGCACCCGGGGCGACTCGCCCCGTGGCTCCAGTAGGAGAAAAACGGGGGATGAACCCCATTCTCCTCATTTCTTCATCTCTTCACCCTTCTTACTCCAAAAATTCCCAAATTTTCAAAATATCTTCAATCCTTCATAAAATCTTCATTACTCCATCAAATTGTGTGTTCTTTAGCTTCAATCGAAGCCCATTACGTGCTCTTTCTTTTCATCCGAATAAATTTCTTCCTAGTTCATTCAATATTCCGGTTTGAGGTAATCTCACATGAACCCTAGTTTTTCAAATTTGGGGGTTTTTTGATTTATGCTTCAATTAAGCTTATATGATGTATGGGTTGATGTCTTGTGTGATTAGAAACGTTATTCACTATCAATTGCATGTTCAATTAGGCTTGGTTTGTTGGTTTGAGAATTTTGCTATTAGATGACTATATCTTGTTATGCAATGTATCTTTCACTTTCATTCCATGTTTAAACATGTGTTTGTTGATATAATAATGATGGGTATGATGGTAGAATGCATAATTGATGAAGTTGAAGATTTATGATGATAGATTTTTTGCTACTATGGTATGAATTGAGCCTTATGATTCAAGGCTATTGGTTTTCTAGCAAGAGCATAATGTAATATGTGCATGTAGTAGTTACATTGATATGTTGCATGTTGAAGTAGCTAGACTAGACATGGAGGTTTTTGAGGAGTTCGATTGTTGTAGATATAGCTCGTATGTTCGCTCTTGCATTTGCATATGCATAAGTGTGTTTTGTGTCATACAAGATACTAATTGTTGTTTGTAGGAATCATGGCTCCACGAGGATCGAAGAAAGCTGGCTCGAGCAAGAAGGGTAAGGGGGTAGCATCAAGCTCCCAACCTTCCCACGATATGTACGAGTTGTCTCTAGCTGCAATAGATGTCCGACAAAGGCTCGAAGCGGAGCTAGCCCAAGGTGGGAGATCGATTATACCAGACAGACGGATAGATATTCCGGATAAAGTAGCTAACATGGCAGGGTACAGGACGCTCTCCCGATTGGCGAGTAAAAGGAATTGGGTTTGGTATTCTTCAAACAGATTCAAGGGGTACGACATGAGCCTCCTCCATGAGTTCTATGCTGGATTCACTGATCTTGAGGAGAAGGAGGGGGTACTCGTTCGAGGTCTAATTGTACCATGGACGCCGACCTCAATTTCTGCATTCATCTATTTTGGGCAACGGGAGTTCACAGGAAGCAACCATGCCTACGAGTATTCAAGGGCCTCTAGGGGGAGAAGTGACATTACAGATGTGATCTGCAACAGGGAGTACAGGTATCCAGAAACTGGAGCACAACCTGCAAGGATCCGTCAGAGTGACCGTAGCATCGAGGCTAAGGTGATGATGAAATTCTGCATCTTCAACTTGATCCCTAGAAAGAATGACACTTGGATACAGCCAAATTACGCCGAGCTCCTCTACTGCATGATAGGCAAGCATCGAATCGACATCGGTCACATCATGTATGCCGAGTATGAGCGCCACTGGGAAAAAAAGAAGAATCCCTTCATCTTTCCGAGCTTCATCACTGCCTACTGCAAATATTACGGGGTCGAGGACATTGATGAGGGGGATTGCGAGGTCGCTGCCCTTTCACCTTCGACTATTGATGTGCAGCTGACTAGGTATCAAATGAAGAACCCCACGGCTGCTGCCGCTGATGCGGAAGCACCCTGCCAACCGACTGATTCAGATAATGAAAATGATTATGAGGATGCTATGGAAGATGATGATGGCCGAGCCCCTATCCCGGATATTCCTTTTGTCCATAGAGCACCACATGCACCGCCTCGAGCACCACATGGTTCTCAAAGCTTTGACTTCTCTGATTTTCGGGACCATATCACTGATAGTGTTGCAGCCTTGACCACTACTGTCCAAGGAATGCGACAAGACCTCGACGGGCACATTGCCCAACGCAACCGCGATTGGGAGTTGTTTGAGGAGCATCGCCGAGAGGATAGGCAGGTAAGGTGGGAGCAACAACAGCTCATCCAGCGGCAACAGGATCTCCTGTCTGACATGTGGAGAGACTATTATGGGGATGACAACCCTGATAACTAGTCTTTTCACATGTCCACTCTCAGCCAACCGAGGCCAAACTGTTCGGTAACATCTAGTATCACTTCTTATTACTCATTTTCTTTTGCTAGGGACTAGCTTAAGTTTCATAAGGCGGAAGGGATGTGAACTGTGATGTTAAGTATTGTTTGGCTTTGTGTTGATTGGTATCTTGTTTTTTGTTTGCATTTGCATTTGCACGTTTACTGCTTTCTTAGTTTTTAGTTGCATACACTACATTCATCCTAGGATAGTCTTGCATGTTTTGTATGGAGTTTATTGCCAAATTTTTTGAACTTTTTTTTAATGGGTAGATTAACTAATTATGACATTCATCGTATGCTTCATCTCTATGAATTTGTTTGAGGTTTTTCTCGCTTGGCTTGTCACATTTATGTATTACACTTAGTTAAGCTTGTTAGTCTCGACATCACTTAGTGGTGTTTTCTCTACTGCAGTTCACGAAGGCCTTTATAATAGGATGATGCATGTTAGGGTCTTATGGTTGTTTTCCCGAGTAATTATGTACCTAAGAGGCAACAAGTCTTCACCTTGCTTTCAGATTGCTAAATGCCTAGGAAGGAGGTAGTGTGAGATTGTGTGATCCTTTGTTTGCAACCTATTCTTTCGAATAGGTTTGGGGAGGGGCTTACGCCATCATTAGACTTGTTTTTCGATTTTCAATTTTGTGTTGTGAGTTTATTTTTCCTTTTTCGTAAACTTTGTACTCCAACCTATTCTTTCGAATAGGTTTGGGGAAGTCGTTTGTGAGTCATCTTTACTTTCTTTTTTGTTGTGCTAGTGCTGGCTAAAAAAATCGAAAAAAAAAAGAGAAAGGAAAAATCTTTCCAGAAAAAAAACTGGAAAAGAAAAAAGAAAAAAAAAAAGAAGAAAAGACCCCAAAAAAGCAAAGAAGGGTCCAAAAAGCCAAAAAGCAGTTTAGCAAAGTGTTGTGTCTCATTTTCCAATTCACGTAATGTTCGTAATCGTGTTGTAATTTTTTGTCTTTTGTTTTTGAGTGTCATCTGTTCTAGACCACCCTCGTCCTGCCATTCAGGAAATGGTGAATAGCTTAAGACTTTGCTTGAGAGATGGGTAGAATAGGGGAGTGTTATCTTTTATAGGGAACCCTCCTTCGTTTGGTGAGAGCCAGTATTGGTTCGACCTCTTTGAGGAAAAGTCTTAACTTGGTGAACAGTAGTAAGACCTCAGTTTCATAGGCACGGGACAACCATTCGTATTTTAACTTGTTTCATTACGTCGTCACTGACTAGGTCCAGGTGGCATTCTTCAATCTATATTCATGTTATGATTTGTATGGTTCTTGTTCATATGTTTTTAATAGATTCAATAGATTAGTTCATTTCATTTGGCATGAGACTCCATTTTCTGTGTTGCATTGTTTTTTGCATTAGAGTCAGGCTTAGTTGCTTGAGGACAAGCAAAGGTTCGGTTTGGGGAGTTTGATGAACGTGTATTTTACACTTTCATTTGAGTATTTTTTCACCAATTTAGCTATCCTCTATGTTAATTTAGCTATATTTTAGTGCATTTTATTAGAATAGTGTCACGTTTCCCTTTAGTTTGTACTTTACAGGTTTTGGGTGAAAAACGAGGTTTTCCGGGCAATTATATTGAAGTAGACAAGGAATTGGTGTTCCGAAGGCCTACTTGGAGTATCCAGATGATTCCGGATAGGATTTGAAGTCTAGAGGTCGAGTCTAAAGGCTAAAAGGTCACTAGAAGGCAAAAACCGAGTCCGAAAAGGAGAAGAAATCCAAAAACGCGTATATGGGCGTAAAAACCTCCCGGCGAGTCGCCCGGGACGTGGGGCGAATCACCCCACACCAGGCGAATCGCCCGGTGTGTGGGGCCCTTCGCCCCACACCTGCCGAAACACTATATATAGTTGCTCACTTTTCTCCGTTTTTCATACTTTTCCAGCCCTTTTCTCTCACCTTTCTCATTAGTTTTAGGTAGGAATTCTCCAGAGCCTGTTCTGGGAATTCTTAGCTTAGGAGATACTTTTTCTTAGCGTCTTGGAGCTTGTAAGATCGCGATTCTTCGGAGATTGACAACCTTCGGTAACATTGTATCTTACAGTTTTTCTATTTATATTTATATATCTTTCAACATGTTTTCATTCATTCGTGCTATGATTTATGTTGATTGCATGACATCTATGAGTAGCTAAACTTCTCGTTGGTGATAGTATGTGATTTCTTAGCGAAGGGTTAATAATTATGCTAATGGCTATATCGCGCATTATAATTTGAGTTATTGCTTTATTTCTTTGATATATCTAAAACCTCTATCTTCGTAGTGTTGAATAATTATGGAAAACAATTGGACAATTCATTTATCAAAGATCTCTATGCAAAACCGGGGACTTCATGCATGATTATTAACCTGCTATGCTTTGAATGACCATACTATCACCAATCTCCATTATCTGTTAATAAAAACCTTTTCTAAGTCGTTTGTTGATTTTATATTCTTGAGTTAGATTAGATAAAGCTAGTTATAGTCCTTAGAGATCGACACTCGAGGTTATTCTACTGCTACACTACGGTTTTCGTTGTAGTTGTGAATTGCCTTTGGCTTAATACAAATTTATTTGATTAATTAGAATCTGACAAATTCTCCGTTCATCAGCTACAGGCTGTATCTAATACCCAACCATTGGAGTAAAAGTATTCATGTTCATTTCAATAACAAACATACCTGAGCTAGAAGCCGGTGGCTTCTAAGCTTGATCTGCCCTCAGCTTAGGGCAATCTTTCTTCCAATGTCCTTTCTGCTTACAGAAAAGACATTCATCTGTGCGTACCGTTCCGCTTCTCTTGAACTTCCTTTTCTGGTTCAGACGCTTAGGCTTATCACTCGAAGTGTTAGCCTTGGCTCCCGACTTTCCCTTACCCTTAGCACCTTTGTTTCTCAGGTTTGGTTTAGACGGTTGCCCAACAAACATGATCGACTTTTCCTTCTTAGGAAGAGTCTAATCATATGTCTTCAGCAGATTATGGAGTTCGGGCAGTGTTACGTCCTTCGCATTCATCATGTAGTTAATGATGAACTGCGAATACGAACTCGACAATGATTGAAGGACGAAGATCACCATGATCTTGTTCTCTAGCTTAACACCGGCATCGGCAAGCTTTTCAAAGAGACCAATCATTTTGAGAACATGCTCAAACATGTTCCCTCCTTCATTGAGCTTGCATCTGTGTATCTCTTTGATCAAATCAAATTCAACACTTCTAGTTGTCGTCTTAAAGAGCGACTCAAGATGCTTCAGCATCTCATACGGCAACATGCTTTCATGTTGCCTCTGCAACTCATTGCTCATTGCCGCCAGCATAATACACTGCGCGGGTCTAGCATCCTCAAGATGCTTATCAGACTTTGCCTTGTTGGCTTGATTCCAAGCAGCAACCTGATCGGCAGTCTGATTTTCGGGGCACACGGGAATGACCTCATCCAAGACGTACTCAATCTTTTCGTACCTCAGCACCAAACGTATATTCCTGATCCAATCTAGGAAGTTTGGTCCGGTCAAAATTTGCTTCTCTAAGACAACACGGAGCCAGATACTCGCCATTTCTAATTTCCTAAGGAGAAATAATATAGAACGAAAATAATAAATCAACTATTGAAATATTATATCTAAATACACAGTCAACATAACTAAACAACAAGGTCCTTTAGCTGTTTAGCTCCCACTATTTTCACATATGCTTGCCCCCAAAACAAACATACGGGTAAGGTCCAACAAGTTACCGTAGTGGCCAAGATCCAAATCCATACTATGCTATACTCCAACGGGGGCTGGTCGCATAGCATAATATGACCGTAGGACTATCCAATTGCGTCACGCAACTCTTGGGTGTTAAATCTAATTTAACCCGATGCTCTACATATTGTACCTATCGAGGTCTCTAGATACAATATGCAGTAAGTTATAACCATAGGCTTACTCTAATCTGACGATCACTGCGAGTCTCTAAGACGAGGTCGCCAATACAAGGAAACGGAATGAAAGTTCAGAATTAAAGCACCCTATGGAAAGCATCTCATAAATACATACATATATATATTTCTGCACTTATATTGGTTGGGGCTTGTAGCTGGAGGGTTGTTATCAGTCATCTACAAACAAATAAGGGCGCCGCCTACCCATCATGGATGAGCGGTGTACACGTAATGGATGCCGCCTATCCATTCTAGTTCTAAACGCGGTCAAGCACATAATGGGTGCCGCCTACCCATACATAAAATATGCGGTCCGACATATAAGAGGGCGCCGCCTACCCTCGCATGGATAGCGGTCGAACGGAAAGTAAAATACATGGTATTTAAACATGCATTGTCAAACAATAGCATATCGACCAAACAAACAAGTAGTAGCCTATGTGGATGCCAAATGACTTCATAATTTCATTATGAAAATTATAATCCCATACTTATAATCTCTATGAAATAATTGAAATTTGGACTAGATTGAAAAATCGAAAATTCTATTGACCAGGTAGCAATTTTCGAAAACCCAAAGGACTTAATTGTAATTTTTGAAACCTTGGAGGTGTTAAATTTAAAATTCAAAAGCAGGACTAATTTGCAATAAACAATAAATTGATAAATTACAAATAACGCCTTTAACTTTATACTAATTAAATTTAACCCCTCTAGTTAAAAACAATTACAATTAAATCATATTTATATTCCAAATATAAAATTCAATCCTCAAAATTTTCAAAAATTCAATTTTGGGTCCAACCCGAAAAAAAAAAAAAATATATATATATATATATATATATATATATATATATATATAGATATATAAGATATATATATATATATTTATGTATAGATAATATATATATAGATATATATATGTATGATATATATATAGATAGAATATAGATATATATGTAGATAGATATATATAATATATAATATGATGTATATATAATATATATATATATCTAGATAATATATATCTATCTCTATATACTATCTACTAGCTATACACCATATAGATATTAAAATACGGGACGGACCAAGTCTCGCGCCCACCGGCCTGATGAATGTGTATTTTACACTTTCATTTGAGTCTTTTTTCACCTATGTTAGCTATCACTCTATGTTAATTTAGCTATATTTTAGTGCATTTTATTAGAATAGTGTCACGTTTCCCTTGTAGTTTATTTTTACAGGTTTTGGTTGAAAACGAGGTTTTCCGGGGCAATTATATTGAAGTAGACAGGAATTGGTGTTCCACCAGAAGTCTAATTGGAGTATCTGAAGATTCCGGATAGGATTTGAAGCCTAGGGGTCGAGTCTGAAGGCTAAAAGGTCACTGGAAGGAAGAAACCGAGTCCGAAAAGGGGAAGAAATCCAAAAACGCGTCAAAAATGCGTAAAGGGTCGAAAAACACTCCCGGGCGAGTCGCCCGGGACGTGGGGCGAATCGCCCCACACCAGGCGAATCGCCCGGTGTGTGGGGCCCTTCGCCCCACACAATTCGAATGCCTATATATATGAGCTCAGTTTTCTCCGTTTTTCATACTTTTCCAGACCTTTTCTCTCACCTTTCTCAATAGTTTTAGGTAGGAATTCTCCAGAGCCTGTTCTGGGGGTTCTTAGCGTAGGAGATACTTTTTCTTAGCATTTTGGAGCTTGTAAGATTACGATTCTTCGTAGATTGACAACCTTCGGTAACATTGTATCTTACAGTTTTTCTATTTATATTTATATATCTTTCATCATGTTTTCATTCATTTGTTGGTGATAGTATGTGATTTCTTAGCGAAGGGTTTATAATTATGCTAATGGCTATATCACGCATTATACTCTGAGTTATTGCTTTATTTCTTTGATCTATCTAAATCTCTATCTTCGTAGTGTTGAATAATTACGGAACACACCTGGACAATTCATTGATCAAAGATCTCCATGCAAGACCGAGGAATTTACGCATGATTATTAACCTGCTATGCTTTGAATGACCATACTATCACCAATCTCCATTATCTGTTAAGAAAAACTTTGCTAAGTCGTCTACTGTTTATATTCTTAAGTTAGATTAGATAAAGCTAGTTATAGTCCTTAGAGATCGACACTCGAGGTTATTCTACTGCTACACTACGGTTTTTCGTTGTAGTTGTGAATTGCCTTTGGCTAAATACAAATTTATTTGATTAGTTGGAACCCCACAATCCAACGTTCATCAAATTGGCGACGTTGCCGGGGACTATACTCCTTTTTTCTGTTTAGCTTTTTTATATTTTCAGCATTCAATTCCTAGTTCTAGTAGTTTTTAGTTTTCCTATTTAATCTCTCTCTGATACTCCTTTCCTAGTTTGTTACAGATAGTGTATGCCACATACACGATCTAGAGGAACACCGCTTGCTGACTCAATTGCTGAGATCGACAGAGTCTACACCAAAGAAGGCGACTACTTCAAAGGCGTGAACTATAGGAAATAGAGGATACCAATTTCTCTGAATCTCTACACAGTCTTTTCAAGGAAATCGACGGAATGGCAGAAGCTAGACCACTGAAAGCATGGGTTCAACCCTCCAAGGATCGTATGAGGGGACCGGCGATTGTTCTTTCATCTGCAACTCGAGATCTGGAAATCAAGAACCACGCGTTCCAACAACTTCCGAGGTTCTATGGCTTAGCAAGGGAAGATGTAATGGGGTACTTGCACGATATCGATGATTTCGTCAACCAACACCCACGACCCGGAGCTGAAATAACAACGGATGAGTTGAGGATGAAGGTTTTTGCTATGGACTTGGCGACAAAGCCAAGTCGTGGTTGAGTTCTCTACCGGCAGGATCGCTGGACACTTGGGAGAAGGTTTTTTCAGCTTTCATGGAAAAATACTTCTCTCACACCTTGACTACCGCGCTCAAGGCGCAAATCACTGGATTCAAACAGGACTATGATGAGACCATCTACACCGCGTTTGAGAGGTTCCAAGACCTCATGAACAAGTGCCCTCACCATGGTTTTGAGCTTTCTGACCTAGTCCAACACTTTACAATGGACTAACCTTCGAGAACCAACAAGTGGTGGACTTCCAATGCCGTGGCAATATTTGGGAGGAAACCGCGGAAGCCGTCTGGGCAGTTTTCGAAAGGCTTGCTAAGGGTTCGCAGTTCAAGGACCCAAGGGCAATGGTTAGGAGACGTGGACCTGAAGCTCCACCTACTCAAGAAGCCCCTATGTATAGGGGGAATGGGGATCAATTCGAGTACTTTACCAACGAATTGAAGCAAGTCCTCAAGAGCGCCACTGGAACATCTGCTTCGAACGAAGTTTGCCGAATATGCAAGAACTATGGGCATGGGCCTCATATGTGTAGATCGGAGCTTGCCTATGATATGGCAACTGGTTCAAGGAGGCGAAAGATGAGGCTTTTGCTATACGGAATTTGGTAATCAAGAAGCTACTACGGACAAGATGGTAGGAATCCTCGAGGTGGATTTTGGAGAAGAGGAGTCCGAAACAATCAAGGATATGCAGACCGGCTAGCAAACTATGGCCCGAACCAAGACCGTACTAGGCTTTAACTAATGGTAATGATCACTGCGAAAACCCACGTCCGAAAGAGCACCGAAGTCGAGTCGGCTCAACTTGATGGAGAATTTGGTCAAAAGATGGTTGTACAACCCAAAGTTTTTCATCAACGGTATGAGAAGATTCTGAGAAGAAGAGGGACGGCTTGATCGATGGAAGAGAGCACTAGGCTTGCCCATCAAAGATGCAAGAGTTGATCGACCGAGGAGCAAGTAGGGAGCAAGGCAACTGCCTAGCAACACTG
>CM051458.1:60292890-60314363 GCA_028274465.1 Plantago ovata
GATCATGTATAGGCTTCGAATTAAGCTAAAGAACACTAATTGACAAAGACAACGAAGGAAGTTATGAAGATTTAGAAAGCAAACAATCGCACTTTTCGGGTTTTGGAGTATGGATGAAGAGAATGAAGAATCATATGGTTTTGGGTTAAATCCGCATTTTTAAGATCTGGCCTGTGGCGGCGGTCGCCCCACGCGGGGCGGTTCGCCCCCAAGTGGGGCGGTTCGCCCCGTGCTCCCCAATGCGGGAGACGGGTCCCGATGTCAGAAAATGCGGTTCCAAATCCCGGAAACTAATTTTTTTAAAAAACCACTCGAAAACATCTCACTCAAACAAAAGTATAACGACACACATGACAATATTCGCATATGAGAAGCAATAGTTCAAGAATGACATGCATGCAGAAAAGCAGTAAAGAAAGCTTAAAAATTCCGCGGTTGCCTCCGGATAGCGTCATTGTTTTAAGTCTTTGACCGACCCTGTCTGCGCCTTATCTCTCTTTTTGCGGGTACTAGCCTTCCCTTCATCGATCTCCTTTCCATCCACGAACTGTGAATAAGAAAGAATATAGGCTGCAAGACCACAAGTAGTGGTAATAGATATTGGCGGCCCTGTGGATCAGGTATGGCTTGCAGTACGTGTTGCTTGCCTCCACCTCGATGTGAAGTTCTTTGGTAGATGTCCTACGGAGCGTAGCGTGGTTCAAGAATGTTGCCCTAAGAGTATGAAATCCCCCGTCCCAGGTTGCAGATGCCGGCATAACTACCAAATTGGGTTTATTGATAGCTTCACCAATCTTGCCCAACACATTTTTCACAACGCCTTCGGGTCTCATAAATGATCCATCCGCCAGTCGCACAATAGCCCTTCCTCAGATAGTTTTCAAGGTACTTTTTTCAAACCACATTCAACCAATTTGTTTGAGTAGGATCCCGTGCTAGTGTGGCACGTGAACATCTTCACGCTCACCAATCCCTACCTTAACATCGAAACTTTTAGGGAGTGGTCGGGATCCTCTGCTCTCTTCACTTGTGTCGAAAACCAAGGTCCTCCTCTTCTTCCTCAGCCTGTAGAAGTTCTTCTTCAGGCAACACTCGCCACCTAACAACCTTCTCAGTTGCCTTGTTCTTTACCTTGCTCTTCGGTCGATCAACTCTTGCATCTTTTGATGGGCAAGCCTATGCTCTCTTCCAAACCTATCGAGCCTTGCCCTAGTTTCTCGGAATCTTCTTCATACCGTTTGAGAAAACTTTGTGTGTGATAGACCCATCTTCTGAAGTTCCCATCAGTAGAGCCGTTCGACTCGGTGGCTTTTCGGAGCGGGGTTTTCGCAGTGATCATTACCATAGTTCAGCCTACTACGGTCTTGGTTAGGTCCATAAGTTTGGTTAGCCGGTGCATATCCTTGATTGTTACGGTATCCTCTTCTCAAGAATCCACCTCGAGGATTCCTACCGTCTTGGTCGTAGCTAACTTCTTGAGTGCCAAACTCCGTAGCAAAGGCTTCTTCTTCGCCTCCTCGAGCCCAGTTGCCATCTTCGTATGCCAACTCCGATCTACATATGAGCCCCATGCCCATAGTTCTTGCTTATTCGGCATACTTCGTTTGAAACAGTTGTTCCGGTGGCGCTCTTGAGGACTTGCTTCAATTCGTTGGTAAAGCACTCGAATTGATCCCCATTCCCCCTGTACATAGGGGCTTCTTGAGTTGTGGTGCTTCAGGTCCACGTCTCCTAACCATTGCTCTTGGATCCTTGAACTGCGAACCCTTAGCAAGCCTTCGAAAACTGCCCAGACGGCTTCTGCGGTTTCCTCCCAAATATTTCCTCGGCATTGGAAATCCACCACTTGTTGGTTCTCGAAGGTTAGTCCATTGTAGAAGTGTTGGACTAGGTCGGAGAGTTCAAAACCATGGTGAGGGCACTTGTTCGTGAGATCCTGGAACCTCTCGAACGCGGTGTAGATGGTCTCATCATAGTCTTGCTTGAAACCAGTGATTTGCGCCTTAAGCGCGGTAGTCAGAGTGTGTGGGAAGTATTTCTCCATGAAAGCTGAAAAAACCTTTTCCCAAGTGTCCAGCGAGCCGGCTGGTAGAGAACTCAGCCATGACTTGGCTCTGTCACCAAGTCCCATAGCAAAAACCTTCATCCTCAACTCATCCGTTGTTATGTCAGCTCCGGGTCGTGGGAGTTGGTTGACGAATCATCGATATCGTTCAAGTACCCCATCACATCTTCCCTTGATAAGTCATAGAACCTCGGAAGTTGTTGGAATGCGTGGTTCTTGATTTCCAGATCTCGGGTTGCGGGCGAAAGAACAATCGCCGGTCCCCTCATACGATCCTTGGTGGGTTGTACCCATGCCTTCAGTGGTCTAGCTTCTGCCATTCCGTCGATTTCCTTGAAAAGGAGTCGCCTTCTTTGGTGGTAGACTCTATCGATCTCAGCAATTGAATCAGCAAGCGGTATTCCTGCAGAACGTGTATGCGGCATACACAATCTGTGACAGTCTACGTAAAGTGATTAGAAACAAATAGGAAAACAGGGAGAGATTAAAAAGGAAAACTAAAACTAAAAGAAATAGGAATCTAAAGCTGTAAATAAAAACAAATTAAATAGAAAAAAGGAGTATAGTCCCCGGCAACGACGCCAATTTGATGAACCGGATTTTGTCGGATTCCGATTCAAACAAATAAAATTTGTATTTAGCCAAAGGCAATCCACAACTGCAACGAAAACCGTAGTGTAGTAGTAGAATGACTCGAGTGTCGTTCTCTCAGGACTATAACTAGCTTTATCTATTTAACAGGAAAATATAAAACAACAAATAAAAAGCAATAGGGGGTTTTCAAGCAGATAATGGAGGTTGATGGTAGTATGGTCCTTCTTAACATAATGGGTCAATAATCATGCATAAATTCCTCGGTCTTGCATAGAGATCTTTGAATGAATCTTGGGTCCTGTTGTAAGTATTGTGCACTACGAAGATAATATGGGTCTGACCTGTCAACAACTAACGTCCTATTGTGTTCCGTAATCATTCAACACTACGAAGATAATTAAGTCTGATTGGCCGACAAGTGTCCTAGTGTGCATAATGATCAATACAACATACGAGAATTTTGGTGTTCAACTCATCAACGAAATAAAGCAATGACACGGAGTATAATGCGCGATATAGCCATTAGCATGATTATCTTCCCTCGCTAAGTTCACATACTACCACCAACGATAAATTTAGCTACTCATAATGTGCATGCAATCAATAGCAATCATAGAAGAAAACATATTGAAAGAATATATAAAATAAGTAGATAAAAGTTGTAAGATACAAAGTTACCGAAGGTTGTCAATCTCCGGATGATTGCGATCCTACGCGCTCCAATCTGCTATGAAAAAGTATCCCCTAAGCTATGGAACTCCCAGGACAGGCCCCGGGAAGTTCCTACCTAAAACTATAGAGAGAGGTGAGAAAGTAGGCTTGGAAAGATATGAATTTCGGAGAGAAAACTCGCAACTATATATAGGCCCGAAAATCCTCTGGGGCGGTTCGCCCGAGGCACGGGGCGGTTCGCCCCCCAGTTTTTCGCGGAATTTCCGCATTTTTCGACGCGGATTTGGATTTCTTCACCTTTTCGGACTCGGTTTCAGACTTCTAATGGCCTTCTAACCTCCAGATTCGGCCCGTAGACTCCAAATCCTATCCGGAAACCTTCAGATACTCCAAATATGCTTCTGGAACACCAATTCCTTGTAGACTTTAATATAATTGCCCGTAAATCTCCGAATTTCAACCAAAACCTGTAAATAAAATCTAAAAGGAAACGTGACACTATTCTAATAAAATGTACTAAAATATAGCTAAATTAACATAGAGGATAGCTAAATTAGGTGAAAAAAACTCGAATGAAAGTGTAAAATATACATTCATCACCTCCCGGATAGCGCCATTGTTTATAGTCTTTGACTCGACTCCTTCTTGCGCCTAGCTCTTCTTCTTAAGTGTACTAGACTTCCCCTTCATGGATCTTGTCCTCATGCCACGAACCTGTGAATAAGAATGAACATAGACAGCAAGACCACAGTAGTTAACAGTGTGAGAAGTATTGAAGCGATCAGGTGGGTCAGATATGGCTCGCAACACGTGTCGCTTACCATCCACCTCAATGGTGCAAGTCCTTTGGTAGATGTCTATCACGGAGCGTAGTTTGGTCAAGAACGTTCGCCCAAGAGAACGACATCCCCCATCCCAGGTGTAGACGCCGGCATAACTACAAAATTGGTGTATACAGAAGCTTCACCAATCTTGACAAATACGTTCTTCACAACGCCCTCGGGTCTCACAAAGGATCTATCCGCCAGTTGCACAATACCCTTATGCTCAGATAGTTTTCCAAGGCTACTCTTCTCAAACACATTCATTGGGAGCACATTAGAGTAGGATCCCGTGTCTAGTGTGGCACGGACATCTTCAAGTTCACCAATCCCGACTTTAACATCGAAACTTTGAGGGAGTAGCTCGGGATCCTCTTGCTCCTCTTCACTCTCATCCGAACCAAGGTCCTTCTCTTCTCCCTTGGCCAGTGGGGGTTCTTCCTCCTTGCAACACTCGCAATTAGCAACCTTCTTGATGGTGATATCAACAGGTAGATCACCCACCAAGGTAATGGACATTGACTTCTCAGTGTTTCTAGGCAGCTTGCCTTGCTCCCTACTTGCTCCTCGGTCAATCAATTCTTGCATCTTTTGATGGGCAAGCCTAGTGCTCTCTTCCAACCGATCAAGCCTTGCCCTAGTTTCTCAGAATCTTCTTCTTACGTTTGAGAAAACTTTGGGTGTGATCAACCATCTTTTGCAAGTTCTCCATTAGTAGGGTTGTCTTCGACTTCGGTTGCTCTTTTGGAGCGGGATTTTCGCAGTGGTCATTACCATAGTTAAGCCTACTACGGTCTTGGTTAGGGCCATAAGTTTGGCTAGCCGGTGCATATCCTTGATTGTTTCGGAACCCTCTTCTCCAAAATCCACCTCAAGAATTCCTACCATCTTGTTCTTAGCTAGCTTCTTGAGTACCAAATTCCGTAGCAAAGGCTTCCTCTTCGCCTCCTTGAACCCAGTTGCCATCATCATATGCAAGCTCTGATCTACACATATGAGCCCCATGCCCATAGTTCTTGCATATTCGGCAAACTTCATTTGACACAGATGCTCCAGTGGCGCTCTTGAGGACTTGCTTCAATTCGTTGGTAAAGCACTCGAATCGATCCCCATTCCCCCCATACATAGGGGCTTCTTGAGTAGGTGGAGCTTCAGGTCCATGTCTCCTAACCATCGCTCTTGGGTCCTTGAATTGCGATCCCTTAGCAAGACTTTCGAAAATCGTCCAGACGGCTTCCGCGGTTTCCTCCCAAATATTGCCACGGCATTGGAAGTCCACCACTTGTTGGTTCTCGAATGTTAGTCCATTGTAGAAGTGTTGGACTAGATCCGAAAGCTCAAAACCATGGTGAGGGCACTTGTTCATGAGGTCTTGGAACCTCTCAAATGCGGTGTAGATGGTCTCATCATAGTCTTGTTTGAACCTAGTGATTTGCGCCTTAAGCGCGGTAGTCAAGGTGTGAGGGAAGTATTTTTCCATGAAAGCTGAAAAAACCTTCTCCCAAATGTCCAGCGAGCCCGCCGGTAGAGAACTCAACCATGACTTGGCTCTGTCGCCAAGCCCCATAGCAAAAACCTTCATCCTCAACTCATCCGTTGTTATTTCAGCTCCGGGTCGTGGGAGTTGGTTGACGAAATCATCGATACCGTGCAAGTACCCGATCACATCTTCCCTTTCTAAGCCATGGAACCTCGGAAATTGTTGGAATGCGTGGTTCTTAATTTCCAGATCTCGAGTTGCAGACGAAAGTACAATCGCCGGTCCCCTCATACGATCCTTGGAGGGTTGAACCCATGCTTTCAGTGGTCTAGCTTCTGCCGTTCCACCGATTTCCTTGAAAATACTGTGTAGAGATTCAGAGAAATCGGTATCCTCTATTTCATCTAGTTCACGCCTTTGAAGTAGTCGCCTTCTTTGGTGGTAGACTCTGTCGATCTCAGCAATTGAATCAGCAAGCGGTGTTCCTCTAGATCGTGTATGTGGCATACACTATCTGTAACAACTAGGAAAGGAGAATCAGAGAGATTAAATAGGAAAACTAAAAACTACTAGAACTAGGAATTGAATGCTGAAAATATGAAAAAGTTAAACAGAAAAAAGGAGTATAGTCCCCGGCAACGGCGCCAATTTGATGAACGGAGAATTTGTCAGATTCTAATTAATCAAATAAATTTGTATTAAGCCAAACGCAATTCACAACTACAACGAAAACCGTAGTGTAGCAGTAGAATAACCTCGAGTGTCGATCTCTAAGGACTATAACTAGCTTTATCTAATCTAACTTAAGAATATAAAATCAACAAACGACTTAGCAAAGGTTTTTCTTAACAGATAATGGAGATTGGTGATAGTATGGTCATTCAAAGCATAGCTGGTTAATAATCATGCATGAAGTCCCCGGTTTTGCATAGAGATCTTTGATCAATGAATTGTCCAATTGTGTTCCGTAATTATTCAACACTACGAAGATAGAGGTTTTAGATAGATCAAAGAAATAAAGCAATAACTCAAAGTATAATGCGCGATATAGCCATTAGCATAATTATTAACCCTTCGCTAAGAAATCACTTACTATCACCAACGAGAAGTTTAGCTACTCATAGATGTCATGCAATCAACAGAAATCATAGCACGAATGAATGAAATTTGTTGAAATATATATAAATATAAATAAAAACTGTAAGATACAATGTTACTAAAGGTTGTCAATCTCCGAAGAATCGTGATCTTACAAGCTCCAAAACGCTAAGAAAAAATATCTCCTAAGCTAAGAATACCCAGAACATGCTCTGGAGAATTCCTACCTAAAACTAATGAGAAAGGTGAGAGAAAAGGTCTGGAAAAGTATGAAAAACGGAGAAAACTGAACAACTATATAGTGTTTCGACAGGTGTGGGGCGAAGGGCCCCACACACCAGGCGATTCGCCTGGTGTGGGGCGATTCGCCCCACGTCCCGGGCGACTCGCCCGGGAAGTTTTCCCGGCCATATACGCGTTTTCGACGCGTTTTTTGATTTCTTCTCCTTTTCGGATTTGGTTTTTGCCTTCTAGTGACCTTTTAGCCTTCTGACTCGACCTCTAGACTTCAAATCCTATCCGGAATCATCTGGATACTCCAAATAGGCATTCGGAACACCAATTCCTTGTCTACTTCAATATAATTGCCCGGAAAACCTCGTTTTTCACCCAAAACATGTAAAATACAAACTAAAGGGAAACGTGACACTATTCTAATAAAATGCACTAAAATATAGCTAAATTAACATAGAGGATAGCTAAATTGGTGAAAAAAGACTCAAATGAAAGTGTAAAATACACGTTCATCAGTGGCTTACACATTTGTAATAATGTGCAGGGGCTAATTGATCACAGGCTAGTCAAGCAAGGTGAAATCGACTTGCATGTTGGGAACGGCAATCCAGTTGAAGCCAAACGCGTTGGACGCTGCAAGATAGATTTACCTTCGGGACAATGTTTAGAACTTGATAACGTTTATTTTGTTCCATCCATTGTCAAAAATATTATTTCCATTCCATTGTTAGACAATATGGGTTTTTCCTTTCGATTTGCGAATAATACTTGTTATTTTTCATTGAATGACCAATATTATGGAAAAGCTCGCTTAGTGAATGGTTTATATATTATGCAAAGTAGTCTACCTTTATTTCAAATACATAACAAACAACCATCTTCAAGTAGGAAGAATAATCCATCTTATCTATGGCATTGTCGGCTAGGCCATATCAATGAAACACGGATTCAAAGACTAAGGAAGTTGGACTACTTAGAGCCATTTGATTTTGAATCATATGGTACATGCGAATCATGTGTTAAGGGTAAGATGACGAACAAACCTTTTGTTGGACAAGGTGTTCGTGCCACTCGCTGCTTAGAGCTCATACATACCGATGTATGTGGACCTTTTAAAGTCCATGCACGTGGGGGTTATCCTTACTTCGTTACCTTTACTGACGATTTCTCAAGGTATGGATATAAGGGAAAATTACATAAACCCACCTTGTTGCTGCCTCACTTTTCAAAATCTTCCTCCTTAGATAATCAATTACGTTTTGCCCTAAAATGATAAGTTTGTGTTGACCAACGTATTTGGTTTTGTTCAAATGTTGATCACCAAACATGCCCTTATCAATTTTCATAATTTAATTTTTCTTTTTATTTTCTTCTTTTCTTTTTCTTTTCTCCTTTTCCATTTTTCCTCTTTTTATTTTTTTACCTTCTTCTTCAACACCCGGTACCGGACTTTTTCCGGTACCGGAATTTTTTCGGCAGCAGCTCCGGTTGGAGCTGCCAAACAGCTCCAGTCGAGCTGTTTTACAGCTCCGACCGGAGCTTTAAATTGCTCCAGTCGGAGCTATAAACAGCTCCGATCGGAGTTGTTCACAGCTCCGATTGGAGCTGTTTAATGCTCGAATAGGAGCAGCCGGGATGGGTTGGTCCGATTGGAGCTGTTCTACAGCTCCAATCGGAGCTACAGCTTGGCCAGAGCTGTCAACAGCTCCGGCCAGAGCTGTTTAACAGCTCCGTCCAGAGCTCTCAACAGCTCCGGCCAGAGCTGTTTAACAGCTCCGGCCAGAGCTCTCAACAGCTCCGGCAAGAGCTCTCAACAGCTCCGGCCAGAGCTGTTTAACAGCTCCGACCGGAGCTCCAGTCAGCTCCGATTGAAGCTGTCCTTTTTTTTTTTTGTTATTTTTTAACTTTTTTTTACTTTTATAATTTGTTTAAATTTTTTATTTAAATTAGTGGGATGGATTTTGAAATGTGAGTTTTCTAGGGACTTGTTATCGATTAATTTTTAGAACATTTTGAAATTTATCTAAGTATTGGGTGTTTATTTTAAATAGTTTATGGTCAATTTTGTAAGTTGAACGGGGACAAAATAGACATTTCCAGACTTTAGTTCGCTGAAAGTCAAATCCGTGGGGCAAAATCTAATTAGATTTCACGAACAAGGGGGGTAAATGTAATTGAATATCTAAGAGGGAAGATTTTGTAATAAAAAAATCTAAGGAGGGGGCTAGATGAAATTTACCCTTTATCTTATGAAGAATAAATCCGAGACCTTTGGAAAATTCAAGGAGTTTAGGAATGAGGTCGAGAATGAATTGAACCTAAGGATAGTCACTCTTCGATCAGGTCGAGGAGGTGAATACCTTAGTGAAGAATTTATCGACTACTTGAAGGAAAATTGAATTCAATCGCAATGGACTCCTCCTGGAACACCACAGTTAAATGGTATTTCTGAGAGAAGGAATTGAACCCTGTTAGACATGGTGAGATCAATGATTGGATTCTCGACTCTTCCAAAATATCTGTGGGGATATGCACTACAAACTGCAATCTACATTCTGACCCGTGTACCATCTAAATCAGTGGAGAAAACTCCTTATGAGTTATGGAAAGGAAAGAAGCCCTCACTAGGCTATCTTAGACCTTGGGGCTGTCCTGCGATAGTCAAACTGATGCTCACTGATAAGTTAGATGCCAAGGGTGTCAAAGTATATTTCATAGGCTATCCTCGCCAGACGAGAGGCTATGAATTCTATCATGCTGAAGATCACAAGGTGATAGTATCTAGAAACGTTAAGTTTTTAGAAGCAGAATACCTCGAAGAAGAGAGGTTAGATGACATGATAGAACTTGAAGAAATTCAAGACTTTGACACGCGCGAACATGAGTTCTCTAAATCTTCTGATTTTGACTCAGGTTCAGTGGGAGCTTTCGAAGCAGAAAAGGGTAATGATATGACACTTGCTAGGCATGTCATAGTCAGTGGGAGTCCTGTGATTAGATCAACAGTTGAAACTACACCAATAGAACCCGTTGTCAATCAAATTGTGCAACAAGTTGCACAAGAGCAGCCTCCCGCTAGGAACAGGGTCGCGGGGCGCGACCAGCTGCATCAGTGCCCACTGATAATGTTCGTGTTACACGAAGCCAGAAAAGAAAAGCACCAGAATCAATCGAGCTCCGTAGGTCGAAGAGGATCCTAAAAGGACCTCAGAAGCAAAGCCTTATGATAGAAGACATCAGTGAACTTGATGTCGGCTTATCAGATCGGGAAGATCCCGAGACCTACAAAGAGGCAATAATTGATATTGACTCAGACAAATGGTAAGAGACAATGGAATTGGAAATGGACTCCATGTACCTGAACCAAGTTTGGAACTTGGTAGACTTGCCCCAAGGGGTTAGACCTATTTGGTGCAAATGGGTCTTTAAATGAAAGACAGATGCCAATGGCAAGGTACAAACGCACAAGGATAGACTTGTGGCGAAAGGCTACACGCAAAGGTATGGCATCGATTACGATGAAACCTTTTCACCGGTAGCAAAATTGAAGTCCATTCGAATTCTACTTGCGATAGCTGCCTACTATGATTATGAGATCTGGCAGATGGATGTAAAGATTGCCTTCCTCAATGGCAACCTTGAGGAAGAGGTCTATATGGTACAGCCGAAAGGTTTTATTAGTAAAACCAGGCCAACTGCTGTATGCAAATTACAAAGATCCATCTATGGGCTAAAGCAAGCGTCTAGGAGCTGGAATATCCGCTTTGATGAAGCTGTCAAATCGTTTAACTTCATCAGAAGCAAGGAAGATCCCTGTGTCTACACTAGGCACAGCGACAAGGGAGTCGTTTCATGATCATCTATGTTGATGACATTTTGATCATGGGAAACAATGTCTCTATGCTAGAAGAGACTAAAGTTTGGTTATCAAGTACCTTCTCGATGAAGGACTTGGGTGAAGCGAACTACATCCTAGGGATCAAGATCTATAGAGATAGATCCAAGAGGATGTTAGGATTGACACAGTCCACCTACATCGACAAAATACTGAAGCATTATAAGATGGACGACTCAAAGAGAGGCTTTCTCCCAGCTAGGCATGGGATTGTCTTATCAGTTAAGGATGGTCCTAAAACTGATGAAGAAAGAAATGCAATGAGTCGTGTGCCCTATGCTTCGGCAGTAGGGTCTATAATGTATGCAATGAATTGCACAAGGCCCGATGTGGCATATGCGCTTAGTGTCACTTGTCGACACCAACAGAATCCAGGAGTACCTCACTGCACTGCTGTGAAGAACATTCTTAAGTACCTTCGACGGACTAAAGAGATGTTCTTGGTGTTTGGTGGAGAACCAGAATTAAAGATGTCTGGGTATGTCGACGCTGGATTTGAATCAGTTCCTGATGACTTCAAGTCACAAACAGGATACGTATTCAAATTGAACGGAGGAGCTATCTATTGGAAGAGTTCTAAGCAAGCCACGATTGCTGACTCATCCACAGAAGCCAAGTACATTGCTGCATCAGAAGCATCGAAAGAAGTTGTCTGGATATCAGAGTTCTTGAAGGAATTGAGCGTTGTTCCTGCTTCTAGTCCAATAACGATTTATTGTGACAATACGGGCGTCGTCGCTCAAGCTAGGGAGCCTAGATCTACAAAAAAGAACAAATATATACTGAGAAAGTATCACGTTATACGTGAGATTATTGATAGAGGAGAAGTTAGTATAGAACGTGTCTCTACCATGGACAACGTGGCAGATCCTTTCACCAAGGTCTTATCAGTGGAAGTCCACTTAAGACATTATGCTAATCTGTGTATTAAGCATAAAGGTGACTGGCTCTAGTCCAAGTGGGAGATTGATAGTGTATATGTCCTAGAGACAGTCCTTATTAAGGGCATGCAACCCTTATAGAGGGCATATATGTACTATTACATAGGTCAACGTAATATAATATATGTTTGTTGTTTGACTATTGAGTATCGCTTTCCTATTTATATTACACCAGGCATGCAGCATGTCATATCTCTATTTCTGTCTGTATTGATATTAAACATGTCCCCTCGGATAGATGACCGATCACACAGATAGTGGGAGCTATGTGAGTTATCATCTAGCCCAAACTCTCCCTAGTCGAGGTTCATCTCGGATGTAGGGGTCTGAATGAACCAGCTGAGACTAGTATGCGTGGAGGTTATACTTGTTGGAGCAAGTGTGAGCCGATCCCACGACCACGGAACGGATTGTTGGACAATCAAGAAACGTTCCCATAACTGCGCATAGTTGTTCGAAGGATGATTACCGAACAATGGAAGTACCCACCGGACACTCCCATCGATGTATACTCTACACCGAAGTGTCTATGGGAACCGGTAAGTTGTCGAAGTGATGCAAGTCGTCCTTTGGACTTCAGGACTTTATCATCACATTTGTTGCCCCATATCCTTGGTGGACCCGTCGATGTCAGCTCTGAATAAGCAGTTGACCTAAGACACGATCCAGGATAATGGCTACATATAAATGGGGATGATAATTGTTTCTGTGAAGGATTCATCTCTCATGTGTTGCACAGGAGAGTACTGCTCATAGTCGTCATAGTTGTGTTGGTAAAATCACTGGCCAGTGCATCGATATTATTATGATAGTCATAAGTATATCTTCGTAACCAAGCAACTCCCTGAGACGCCCGTGGATGTATTATTGGGATAGACACATCATCGATCCTAGATGCATTCAAGTCAGTCAGATGAAGGGACGTTACCGTCGCCGCGTTGAGCGCAACAAACTTCGCAATGAAAGGGTTTGCTTTGAGAAACCTCTCAAACGTCCTCATGTATTAATATTGAAAATGGAACCGTCTAGGAATTCCATTTTGCCTAGTCTAGGACTTGCTTAATACAATGAGGCCCTATGGGTCACACTATGTGGTGATTCAGCTTATCAGAATATCCTTGAAGATGGAATCACAATTGATTTGGAATTAATTGTGATTGATGGATTATAATTGATTTGGAATTAATTATAATATTTAGTGGCTCAATTAATGATTTGGAATTATTAATTGAATTGGCTAATTAATTGTATTTTATGTAAATACAATTAAAGATTATATTTTAGAAATATAATAGAGGTTTGATTTGAAAGGATATGTTAATTTAGAATTAACATATGCACATGGGCAAAATCTACTTGGAGTTTGAATTGCCTTAGAACTATAAGTGGGTCCCAAAATCGGGACCCACCTATTACCCCTGGGAGCGCGCGCGCGCGCAGATGGTATAGGGGAAGGAGTTCGACTCCTTCCTCTATTAGAAATCCAAGGGATAAGTTAGATTTTCCTGATTGAGTTTTGATTTGATTGGGAATGAATCTAGACTTGAAATTGATTTCCTAGTGCGATAAGAATTAGATTCTTATTCCTTTACAAAGTCTAATTGCTTATGCTTTAGGCTTCTATTGACTACTATATATAGTAGACTATCAGAGAGCTTTTGACACACAGTTCAATAGTTTTTCACACAGTTGAATACCAGTTTTCTTAGAGAAAATAAAAGCTCTCCCCTACCTCTCCATACTAGCCACGCGCGCCACCCCTCTTACCGGAGGAAAACCGCCGTCCCATCTTCTTGGTCTCACAAAGAATATCCTAGCATTCTTCCGATAGGTTGTTCATCCGTGGATACCAAGGTTGAGGTTCTAGGAGCTGGAAACTAACTTTTATTGTCTTGCAGATAATCAAAGTATTGCAGATATCTTCGACTTCGACGAAGGAGAAGATACACTGGATTATTACGTAGACTTGGAAGTTGTGCTTGCTTTGGAAGTACGGTTAGTCTTCTAATTAACGTGTTTAAATATATACGGCATATACATAATCAATTAACCTGCATGTTAAGAAAATTTTTGAAATTCCGCTGCGTACCCTCGGGGTAACTCTGACCGTATTTTCTTACAGGCACTTCTTGAGACATATTCCCTTGTTGTAATATAAGTTATCAACTGTTGTCTCTTCGCATTTTTCCTTCAATAAAAGTTGTTGCTCTTCGTTTTCTTGCTTATACTTGTGTTTTTACAAACTCTAATTTTTTTATGACGTATAACTTGATAGAGTAGTTAAACATGTATAAGTTAGGACCGAGGAGGGAGTTTCCTCGCGCCTTTGATCGAAAGAATAATCTTCGATAGTAATACTTCGAGTTAAGCTCCTCGAGCTATCAAAGCAATCTCCGTGCTTCTCGATTTTCTTGGTAACTCAGGAAAAAATCCTAAGTGTTAAGCCAGAAAGAACAAGTATTGAGCTTCTCCTTCTTGATTTCTTTGCACTCCTCGTTTTCACTTCTTTAAAAAGCGTCTCGATTAATTTCTCCAAAAGATGAGAGAGCGGGAATCTTTACCGTGACATGAAAATCGGGGAGCTTTTAGATCGAGCAAGCTCTCTTGGTCGAGTAGCATTTTATTCTTTTTAGTATAGTAGTTCTATACTTGAGCATTTTCTTTGTTGAAAATAGACATTGTATTGATTTGTCGGAAATTCAATTACAATGGGGGGCTTCGCGGCCAGCTTCTTACAACATTTTATGAACCATAAAACATGAGGGTACCTCTCACACAAGCTTATGAGGAATCCTTCTTGATCTTCGGGCCTTTCACATGAGCTCTTCAAAAAGCTTGTTCATCAAACAACTCAAGCGTAGAATCTCTGGAGGTTGGAAGTATTCCACGGGTTCTTCAATACTTTTCCCTCCATGTCTTGGAGATGATAGCTTCCATTGGACCTTGCTTCGACTATCTTGTAGGGGCCTTCCCAGTTGGGTTGCATTTTCCCAACTTTGCCCAGGATGTCCGCTCTTCGGAGTACTAAGTCTCCTACTTGGAAGTCTCTCTCCTTTACGCCCTTGTTGTAGGTCTTCGCGATCAGTGCTTGATATCTGAGGATGTTGGCGAGGGCATTGGTCCTCGCTTCGCTTACCGTCTCCAGATCGAAGAGTCTCTCGGTATGATTATCCTCGTGTTGATACCTTGGATTCTGAGGGTTTCTACCGCCACTTCCGCTGGTATTACTGCTTCAGAATCATAAACTAGCGAGAAGGGAGTCTCTCTTGTAGCTGTTTTTGAAGTTGTGCGGTATGCCCATACCACTCCATCAAGCTCGTCGACCCAGTCCTTGTTGGTGGCGAACCTCTTTTGCAAGTTGTTAACAAGGATTTTGTTGACGGCTTCTGTTTGCCCGTTGGATTTAGGATGTCCTACCGAGGTATACCTCCTCTCAATCTTCATTTCCTTGCACCATTCATTGAACCTTTGGCCACAAAATTGAGCACCATTGTCCGAGATGAGGACTCTCGGCAAGCCAAATCGACACACGATGTTTCTCCATACAAAGTTCATCACCCTTTGTTCGGTGATAGTAGACACTGCTTCAACTTCCGCCCACTTGCTAAAGTATTCGACCGCAACAATGATGAATTTCTTTTGACCCGTGCCTCTTGGGAAAGGACCGACTATGTCGATGCCCCATATGTTGAAAGGGCAAGTGATTGTAATGGGCATGAGAGGTTTCGCCGGGACATTGATCAAGTTGGCGTGCATTTGACACTCCTCGCACCTTCTTACAAATCGAGCAGCATTTTCACGAACAGTGGGCCAGTAGTATCCTTGGCGAATGATTTTTTGCGCGAGGGTTCTTCCTCCGGCATGGTCCCCGCAACTTCCTCTATGCATTTCTCCTAAAAGTTTTTGCACTTCTTGTTCGACGACGCATCTCAAGTAGACTCCTTCGAAGGATCTCTTGTACAAGTAATCTCCTTGCATGATGTAGCGGCCTGCTTTTCCTTTGATCTTCCTTGCTTCAGCCTTATCACGAGGAAGGCTACCATTCGTGAGATAGGTAGCGATCTCTTGCATCCAACTTGGTTGAGTGTCAATCGCCAAGACGTTTGGCTTTGATGACCATAGGGATGATGCATTTATTCTCATAAGTATCACATTCCGGGTATCCACTCCTCCGGAAGCCGAAGCATAGTTTGATAGGGCATTTGCTCTTTGATTGAGATCCCTTGAGAACTTCTCAATCTCACAACTTTCAAATTATTAGCATAGAAGACTTTTTCTCTTATTGATTTGGAAGCTTAAGCATAGAAATTGGACATCTTTGATTCTCGATTTGTGCTTGTAAGTTAGCAATTCATCGGAGATTTACAACCTTCGTTGGTAACTTGTATCTCACGATTTTTCTGCTTTTATTTATTTCATTCAAATGGTTTCATTCAATCTTGCTTTAATTCTTGTTGATTGCAATTTATCTATGAGTAGCTAAATCTATCGTTGGTGATAGTATGTGATTTCTTAGCTAGGGTTCTGATGAACGTGTATTTTACACTTTCATTTGAGTCTTTTTTCACCAATTTAGCTATCCTCTATGTTAATTTAGCTATATTTTAGTGCATTTTATTAGAATAGTGTCACGTTTCCCTTTAGTTTGTATATTTTACAGGTTTGGGTGAAAAATGAGGTCTTCCGGGCAATTATATTGAAGTAGACAAGGAATTGGTGTTTCGAAGGCCTAATTGGAGTATCTAGAAGACTCCGGATAGGATTTGAAGTCTAGGGATAGAGTCTGAAGGCTAAAAGGTCACTAGAAGGCAAAAAATCCAAAAAGGAAAAGAAATCTTAAAACGCGTCGAAAACGCGTTTCCAGCCGACAGAACATCCCGGGCGAGTCGCCCGGGACGTGGGACGAATCACCCCACACCAGGCGAATCACCCGGTGTGTGGGGCGACTCGCCCCACACCTGCCGAATCACTATATATAGTTGCTCAGTTTTCTCCGTTTTTCATACTTTTCCAGACCTTTTCTCTCACCATTCTCATTAGTTTTAGGTAGGAATTCTCAAGAGCTTGTTCTGGGGATTCTTAGCTTAGGAGATACTTTTTCTTAGCGTTTTGGAGCTTGTAAGATCGCGATTCTTCGGAGATTGACAACCTTCGGTAACATTGTATCTTACAGTTTTTCTATTTATATTTATTTATCTTTCAACATGTTTTCATTCAATCTTGCTATGATTTCTGTTGATTGCATGACATCTATGAGTAGCTAAACTTCTCGTTGGTGATAGTATGTGATTTCGTAGTGAAGGGTTAATAATTATGCTAATGGCTATATCGCGCATTAGGCTTGAGTTATTGCTTTATTTCTTTGATCTATCTAAAACCTCTATCTTCGTAGTGTTGAATAATAACGGAACACAATTGGACAATTCATTGATCAAAGATCTCTATGCAAAACCGGGTACTTCATGCATGATTATTAACCTGCTATGCTTTGAATGATCATACTATCACCAGCCTCCATTATCTGATAAGAAAAACCTTTGCTAAGTAGTTTGTTGATTTTATATTCTTAAGTTAGATTAGATAAAGCTAGTTATAGTCCTTAGAGATCGACACTCGAGGTTATTTTACTACTACACTACGGTTTTCGTTGTGGTTATGAATTGCCTTTGGCTCAATACAAATTTATTTGATTAACTAGAATCTGACAAGTTCTAAAACCAGTTCATCAAATTGGCGCCGTTGCCGGGGACTATACTCCTTTTTTCTTTTAGCTTTTTTATATTTTCAGCATTCAATTCCTAGTTCTAGTAGTTTTTATTTTCCTATTTAATCTCTCTCTGATACTCCTTTCCTAGCTTGTTACAGATAGTATATGCGACATACACGATCTAGAGGAACACCGCTTGCTGATTCAATTGTTGAGATCGACAGAGTCTACCACCAAAGAAGGCGATTACTTCGAAGGCGTGAACTAGAGGAAATAGAGGATACCGATTTCTCTGAATCTCTACACAGTCTTTTCAAGGAAATGGACGGAATGGCAAAAGCTAGACCACTGAAAGCATGGGTTCAACCCTCCAAGAATCGTATGAGGGGACCGGCGATTGTTCTTTCGTCTGCAACTCGTGCTCTGGAAATCAAGAACCACGCGTTCCAACAACATCCGAGGTTCTATGGCTTAGCAAGGAAGATGTGATGGGGCACTTGCACGATATCGATGATTTCGTCAACCAACTCCCACGACCCGGGGCTGAAATAACAACGGATGAGTTGAGGATGAAGGTTTTTGCTATGGGGCTTGGCGACAGAGCCAAGTCATGGTTGAGTTCTCTACCGGCGGGCTCGCTGGACACTTGGGAGAAGGTTTTTTCAACTTTCATGGAAAAATACTTCCCTCACACCTTGACTACCGCGCTTAAGGCGCAATCACTGGATTCAAACAGGACTATGATGAGACCATCTACACCGTGTTTGAGAGTTTCCAAGACCTCATGAACAAGTGCCCTCACCATGGTTTTGAGCTTTCGGATCTAGTCCAACACTTCTACAATGGACTAACGTTCGAGAACCAACAAGTGGTGGATTTCCAATGCCGTGGCAATATTTGGGAAGAAACCGCGGAAGCCGCCTGGGCGGTTTTCGAAAGGCTTGCTAAGGGGTCGCAATTCAAGGACCCAACAGCAATGGTTAGGAGACGTGGACCTGAAGCTCCACCTACTCAAGAAGCCCCTATGTATGGGGGGAATGGGGATCGATTTGAGTGCTTTACCAACGAATTGAAGCAAGTCCTCAAGAGCGCCACTGGAACATCTGTGTCGAACGAAGTTTGCCAAATATGCAAGAACTATGGGCATGGGGCTCATATGTGTAGATCGGAGCTTGCATATGATGATGGCAACTGGGTTCAAGGAGGCGAAGAGGAAGCCTTTGCTACGGAATTTGGTACTCAAGAAGCTAGCTACGGACAAGTGATGAATGTGTATTTTACACTTTCATTCGAGTCTTTTTTACCTATTTTAGCTATCCTCTATGTTAATTTAGCTATATTTTAGTGCATTTTATTAGAATAGTGTCACGTTTCCCTTTAGATTTTATTTTACAGGTTTTGGTTGAAATTCGTAGATTTCCGGGAAATTATATTGAAGTTGACAAGGAATTGGTGTTCCAGAAGCCTATTGGAGTATCTGAAGGTTTCCGAATAGGATTGAAGACTAGGGGCGAATCTGGAGGTTAGGAGGCTACTAGAAGTCAGAAACCGAGTCCGAAAAGGGGAAGAAATCCAAAAACGCGTCGAAAACGCGGAATTCCGCGAAAAAAAACGTCGGGCGAACCCCGCAGAGGTGGGGCGAACCGCCCCACACCGGGCGAACCGCCGGTGTCTGGGGCGAACCGCCCCACAATAATTCGAAGCCTATATATAGTTGCTCAGTTTTCTCCGAAAATCATATCTTTCCAGACCTACTTTCTCACCTCTCTCTGTAGTTTTAGGTAGGGACTTCCCAGAGCTGTTCTGGGGGTCCGTAGTTTAGGGGACTCTTTTTCATAGCAGTTTGGAGCTCGTAGGATCGCAATCATCCGGAGATTGACAACCTTCGGTAACTTTGTATCTTACAGTTTTATTCTATTTATTTTATTATATTCTTTCAACATGTTTTCTTCTATGATTTCTGTTGATTGCATGCCTATTATGAGTAGCTAAACTTATCGTTGGTGGTAGTATGTGAATTCTTAGCTAAGGGAAGGTAATCATGCTAATGGCTATATCGCGCATTATACTCCGTGTCATTGCTTTATTTCGTTGATCAGGCACAACCTATATTCTCGTAGTTGTATTAATTATTATGCACAATTGGACATCGTCGACCTGTGCGCGAGTTATCTTCGTAGTGTTGAATAATTACGGAACACAATAGGACGGCAGTGATTGACTTGTCAGACCAATTATCTTCGTAGTGCTTAATAATTGCAACAGGACACTAGATTGATTCAAAGATCTCTATGCAAGACCGAGGAATTTATGCATGATTATTGACCCGTTATGCTAAGAAGGATCATACTATCACCAATCTCCATTATCTGCTAGAAACCCCTTTGCTATCTGTCTGCTGTTTTATATTCTCTTGTTAAATAGATAAAGCTAGTTATAGTCCTGAGAGAACGACCTCGAGTCATTTCTACTGCTACACTACGGTTTTCGTTGTAGTTGTGGATGCCTTTGGCTAAATACATATTATTTGACTGAACTCGGAACCGACAAATCCGCGTTCATCAAATGGCGCCGTTGCCGGGGACTATACTCCTTTTTTCTGTTTAATTTGTTTATATTTTCAGCTTTAGATTCCTAATTCTACTAGTTTTAGTTTTCCTTTTTAATCTCTGATACTGCTCCCCTAGTCTGTTTCTAATTCTCCTTTCCTAGCCTTAGTAGTATTCGAAATCTAGAAATATTCTCGATTTTTGAAATTTCTAACGAGGCTAATTTTTAGTTTTGAGCTACTCCTGATACAGATTTCCAGGTATGACGACCTTAAAAGCCCGCTTGACACCGACGTTCTCGCAAGTCAGGAGGGGGCCAGCTATATACTGGAAGAAGAGTTATCGGTGTACGAGGTAACAAGCACCTAGTGAGAAGGATACCAAGGTTCGAAGAAGGAGAGGATATGAATCCAATAAGCTTCATCAGGTCTATGAAGAGGAGGTAGCAAAAGTTCCAGCAAAGGGGTTCACCGAGGATCATTATGCAGGAAATTATTTCCTTTTGCTTTGGGCTATGCACCGAGGATATGGATAGAAAGTTAGCACCAGGATCACTGAAGACCTGGAGCCAAGTAGTAGAGGAGTTCTTGGCGCGTTTCATGCCTACCATGAGACGATTGCACTACGGACGGAATCGGATCGAATACTTCAAGCAAGGAGAATACGAGCGGTTCTGTGCACCTATGAACGATTGAGCTGTATAAACGTGTGTGCCCCCACCACCGTTTCGACGATGGGGAGCTGATTTGGTTTTTTGTTGGAGGACTACGAGATGAAGTAAGGCTTCAAATAGATGGGAATGTGGAGGTTTAGAAAAATGTACAGTTGAAGAGGCAGTGAAGGTCTTTCAACCGTACGCCAATGGATCCGCACAATCCGAGAAATAATGTCGAATGAAGTCGCCAACATATACTCAAATCAAGACGAAATTGACGGGTTATACGAAGGCTATCTGAGGACGAAGACATCAGTGAGGAGGAGGAACTTGCATTTACGCAGGGATTAAAGCCATGAGAGTGTCTTCGAGGTAGCACACGCAGGACAGGCTGAAGAAACTCTTCGATCGAGAAGGCTTTTGAAGCGATCGAAGTAACTGAGCAACCTTATCAAAAATTAGCCTACTGAAGTGCTGGCAAGTGCGTGTAAAGAAGTCCAGGATACCCCACAGGGAGTATGTGAGCAAACCACCAGAGGTGAGGGAGCGAATCACCCCCGACTCCAGGGAATCGGTCAATCCTTAGTCCTACCAAATGAGACATCTGAAGCTGATCCCGAGCAACCTCAGCTGTGGTACCGAAGCGAATGAGTGCGAAGAGGTGAGTCTACTGCTCCAGGAGGCAAGATGACCAAAATTCCTAACTTTGTCCGTCCTAAGCGGTGGAATCTACTGAGGTCGATATAGAGGGCCAAGCACATA
>CM051458.1:60314463-60331713 GCA_028274465.1 Plantago ovata
GAAGTGTGATGAATGTGTATTTTACACTTTCATTCGAGTCTTTTTCACCTATTTTAGCTATCCTCTATGTTAATTAGCATATTTTAGTGCATTTTATTAGAATAGTGTCACGTTTCCCTTTAGATTTTATTTTACAGGTTTTTGGTTGAAATTCGTAGATTTCCGGGAAATATATTGAAGTTGACAAGGAATTGGTGTTCCAGAAGCCTATTTGGAGTATCTGAAGGTTTCCGGATAGGATTTGGAGTCTAGGGGCCGAATCTGGAGGTTAGAAGGCTACTAGAAGTCAGAACCGAGTCCGAAAAGGGGAAGAAATCCAAAAACGCGTCGAAACGCGGAAATTCCGCGAAAAACCGTCGACGAAACCCCCGCAAGGTGGGGCGAACCGCCCCACACCGGGCGAACCGCCCGTGGTGTTGGGCAACCGCCCCACAATATTCGAAGCCTATATATGTAGTTGCTCAGTTTTCTCCGAAAATCATATCTTTCCAGACCTACTTTCTCACCTCTCTCTATGTAGTTTTAGGTAGGGGACTTCCCAGAGCCTGTTCTGGGGGTCCGTAGTTTAGGGGATACTTTTTCATAGCAGTTTGGAGCTCGTAGGATCGCAATCATCGGGAGATTGACAACCTTCGGAACTTTGTATCTTACAGTTTATTCTACTTATTTTATTATATTCTTTCAACATGTTTTCTTCTATGATTTCTGTTGATTGCATGCCTATTATGAGTAGCTAAACTTATCGTTGGGGTAGTATGTGAATTCTTAGCGAGGGAAGGTAATCATGCTAATGGCTATATCGCGCATTATAACTCCGTGTCATTGCTTTATTTCGTTGATCAGGCACAACCTAATTCTCGTATGTTATATTAATTATTATGCACAATTGGACCATCGTCGACCTGTCGCGAGTTATCTTCGTAGTGTTGAATAATTACGGAACACATTAGGACAGTGATTGACTTGTCAGACCAATTATCTTCGTAGTGCTTAATATTTGCAACAGGACACTAGATTGATTCAAAGATCTCTATGCAAGACCGAGGAATTTATGCATGATTAGGACCCGTTATGCTAAGAAGGATCATACTATCACCAATCTCCATTATCTGCTAGAAACCCTTTGCTATCTGTCTGCTGTTTTATATCTCCTTGTAAATAGATAAAGCTAGTTATAGTCCTGAGAGAACGACACTCGAGTCATTCTACTGCTACACTACGGTTTTCGTTGTAGTTGTGGATTGCCTTTGGCTAAATACAAAATTTATTTGACTGAACTCGGAACCGACAAATCCGCGTTCATCAAATTGCGCCGTTGCCGGGGATATACTACTCCTTTTTCTGTTTAATTTGTTTATATTTTCAGCTTTAGATTCCTAATTCTACTAGTTTTAGTTTTCCTTTTTAATCTCTGATACTGCTGCCCCTAGTCTGTTTCTAATTCTCCTTTCCTAGCCTTAGTAGTATTCGAAATCTAGAAATATTCTCGATTTTTGAAATTTCTAACGAGGCTAATTTTTAGTTTTGAGCTACTCCTGATACAGATTTCCAGGTATGACGACCTTAAAAGCCCGCTTGACACCGACGTTCTCGCAAGTCAGGAGGGGGCCAGCTATATACTTGGAAGAAGAGTTATCGGTGTACGAGGTAACAAGCACCATAGTGAGAAGGATACCAAGGTTCGAAGAAGGAGAGGATATGAATCCAATAAGCTTCATCAGGTCCTATGAAGAGGAGGTAGCAAAAGTTCCAGCAAGGGTTCACCGAGGATCAATTATGCAGGAAATTATTTCCTTTTGCTTTGGGATATGCACCGAGGATATGGATAGAAAGGTTAGCACCAGGATCACTGAAGACCTGGAGCCAAGTAGTAGAGGAGTTCTTGGCGCGTTTCATGCCTTACCATGAGACGATTGCACTACGGAATCGGATCGAATACTTCAAGCAAGGAGAATACGAGCGGTTCTGTGACACCTATGAACGATTTGAGCTGTATAAACGTGTGTGCCCCCACCACCGTTTCGACGATGGGGAGCTGATTTGGTTTTTGTTGGAGGACTACGAGATGAAGTAAGGCTTCAAATAGATGGGATATGTGGAGGTTTAGAAAAATGTACAGTTGAAGAGGCAGTGAAGGTCTTTCAACCGTACGCCAATGGATCCGCACAATCCGAGAAAATAATGTCGAATGAAGTCGCCAACATATACTCAAATCAAGACGAAATTGACGGGTTATACGAAGGCTATTCTGAGGACGAAGACATCAGTGAGGAGGAGGAACTTGCATTTTACGCAGGGATTAAAGCCATTGAGAGTGTCTTCGAGGTAGCACACGCAGGACAGGCTGAGAACAATCTTCGCATCGAGAAGGCTTTTGAAGCGATCGAAGTAACTGAGCAACTTATCAAAGAAATTAGCCTACTGAAGTGTGGAAGGTGCGGTAAAGAAGTCAAGGATACCCCACAGGAAGTAGTGAGCAAACCACCCGAGGTGAGGAGCGAATCACCCCCCGACTCCAGGGAACCGGTCAATCCTAGTCCTACCAATGAGACATCTGAAGCTGATCCCGAGCAACCTCCAGCTGTTGCTACCGAAGAGAATGAGTGCGAAGAGGTGAGTCTACTGCTCCGAGGAGGCAAGATGACCAAAATTCCTAACTTTGTACGTCCTAAGCGGTGGAATCTACTGAGGTCGATAATAGAGGGCCAAGCACATAACAGGAGGTTAGCAGAAGTTCCAAAGAACCTCAAGAAGTTCCGGAAGGGAGTGATGAACCAAGACCATCTGTGATAGACATAGATGATGAAGAAGTCGAGGTAGGAACTAGTATGCCAGGAGGACTTCACAAATCTTCCAATCCATATGTGCCTCCGAAGCCACATGTACCATACCTGAGTCGGATCAAACCAGCCAAGAAGGATATTCAAGATTCACCCCTATTCCAACGACTGTCAAAGTGGAAGTCAATGTGCCCCTCTTAGAGTTAATCCAGAATATTCCAGCTTATACGAAATTCTTTCGTGAGATCAAGAACAAAAGGATTACTTCAGGAAAGGAAGTGAATGGGGTTGAAACGTTCAACTCTATTGCCGGATTACCCATGAAGAAAAAGGATCCTGGCAGCTTCATCATCGACATCGCCTTAGGGAATGGACGAACTACGCAGGCAATGCTTGACTTAGGAGCTAGCATTAACTTAATGTCGTATTCGGTATACAAGGCCCTGGAACTCGGAGAATTGACACCAACTGATATGGTGGTCCAAATGGCAGACCAAAGTGTGAAGAGGCCAGTCGGGATAATAGAAGACATCCTTGTGAAAGTGGACAAATTAATAATCCCAGCTGATTTTGTAGTAATGAAGTCCGCGGACGAGGGAAAGAGCCATATCCGTGAGCACGTAGTACTACTTGGGAGACCATTCATGGCAACTACCAACACATGCCTTGAACTTAAGGGCAAGAAAATAACCATGGAGGTAATGGGCGAAAAAATTGAGTTGGTAGGATGTAGCGTCAGAGATAACGAAGTTGCGGAGGAGTTAAAATTTGTCGATTGCTACGAATCCGTAATTCCCGAATTTCATCATGGCCATGGCAATCGCGAGCCGCTTGAGGAAGCACTAACAATGCAAGATGAGACGTGCTAAATGACCGAAGAAGCAAGGGAACTAGTCGAAATAATGGATAGCACCCCAGAAATTCCCGCAGGAGAAGAGGTACTTGAACCTTTAGATGAAGAAGAAGAAGAAAGTGGGTTTCCTGAAGAACCTAGCTTAGAATTGAAACCGCTTCCTGCGCACCTCAAGTATGTGTACTTGGGAGAAAATCAGAAAAAGCCTGTGATTGTCTCCTCACATCTCTCCGACAATGAAGAAAGAAAGCTGATTGAAGTATTGAAGGAAATTCTGCAGCTATAGGATGGGGGATCAGCAATATCAGAGGAATTAGCCCTACAAGATGAGTGCACAACATCACTCTAGAACAAGATGCGAAACCCGTTAGGCAACCTCAGCGAAGGATAAATCCAGCAATGCAAAAGGTGGTAAAAAAGGAAGTGATCAAGTTTCTAGATGCTGATATGATTTACCCCATTCCAGATAGTCGATGGGTGAGCCCGGTACATGTAGTTCCTAAGAAATTGGGAGTCACGGTGGAAGAGAATGAGAAGGGGGAATTGGTACCGGTTAGGAAGACCACTGGATGGCGGATGTGCATTGGCTACAGAAGATTAAATGCCGCCACTAAAAAAGACCACTTCCCTTTAACATTTATAGATGACATGCTAAACCGCCTTGCGGGGCGGAAGTTCTATTGTTTTCTTGATGGTTTATCAGGTTTGTACCAGATTCCAATTGCACCGGAGGATCAGGAGAAGACGACATTCACTTGCCCATTCGGAACATTTGCCTATAGGAGGATGCCATTTGGACTATGCAATGCTCCCGCCACTTTTCAAAGGTGCATGCTTTCTGTTTTCTCTGACATGGTAACTAAATTTGTTGATGTTTTCATGGATGATTTTTCCCTTTTTGGTGATTCATTTGATGAATGCTTGCAAAGATTAGATCTAGTTTTGAAAAGGTGCATCGAACGCAACTTGACCTTAAGCTGGGAGAAGAGTCATTATATGGTTAGAGAAGGCATTGTTCTAGGAATTGCAATCTTTTCTTGGCCATGTAGGTTTTCATAGGAGGTTTATTAAAGATTTTTCGAAAATTGCTAAACCTCTAAGTAGCTTGCTTGCTAAAGATGTGGTTTTCCATTTCTCCAATGAATGCTTAGTTGTTTTTAATACCCTTAAGGAAAAGCTTGTTTCTGCTCCCATTGTTGTGACGCCTGACTGGATATTCCTTTCGAAATTATGTGTGATGCTTCGAATTTTGCTATGGGTGCTGTTTTATGCCAAAAAGTTGATAAGCAGTATCGTGTGATTTATTATGTTAGTAAGACTCTAGACTCCGCGCAGGTTAATTATACAACTACTGAAAAGGAATTTTTAGCTGTTGTCTTTGCTTTACAAAAGTTTAGGTCTTATTTAATTGGACATCCTGTGAATGTCCATACTGATCATGCTGCTTTGAGACATTTGATAGCTAAGCAAGATTCTAAGCCTAGATTAATCCGTTGGGTCCTTTTGCTGCAAGACTTTGATTTGACCATAGTGGATAGAGCTGGTAGGAAGAATTTAGTAGCAGATCATTTATCTAGAATACCTAATATTCCTATTGATCCGATACCCATCAATGAAGACCTCCCCGATGAGCACCTAATGAAGAGCCATGGTATGCGGATATTGTAAACTATTTGGCTATGAATATTTGCCCCACTAACTTTTCAGCCTCGGACAAGAGAGCTCTTGCTAAGCGATGCAGGACTTACATATGGGATGATCCGCATCTATTCAAGGAAGGAGCTGATGGGATTCTAAGGAGATGTGTGCCACAAGAAGAGCAGCAAAGTGTACTGAGCCATTGCCATGAACTTAACTGTGGGGGGCACTACAGTGGATTGAAGACAGCGCGCAAGGTACTGCAGGCAGGATTTTTCTGGCCAACAATATACAAAGATGCTCGAAGTTTTGTGAAGAATTGTGACCCATGTCAACGAGGTGGTGGTATCGGCAAGAAGGATGAAATGCCCCTTCAAGGGAATCTAGTGGTAGAACCTTTCGATGTATGGGCCATTGATTTTATGGGACCATTTCCAAACAGTGGAGGCTATGAATACATTCTTGTTGCAGTGGACTATGTGACTAAATGGGTAGAGGCAATTCCTACAAAAACAAATGACGGCGCAGTGGTTATGAAGTTCTTGAAGGAAGTAATATTCTCGAGATTTGGGTGCCCTAGGACAATCATCAGCGATGGAGGGTCACACTTCGTCAATAGAACGTTTGCCTCCCTTCTTAAGAGATACAGTGTCCACCATAGTGTCGCTACACCTTATCACCCACAGACATCGGGGCAAGTCGAAGTCAGCAACCGTCAAATCAAGAAAATCTTGGAGCGAGTAGTGAAGCCTAGTAGGAAGGATTGGGCAGGAAAATTGAATGATGCACTTTGGGCATACAGGACTAGCTACAAGACGGTGATCGGGACCACTCCATACAGACTTGTGTATGGGAAAGCATGTCATCTTCCCGTAGAACTAGAACACAAGGCATATTGGGCCATTAACGATTGTTGCAACTAGATGAGCTTGATGAATTACGACTAGGTGCTTATGAAAATGCCAAGATTTACAAGGAACGTACTAAGAAGTATCATGATCGTGGTATAGTACGTAAGGAATTGATTCCTGGACAAAAAGCTTTGGTATTTAATTCTCGCCTTCGACTATTTCCTGGAAAGCTCCGTACTCGTTGGGATGGACCGTACGAAATTATCGAAGTTGCTCCCCATGGAGTTGTTAAACTCTTCGATCCAAAGACGGGCAATACCTTCAAGGTGAACGGCCAGCGAGTGAAGCCGTACTTCGAGATATCTAGTGATCAAAGGGAGGTTGATCACCTTGAGCTTACCCTTACCGCCTCCGCTGAAGGTTAGTGTGTTTTGTTTTGTTTTCTCACGAGTTTGATTGAGTATTATAGGTAACTTATACAAGCATTAGCTCTCACCTTGGATCCACTTTCGGAGTTCGGGACGAGCGATGACGTTCAGGTTTGGGGAGGAGGTTATCGCTGGTTATCTCTATACTTATCTTGCTTATGAAAAACTCGTGAAAGTTTTTGCATTTGCACGTTTACCGTTTTTTAAGATTTTTTAGGTTGCATTTCACTACATTCATCCTAGGATAGTTTTGCATGTTTTATATGGAGTTTATTGCCGAATTTTTTGAACTTTTTATTGGGTAGATCAACTAACTATGCAATTAATCGTATGCTTCATCTCTATGAATTTGTTTGATGTTTTTCTCGCTTGGCTTGTCACATTTATGTATTGCACTTAGTTGAGCTTGGTAGTCTCGACATCACTTAGTGGTGTTTTCTCTACTGCGGTTCACGAAGGACTTTATAATAGGATGATGCATGTAAGGGTCTTATGGTTGTTTTCCCGAGTAATTATGTACCTAAGAGGCAACAAGTCTTCACCATGCTTTGAGATTGCTAAATTCCTAGGAAGGAGGTAGTGTGAGATTGTGTGATCCTTTGTTTATAACCTATTCTTCCGAATAGGTTTGGGGAGGGGGTTACACCATCATTAGACTTGTTTCTGTTTTTCATTTTCGTATCGTGAGTTTATTTTTCCTTTTCCGTGAATTTTGTACTCCAACCTATTCTTTCGAATAGGTTTGGGGAAGTCGTGTGAGTCATTTTGTTTCTCTTTTTGTTATACTACTGCTGGCTAAAAAAAAATCGAAAAAAAAAGAAAAAAAGTCCAGAAAAATCAAAAAGAAAAGAAAAAGAATCTAGAAAGAAAAAAGAAAAGACCCCAAAAAAGCAAAGAAGGGTCAAAAAAAGAAAGCCAAATAGCAGTTTAGCAAAGTGTTGTGTCTTTTCCAACTCTTGTAATGTTTGTAATCGTGTTTTTCTATTTTTTATCTTTTTTGTCTTGAGTGTCATTTGTTCTAGATCACCCTCGTCCTGCCATTCAGGAAGTGGTGAATAGCTGAAGACTTTACTTAAGAGATGGTTAGAATAGGGGAGTGTTATCTTTTATAGGGAACCCTCCTTCGTTTGATGAGAGCCAGTACTGGTTCGACCTCTTTTGAGGAAAAGTCTTAACATGGTGGAACAGCAGTAAGTCCTCAGTTTCATAGGCACGGGGCAACCATTCGTATCTTAGCATGCTTCATTACGTCGTCACTGACTAGGTCCAGGTAGAAAATGTTACGAGAGACTATCTTGTCTTGACATAAGTGCTTATGTGGATGTGTATAAGTCAATCGAGGTATTCTTCAACCTATATTCATGCTTTGATTCATATGGTTTTTGTTCATATGTTATTTGATAGATTCAGTAGATTAGTTCATTTTATTTGGCATGAGACACCATTTTGTGTCTTGCATGTTTTTTGCATTAGAGTCTAGCTTAGTTGCTTCAGGACAAGCAAAGGTTCGGTTTCGGGAGTTTGATGAATGTGTATTTTACACTTTCATTCGAGTCTTTTTTACCTATTTTAGCTATCCTCTATGTTAATTTAGCTATATTTTAGTGCATTTTATTAGAATAGTGTCACGTTTCCCTTTAGATTTTATTTTACAGGTTTTGGTTGAAATTCGAAGATTTCCGGGCAATTATATTGAAGTTGACAAGGAATTGGTGTTCCAGAAGCCTATTTGGAGTATCTGAAGGTTTCCGGATAGGATTTGAAGTCTAGGGGCCGAATCTGGAGGTTAGAAGGCTACTAGAAGTCAGAAACCGAGTCCGAAAAGGGGAAGAAATCCAAAAATGCGGAATTCCGCGAAAAAACCGTCGGGCGAACCCCCGCAGAGGTGGGGCGAACCGCCCCACACCGGGCGAACCGCCGGGTGTCTGGGGCGAACCGCCCCACAATAATTCGAAGCCTATATATAGTTGCTCAGTTTTCTCCGAAAATCATATCTTTCCAGGCCTACTTTCTCACCTCTCTCTGTAGTTTTAGGTAGGGACTTCCCAGAGCCTGTTCTGGGGTCCGTAGCTTAGGGGACTCTTTTTCATAGCAGTTTGGAGCTCGTCGGATCGCAATCATCCGGAGATTGACAACCTTCGGTAACTTTGTATCTTACAGTTTTATTCTACTTATTTTATTATATTCTTTCAACATGTTTTCTTCTATGATTTCTGTTGATTGCATGCCTATTATGAGTAGCTAAACTTAACGTTGGTGGTAGTATGTGAATTCTTAGCGAAGGGAAGGTAATCATGCTAATGGCTATATCGCGCATTATACTCCGTGTCATTGCTTTATTTCGTTGATCAGGCACAGCCTATATTCTCGTATGTTGTATTAATTATTATGCACAATTGGACCCTCGTCGACCTGTGCGCGAGTTTATCTTCGTAGTGTTGAATAATTACGGAACACAATAGGACAGCAGTGATTGACTTATCAGACCAATTATCTTCGTAGTGCTTAATAATTGCAACAGGACACTAGATTGATTCAAAGATCTCTATGCAAGACCGAGGAATTTATGCATGATTATTGACCCGTTATGCTAAGAAGGATCATACTATCACCAATCTCCATTATCTGCTAGAAACCCCTTTGATAGTGGTTGTGGAAAGCACATGACGGGAAACAAGAATAACCTTATAAACTATAGACGGTGGTCTAAAGGTCCAACAATAAGGTTTGCTGGTGGAGGCTCCGGAACTACAAAAGGCTATGGTGATGTGAAGTTAGGATGCATAACCATTTCTGGAGTTCTTTATGTGAAAAATCTTAAGTTTAACCTTTTCAGCATGAGTCAATTTGCTGACAAAGGATACTTCATCGAAATTAAAAGTGATGAATGTAAACTTGTAGATTTTGAGACTAAAAAGGTTATAATGATTGCAAGAAGATAAGGAGGCTTGTACACCGTTGATTGGTCTTCAGCAAACGTTGAAAAATGCCTTGTCTCAGATCATGATTGCCTTGCTGAAAAAGCATGGTTATGGCATAAACGAACAAGTCATCTAAACTTCAAGACGCTGAATAAGCTGTCTAAAAAGGCACTTGTAGTTGGATTACCTAGGGTTACTTTTAAGAAGGATGGTGTTTGCAATGCATGTCAGCAAGGAAAGCAAACCAAATCTTCTTTCAAGAACAAGACAGTACCGTCAACTACAAAACCTTTACAACTCTTACACATGGACTTGTTTGAATCTTCTTCAACAAGCTATGCTGGTAAGAAGTATGGTCTAGTCGTGGTAGATGACTATTCAAGATTCACTTGGGTAGTATTCATCAAGCACAAATCTGAAACCAAGACTGAAATACCTAACTTGCTGAATAAGCTTGAAGTCATGAAAAATGACAAGGTAAAAGTCATAAGGACAGACCATGGTACTGAGTTTGTAAACCAGTACATAACTGAATATTGTACCTCAAAAGGTATTCAACATCAGTTATCCTCAGTAAGGACACCACAGCAAAACGGTGTTGCTGAACGGAAGAATCGTACCCTGAAAGAAGCCGCAAGAACAATGCTTGCTGACACTGAAATAAGTGAGGCTTACTGGGTTGAAGCGATTAATACCGCCTGCTATACTCAGAATAGATGTTTGATTACTAAGGAATACAACAAAACTCCTTATGAATTGTTTGTTGGTAGACCTCCTAACATCACTCATCTAAGAGTATTTGGTTGCAAGTGTTTCGTTCTTAATAATGGTAGAGAATACCTAAGAACATTTCAACCAAAGGCAGACGAAGCGATATTTCTTGGCTACTCCTTGCATAGTAAAGCTTATAGAGTTTACAACAAAAAGGCACAAAAGATTGAAGAATCTGTGCATGTTGTATTCTACGAAAAGTCACAAGGTGTGCCTGCTGAAGAAGAAATATTAGAATGTATGAAAAAGCTAATCATACATGAGCAAAGAACTGAATCTGATGCTAGGCAAATTAAGTCAATTGAACTAAATGATGATTCTGACAATGACTCTCCTCCCCCGAGTCATGACAAGATAAATATAGTTCACGACAAAGAATTTCCAGCAAAAGATGCGGTTGCTCCGGAAGTTGCTGAAATTACGCAATCTCCAGTGCCTGCTGATGAAATACCTCAATCCAGCAATGCTGAACAAGCCGTTGCTCACGAACAAATCTCAGCAGAAACACAAATTCCCAGTAGTGCTGAACAAGTACATACTGAAGAGTCACATGCTGATGAGCAAACATATCCTGATCCAACAAACAGGAAACCTGTTAATAAATGGATTAGAGATCATCCCTCTACGGATATGATTGGCGATATTAATAAACGCCAAGTGACTAGATCCAAAGCTACTCAAGGACTTGCTGAAGAAGCAACTGTCGTAGAAGTAGAATCTCTATTATCTTGCTTTGTATCAGAAATTGAACCTAAAACCATAGAAGAAGCTTTGAAGCATTCTGAATGGATAAAGGCAATGCCAGAAGAATTGGATCAATTTGAAAGAAACAAAGTCTGGTAACTTGTGCCACTTGCTGAAGATAAGAAAGCTATTGGTACAAAGTGGGTGTTCAGAAATAAGCTGAGCGAGTCTGGTGAAGTAACAAGAAATAAAGCACGCTTAGTTGCTCAAGGTTACTGTCAGACTGAAGGATTGGACTATGATGAGTCTTACGCTCCAGTTGCAAGATTGGATGCAATTAGGCTTTTCTTGGCCTTTGCTGCTCACAATGACTTCATTGTTTACCAAATGGATGTTAAGAGTACATTCTTAAATGGTGAACTTGTTGAAGAAGTCTACCTAGAACAACCCCCTGGCTTTGAACTTCCCTCAGAAATCAAGATGGTATACAAGCTTCAGAAAGTTGTATATGGTCTAAAGCAAGCACCAAGAGCATGGTATGATACCTTGGCTAAATTCTTGCTTGAAAATGGTTTCAAGAAAGGTGAAGTTGACAAAACTCTTTTTACCATGAACCATGATGGTAAATTAATCTTAGTTCAAATTTATGTGGATGACATAATTTTTGGATCTAACGACAAGCAACTTTGTGATGATTTTGCCAAACTCATGACTAATAAGTTTGAAATGAGTATGATGGGAAAATTGAATTATTTCCTAGGGTTGCAAGTCAAGCAACTCAAAGATGGGATATTCATGAATCAAGCAAAGTATGCGAAAGAAATGCTCATAAAGTTTAGGATCAAAGAGGATGAGAAACCTGAAAAGATCCCTATGAGTGTTGGTACCAAATTGGGCTATACTAAAGAGGACAAAAGTGTTGAAGAACACAAGTATAGGAAGCTCATTGGTTCCTTGTTGTATCTAACAGCAAGTAGACCTGACATTCAATATGTTGTTTGTGTGTGTGTAAGATTCCAATCTGATCCAAGAGAATCACACTACAAAAAGGCAATTAAAATACTGAAATATGTTAAAGGTACAATCAATGTTGGATTATGGTATCCTAAAGATTATGAACTTGAATTGGTTGGCTATTCTGATGCTAATCATGGTGGATCAACTCTTGATAGAAACGTACCTCTGGAAGTTGTCATTTTTTGGGTACTAGATTAATATCATGGTTCAACAAGAAGCAAAGGTGTGTCGCCAATTCATCTACTGAGTCTGAATACATTGCAGCTGGTTTTTGCACAGCTCAAATCCTATGGATTCAGCAACAATTAAGAGATTATGGTATTTCTGCAAAGAAAACACCAATCTTTTGTGATAATACAAGTGCTATTGCAATTACGCAAAATCCTAAGTTTCACTCTAGGACCAAGCACATTGATATTAGACATCATTTCATTAGAGATCATGTGGAAAAATGTGATATTGAGGTTGTGAAAGTAGGTACTGAAGATCAGCTTGCTGACATCTTTACCAAGCCCCTACCGGATAATAGATTCGCAATGCTAAGGTATAACCTTGGATTGATTGAACTACCTCAATAAAGGATACACTTGGCAGAATGCTGAAACAGGTATTCAGCAAGCCAAAGTATTCCTGTCCAAAAGACCAAGTCACTGATTTCTTCTAAGAAATGATAAGTCACAACATGATTGCTGAAACAGGCATTCAGCAAGTAATTCCTTCAAAACAGGTATTTGTTAGGAAACTTGACCATTTGCTGAGATAGGCACTCAGTACAGTGAAAGAACTTAAGAATTGCTGAGACGGGTACTCAGACAATCAAAGGATACTGAAACAGGTATTCAAGTATCAAAGGAATTTTCTGAGACGAGAACTCAGAAAAAGAGCAAAAGCTCATCTCTCAGATTTTACCAAAGGATGTCTCAAGTGCAAAAGAATTTACTGATACGGGTAATCAGAAATGTCTTTTAAACTTAGAAAATATGAGATATCTAAGTAAGGGGGAATTTTCAGCAAGTATCTAGATTGTTAATTCAAACTCGCTGAAAAGATTCTTGTCTATTTCAGCAAGCAATCTATCCCTTATTACTCGGTAATCAATTTGTGACGTTAAGCTGGCACATATAAACTCGCAATAATCATGACATGAAATTCAATCGTGGCCATTGATTAAAAGGAGTTATTAATCTAACGGCTAACAAAACAAAGAGAGAGAGTGCTCTGACGGTTTTAGTTAGTGGGCCATTACGCATTCAATGCAAAGGCTCCACAGTGTTTCTCTGTTTTACCCTTGCTGAGAGCTCAAATCGATTGAGTTTCTCACACACCAGAGACACTATATAAAGAAGGAGTTAGAGAAATGAAAAAATTCTTTAACTCACATTTCCTTTCTCTGCAATTTCTAGCCTGAATCTACTGTACCTCCGGTCAAAAAGCAAACTATCTCTTTTCGTACAATCTATCTTGCTCTATATAAGAAATGGCTCCCAAGAGACAGTCATCTAAGTCCTCAAAATCGTCAAAGGTTGACAGTGCTGAAACACGCATTGCTCCGGTGACTACTTTGGCCCAAGACACAACGAAAGTTGTGTTGAAAAACGACCGAATCACTGTAAAACCTATGCCTCCGTCATATCTTGACACTGCAAAGTGTGAGATGTTGATGCAATGGGGAGGGTTTGCAAAAGAAAAGTACATTAGGTACTTTTATGAACAAGAACTTGATGACCAAAATGAAGAGGCGCTTGAGTTCATCAAGCAGCAAGGCCTCATGAACTTTATCTCTGCTCGCACTAAGCAAGTGAGCATGATTGACACAATGGAATTCTACAACAATGCAGAAATCCAGTCCCTTACAGACAGTAATGGAATCACTGAAAAAGTGATCCTTACTTATGTTCAGAACACGCAAATCGTCCTGAAATGGACTGATTTAGCGGAGATTTTTCAGATTCCAACCACTGGAACTGAAGATGACGTCACTGCTTCTGACGAAGAAATTGAAGCTTTCTACAGTGACGTCAGAAATGCAAAGATGAAGAAAGGCGAGATAGCTCCCGTGACTTGGACAAAGCACGTTAAGAGAAAGCATCTCTGCCATTCACTTGGTCTAGTAGCTCTGCTACTAATAAAAGTTCTTGACTCCCAAGTTGGAGGAATTGACCAAGTAGGCCTGAGAAGATGGCCATTGCTGATGCATATCTATGAAAATAAATCGGAACTTAACTGGGCTAAGTACATTTTCAACAGGCTTGTTGATTGTGTTACTAAGTTCAAGGTAAAGGTAGAAGACAACAAGGTCTCACCTTCCTTTCCAATTATGTATGGAATCAAGATATGTTATATCCTTGAACATTTCAGGATTCAGCTAAGAAACCCATTGCCAATCAAGAAATCTGTGTGCAATGTGGGAAGATCTTTCTACAAGCAGAATGTACCTAAGATTGCTGGAAAGAAAACCAAGAAGACAACAACTGCAAATGTTGTCAGCGCAAGCCAGAAAGAAAGGTATACAACAGCTGCAGATGTTACCACTCAGCAACTTAGAGATGAAACTGATGTTGGTGGTGGTAACACAAATGAAACTGCTGTAGAAAATCAACAAGGTACGTGTACAACAGCCGTTGCTGAAAATGCAACAATAGATGACTCTGGGAAACTGGAGAAATCTAAAAAGAAAAAGAGGAAAGCTGATGATGACACTCAGACTGCAGCGTCATCAGCAAATCCCGTACCTAAGAGGAAACGGACAAGTAACAAAAGAAAGAAGACACTGGCTTCTCAGTCAGTCCCTAATGTCCAAGACTCCTCAGTCAATTCCTAGACAAATGCTGAAACGCATTTGCCAGTAGATGTTGCTGAAGTAATTACTAAAACATATATCAGCAATGTTGAAGTGTTTGCGGAAGCCTTCAACAATCAACTTAACGTTGATAATTCTACTGAGAATAGACCACAAGGCAGTGGAAATGAAATTCCTGCCCAAGTCCCAGATATCTACATTGTAGATATTCCAAATGATCAACTATGGAACCAGCAAGCGACATTGCTGCTGATTTGCAAAGAGCAGCACTTGCTGATGCTGCTGAAGAGATGGTTGTTGAACAAGCAACTCATCAAGTTGCTGAAACCCAGCTTGCTGATGGACCAGTTGCTGAAATAGCAATAGTTCCAGTTCCTGAAGTTGTTGAAACTCACGAAGCACTATTCAAAGACGCATCTCTTGATGTTGAGAATACTGGCCCAAGTTCACCCAAGACTTCAATTGACAAAGTCCAGCTTGTACTGGAAGATTTAAGCAAACAAATGGAGTTGGAGATTGAAGAATCATCCAACAAGTCAATTGATCTCTTCATGACAAGCAGTGAGCTTAAAGGTCAAGATGCTTCTGCTCAACTTGTCAATTCAGAGACAAGGGAGATTGTTGAAACCGCACAGCTTTCTCAGTTAGAGCAAAATCAGAAGTCTGCTGAAGAAACAGTCCCAGAAGCAGAAGAAACTGTTAATGCTGAAAGGACTGAGCCACAATCTGTCCTTCCTTAGCAGGTAGTTAATTCCACCATCAGTAAAACTTCTAATTCTGAAAATTGTTCTTTTGCTAAAAATATTCTTTCTCTACATACTTCTCAAGATGCAAGTCAGATGGTTGCTGAAGCCTCTGCACCAGAACCAACACTCCCTGCTCAGCAGGTAGTTAATAATTTTGGTATAAAAACTAAGTTTGACAGCTTAGTACTTGTGTCTATTTTTAATTTATTTCAGGATGAACAAATAGAGGATGCTACTCAAGCTCCTCATGGAATGCAAATTGTACTACATGAGCTTGCTGACTCTCAGCAGGCTCAAAAGGAGACCACTGAAGTGGTATTCATCACTGAAGATCAGCAAGTAAGTTCTGAAGAACTTTACTTGAATTTCAAGAGGACAACTTTGTCAAGAGTTGCTAAGTCTGTCAGCAACTGGCAAAGATACAGAAGAATGGACTTCTCAGATCTTCACCTTCATCTCTCAAATGAGAAAAAGAGAACTTCACTGTTAAAGCACGAGACATTTGTCCACTCCATCCTTCCTGAAGAAATGACATATTCTCAGCTAATGAGCTCAAATCTGATTGCTCGAATCAGAGAGAATATGAAGGCCAAATTTAAGAGTGCCTCTCCAGCTGAACAAGCTGTGATGCTCAAAGGTCTTTTGTTCCTGTGGTGGCTGATCCCTACAAATTAACTGAGGAAGAGGAAGTGACAAGTGTTGCTTTGTACAAGCATGTTGAGCTAGTCATTCTGACAGATGATGAAGAAGAAGAAGAAGATGAGAACATTCCCACTGATCCCAGTGATGATGAAGGGAAAGATTCTAAGGACAAGAAAGATGACGATGATGACAATCAAGGTCCAAGTCCTGGTGCTGGTGGATTGAAGTTAACAGTTGCTGACAATATTCAATCTGACAATCATCAAGCTGAACAACAACAATCTCAGCAAGAATCTCAACCTCCTCCTGCTGCTGCTGAAAATCAAGCACCTGTACAAGGTGCTGATACTGAAGAAGAATACGCCAGAAAACGGGCTGCCTTGAAAAATGGCAAAAGTCCAGTTTCTGATGCCAAGGTTACTGAAGAAAACCTTGAAGATGAGGATGAAGAAGATGAAGATTACCAACGAGCTCTACAAACAGTCTCGTGATCCATGCAAGGCATACGCAGGATCTGGAAATTGGTGAATCTTCAAGACCAAAATCAAAGGAAGTTCCATCCCTTCCACTTACTACTGGCGAAACTCCAGTTATTGAGTCTCAAACGTTGCCTTCAGCAACTACTCAATTAAAACTAACTACTGGCGAAACTCCAGTAATTGAGCCACAAACTCAATTGAAACAACTATCTATGGTGAAACTCCAGTCGTTGAGTCTGAAGCGTTGCCATCAGCAACCACTCAACAAAAAGGAAGTGAAGCTACTGACAAAGGCTCAAAAGTTGCTCAACTTGATGAATCTGAGGATGATGACGACTTGTCAGAAAATGATGATGAACAATCCAAGCGAGACCCAAAAGTGTTCATATTCCTCCTCCTGATTACATCAATGATTTAGACGATGGTCTAAGAGTCGAATTGCTGACGCGTGATGATCAGTTTGCTTCTGAAATTAAGGTTCATTCCTTAACACCTCAATTAGTGCCGTTCCCAAGAGTTAGGAGTTTACTCCCAGAATTTTAGCACTAAAGCAAGTCCATGATGCCTGCAAAGCTGAAGATGAGGCATTGCTGCTGAGAGCCCACGTGACATTGGAAAGATACTGGCTACAGTGCTGAGG
>CM051458.1:60331813-60366881 GCA_028274465.1 Plantago ovata
CCTTTCTTGATTGAAACTAGCATTATTTATTTCTCTGCCTGGTAATTTCCCATGATGAAAACCACTGAGATAGAAGGGGCTCTAGTTTCCCTAGTGCCTCTTCTTAATTGTCTTGGTGGTGTTTGGGTCATATCTTCCCTGACAGGTGATGAAATATTGCTAGAATCAATAGATTCAGTGGACTCTTCTACTGGTATTTCCAGTTCCATCTGTTTCATTGGAAACTTGTGTAGTTTCTTCATTATTCTGATCACTTGTTAGATGTGAATCAACTGATCTATCTGAATCATGAATTTGTCCGTGTTCAGATTCAATTGAGAGTTCTTTGTGATCAATGTTTTCCATATGCTTACAGAAGAAATCATTTGTGATTTGAGTTCTCTCTGCATCTGCTGTTGGCATTTGCTTTTCTTGTTTAAATGGAAATATTTGTTCCTGAAAAATTACATCCCTAGAGATGATGATTTTCCTTTCTTCCCGATCGTAGAGCTTATATCCCTTCACATTGGGTGGATACCCCAGGAACACACACTCTTTGGATCTGTGATCAAATTTAGATCTATTCACTGTGTTTACATACACATGACACAGACATCCAAAAATCTTCATTCTTGTGTAATCAGGTGATGATTTATACACAAGTTCATATGGTGTTTTGTTCTGCAATTTAGCAGATGGAACTCTATTTATTATATAAGAAGCTGTTAATACAGCTTCCCCCCAGAACTTGAGTGGCATGGATGCATTGATCATGATTGCTCTAGCCACATTCAACAGGTGTTGGTGTTTTCTTTCTACCACATCATTTTGTTGAGGTGTATAGGGACATGATTTTTGATGAATCATTCCCTTTCTTGCAATATATTCAGGCATGTGAAATTCCATGCCATTATCAGTTCTTAGTTTCTTAATCTTGACTTCAAATTGTCTTTCTAGAAACTCCATGAACTGTATTAATGTATTTTTCACATCTGACTTATATTTGATCAGATGGATCCATGTCATCCTACTATAATCATCTACAACAGTTAAGAAATATGTTTGATGACCAATGGTAGGTGTAGAAAATGGTCCCCATAAATCACAATGAAGCAGTTCAAATGCATATTTAGAAACAGTAGAGCTTTTGGGAAAAGAAAATCTTCTTTGCATTGCTTTAGGACAAACAGTACAATGAATGTGCTCCTTGTTTACTACAAAAGGTCAGATGGGATCTATAAGAGAAAGCCTCTCTAAAGGAGCATGCCCCATTCTACAATGCCACAAAAGGTTGTGAACTTCAACAGTTCCAACTTTAGGTTTTAAATTAAAACTACTAGCTTCTCTGCATTCCTCATTCTTCAAGTAGTACAGCCCTCTCACTTGATCAATCAGACCAATCTTTCTGCAGGAACCTCTCAAGTTTCTCTGCAAAATGCAACATTCTTTTTTATCAAAAATGAAGCATAAATCATTATCTATAGTGGCCTTACTTACATAGATTATGTTCAATCTGAAAGTAGGCACACAAAGCACATCTTTAAAAATGAGATTCTCATGTATACTTATATCTCCTGTACATAAAATGTTTGCAGTGTCTTGAGTAGGCAATTTTACTGTAGAATTCATCATTTTAATGTTTCCAGTTAGCAGAGATTTATCATATACAACATGATCTGTTGCTCCAGAATCAATAATCCACTTAGTGGAATAAGAATTTTTGTTTTGAAAAATAAAATTCATACCAGTATCATTGCCTTCAGTGATTGGAGTGGATGTTTCTCCCTCTCTTGACTTCTTCTTCTTGTGTTCTTCAGCCATTTCAAGCAACTGTTGAACCAGCTCATCAGTGAGCCCAATCTTCTTCTCAGCAGTGAAGTTGGCAACTCTCTTGCCATTGTTCTTTTCTGGATAACCATGGATTTTGTAACAGGTCTCAATAGTGTGACCTGGTTTCTCACAGTTAGTGCAGAAGCGGCATTTCTCAGTTGAGTGCCCAGATTTCTTGCACTTACTGCAGTACTGTGAAGACTTGTTGTCTTTTTTCTTGAATGCAACTGCAAGTGCTGTGGAGTCAATCTCTTGATCAACCTGAATCTTAGCATTCTATCATAGAATAAACTCTATCCATACTTGGAATTGGATCCATGAAAATGATGTGTCCTCTCACAGCTTCAAATGAATCATTAAGACCCATTAGAAACTTGAACACTTTCATTTTATCAAAATGGAATTCCAAGTGTCTAGAGATGTCACAGAGACAAGCTCCACACTCACAGACAGGAGTTGGATTATAGTTATCCAGTTCTTCCCACATTCCACTCAGTTTAGTGAAGTAGTCAGAAACAATCATGTTTTCTTGCTTAAGCTTGCTTAGCTCTTGTTGGATCTTAAAGACTCTCACATCCTCTGGTTACTCATATCTGATTTTGAGCTTATCCCATATCCCTTTTGGTGAATCCACATAGAGAATGGTGCTCTTAATCTCAGGAGAAACAGATTGTAAGAGCCAAGATCTCACAAGAGTGTTGCATCTTTTCCATGCTTTCATCTCTTGGATGTTAGCTTCTGGTGGCCTTATTACAGTCCCATCCACAAACCCCAATTTGTTCTTGATAGCAAGTGAAATATTCATCTCTTTGGACCACATATGATAGTTGGTTCCATTTAAGAGAGTTGCCACTGCACCAGGAGTTGCATTATCTGCAGAGGTGAGGAAATAGGGACTGTAAGGGTCCTCATGGTCCAAGAACGGAGCAGGTGGTGCAACCTGATCTTGGTCAGCCATATCTTTAAAAAAAAGTTCAGAAAAACAGAGATTTTTGAGTATTAAAATGCAGAAATTGAAAGAACATAACTACTTAAAGCTGCTTAATAATGGTGACCAAGGAAAAATGAACTTAAGTTAAAACCTAGGCTCTGGTACCATATCAGAAAGCAAGCAGTAAGAGCGTGAAGACATTATACTCAATTTGAGTTGTTTTGATTGAAGAATTTCTGAATAACTTTACAAGAACAATGCTAAGCTATTTATAGAGGCTAATCTATGCTATACAAGACATAAATCTAAACAAATAAGACAAGTTGAATGATCTCTTGTGATCTCTGGTTCAAAGACTCAAGACAATCTCTGTTCTGTCACTTTCAGGGCTCCAATCTCTATTTACAGCTCATGTCCTAATTCTGCAGAAGAAGGTTGTAAGTTGAAAACTCCCGCTCGACTTTGTTGGATCTCATGTGTGTCCGAATTCGTGTTCCAAGAATTCTTCTCAACTTGGTTCGTCTGTCTGTGATTCTTCTTATTTCTTCTTTGCCCCTTCTTTCTTCTTTTCTCACTTTGATTCACATAACTATCCAAGTTCCAATAGTGTCCATTTGCACGATTATATTGGACCAATTCTCATGTGGCTAATCTATAATTTCAATGGGGTGACAGATTTGGTGTCTTGGTTTGCTCAGATTCGTGCCACAACAAACAAGGTGGAGTTGGAGTATTTTCTGTGCTCTTGTTGGAAGTTTATGGAATAAAGTCATTCATGACAGCACTGGCTTTGACGCTCAAGTGTCTGTGGCTTACGTGCACAGATTTTTGGCTGGTTTCACTCTGCACAGGTTGTATATTCTCAGCCTAGGCCACCTGAAATTGCATCATGCTACTGATTGTGAAGGTTTTTGGCAGGTTATGACTCTGCACGGGCTGTATATTCTATGCACATGCATGCTCTTTTTGTATAATCGTTCTTTTCCAATAAATTCTCTTTCGTGTAAAACAGTTGCCTTTTTTCTTTGTTCAAGTTACTTATGTTGTACTAGAACATATGTTTGATTGTATGCTTGGATTTTGTGGAGTTTTATTCTCAAACTCAGGTCCATTGAACAGTACTAAGTGTGCGTGCCTTGTTTTATAAATTTGTGGAAAAAAGAATAAAAAAACATTGAAACAGTTTAGTTTCTGTATAAGATAAACTGATTCCTCAAAATTTTAAAAAGCTACTGCTGATTGTGAAGGTACAAAATGTTAAAATCCACCTGTTGAAGAAAGATTGGCTGAGAGTGGCCACGGCATGCTTGAACAAGAACAGGCTCTGAAGCATGAACAAGAAGATTCTCTCCCCTCAGAGCAAATCCTTAATGGCTCCTTAATAACCGAATCAATTTCTAATGTTTCTTTCATAATAGGTGTTGTGGAAACCGTCGATGAATAACAACAACGAACTCTTCCAATCAAACGCGAACAAACAACACTAACTAGCTCTAGGAACTGGTAATTGAATTTGCAGAAAACAGAAAAGGAAATGGCAAGGATTTTACGTGGTTCGATCGTAAAGATCTACGTCCACGGGAGGAAGATGATGATCTTATTGAGGTGTGATTCAACTCCAATACAACAAGCAACAATGAAGATTTCTCCTTGCCCAGTTGCAGAACTCTTAGCTACCTAACCAATACAGATTACAAGTATCTAAAACAATGAATAAATCTAACAAAGAATAGAGGAAACAGAGTTGCTGCAGTAACCGTTCTTCTTTTCTGAAGCCAGCTTATATGGATTGCTGGAATGAGTGGCGTGCAGAATAAGCTAGCAAGTTAGTTTTGGCAGTTAGCTTGCCAGCTAGCTCCTTATCTTCTTGCTTCTAATCTCCTCCATTCAATCTCCAAATCAATCCTAGCCCTTACTTGTTGAGATGAGAATTTAAGCTAATACTCCTCACAATTCTCCACCTTAGCTTAAGATCTTTCATGCACCTCCATCCTGCTCCCTTTCTATGGCTAGAGCACCACCAGTTTTGCTCCTTAAAAGTCTAGAGCATCACCCTTGCTCCTGTTTGTCTAAGTAGACTACTGAGCTCCCACATTCACCAACTCTGCACACAGCTGAAACTTAGCAACAAGAAGTGGCTTGGTTAAGTTGTCTGCAGCATTGATTGAGGTGTGTATCTTCTTGACCTGAACAACCCCTTTCTCTATGATGTCCCTGATGAAATATAACCTCACATCTATGTGCTTGGTTGTCTCATGGTAGGCTTGATGTTTAGCCAACTGAAGAGCACTTTGATTGTCACAGAAAACTGTAACACCATCTTGAATAATTCCCAGTTCACTTAACAAAACTCCTTCAGTTATTGCCATAAAATTCTGCTTCTGTAGTTGAGAGAGCTACCACTGATTGTTGAGAAGCTTTCCAACTAATAGTTGTTCCATACAGAGTGAAGACAAAGCCTGTGACAGACTTTCTTGTATCAACATTTGAAGCAAAATCTGCATCCACAAAGCCTTGAAGTGGTTGGCTTGTATCCTTGCAGATTTCAAACCTCAATCCATAATCCTTTGTTGCCTTGATGTACCTGAACACCTTCTTTACAGCTTCCCAATGAAACCTCCCTGGATTGCTCATGAATCTACTTATCATGCTCATTGCAAATCCCAAATCAGGTCTGCAGCATATCATAGCATACATTATGCTACCTACTGCACTAGCATAAGGAATTTTGCTCATTCTGTAGGCTTCATGCTGATTTGAGGGGCATTGTCTTACAGACAATTTTACACCTGGATTGAGAGGGACACTAGTGACTTTAGCTTGATTCATGTTGAATCTTGCTAACACTTTTGACAGATAGCCAGTCTGTGAAAGATACAGCACACCATTTGTTCTATCTCTGCTAATGTCCATTCCCAGAATCCTCTTAGCATATCCCATATCTTTCATTTCAAACTCTATACCCAAAATCCTCTTCAACTTATCAATCTCAGTAGCACAACTCCCAGCAATTAAAATGTCATCCACATATAGCAACAAACATATAGCAACAAATAAGTACAGTTCTCTTGAGAAATGTTCTTGAAGTATATGCAACTATCATATTTACTTTTAATGAGACTGATAGAAGACATAAACTCATCAAACCTTTTATACCATTGCCTGGGGCTTTGCTTTAAGCCATAGAGAGATCTCTTGAGAAGACAAGCTTTTCTGTCAGCTCCATCAACATGAACTCCTTCTGGTATTTTCATGTATATGGTTTCCTCCAAGACTCCATGTAAAAAGGCTGTCTTCACATCCATTTGTATTGAAGAATGAGATTTCTCTGAGTGACCAAAGATAGAAGAATCCTGATTGATACATGCTTTACCACAGGAGAGAAAATCTCATTATAATCAATCCCTTCCTTCTGAGAGTATCATTTTGCCACTAATCTGGCCTTATACCTAATACCATTTGCTGCTGTTGGTTCAGGCTTCTTCTTAAAAATCCACTTGCATCCTACAGTCTTGTGGTTCTTAGGTAGATTTACTATATCCCAGGTACCATTTTTCTCCAGAGATAACAATTCCTCTAAAATAGCTACCAGCCATTGTTCCTTCTCTTTACAGGCTATTGCTTCCCCATACTTACTTGGCTCTGAGTGTAGTAGTTCCTCAGCTACTGTGAGTGCATGAGATACACAGTAAGTCTTGTTAACTCTCCCAAAACCAAGCATATCTGGAGCTTGTCTATTCTCCCTTTTCTGTCTATCTTTTAGTAGTTGATAAGATGAGACATCAGCTTCCTCTCCCTCCTCTAGGTTCTTCATCTGAACTAGAAGCCACCTGTGTTGAGGTCTCACCTTTCTCCACCTGAAACTGATCACTAAAAGACAGAGGTGAAGATTCCATTTGTAATTTTATCACCTGCTTGTTAGGCTTCAATGGCATGTGCTTCTCATTAAAGGTCACATCCCTACTTATAATGCACTTGTGCTGCTCCAAGTTCCATAACTTGTATCCTTTTACTCCCTTAGGATATCCCAGGAACACACACTTGATAGCCCTGGCATCCAGCTTATCCTGCTTTATATGAGCCAATGCAAGACATCCGAACACTTTAAGATTATCATATTTGCATACATGACCAGACCAGACTTCTTGAGGTGTTTTGAAGTTCAGAGGTGATGATGGACTTCTATTGATCAAGTATACTGCAGTAGTTGCAGCCTCACCCCGAAAACCTTTACTCAAACCTGAGCTAGATAACATACACCTGACTCTCTCAAGAATTGTTCTATTATACCTCTCAGCAACTCCATTTTGTTGAGGAGTGCCTGGAACTGTCTTGTGTCTTATGATCCCTTTTGTCCTGCAGTACTCATTAAACTCTGAAGAGAGAAATTCCAGACCATTATCAGTCCTGAAGTGCTTAATTCTTCTCTCAGTTTGGTTTTCTACTTCAATGGACCACTGTCTAAACTTCTCAAAGGCTTCATCCTTAGACTTGAGAATTATAATCCAAACTTTCCTTGAGTAATCATCAATAATTGACATGAAGTATCTTCCACCACTTAAGGTTTGTGTCCTTGATGGACCCCAAAGATCAGAATGTAAGTAATCTAGAGGGCCTTTAGTAGTGTGTCTTGCAGTGTCAAAATTGGTTTTGTGAGCTTTGCCTAACACACAGTCTTCACAAAATTCTAAGTGAGAAATCTTGTCTCCTCCCAGAAGATTTTGTTTGGCTAGCTCCCTTAAACCTTTCTCACTCAAATGGCTCATTCTCTCATGCCATAATTGAGTTTTATCATCTTTGTTTACTGCACTTACAGAGCCCAAAACTGTGCTTCCTAAGAGATAGTACAAGCCATTCTTCTTCTCTCCTTTAAGCATGACTTTACCATTCCTCTTAGCAGTCATAACACCACCCTCAGTCTCAATCTTACATCCTAAACCATCCAACATTCCAAGTGATATAAGATTTCTTCTCAATGAAGGTATGTATCTAACATTAGTCAGAGTTCTAATAGCTCCATCATGCATCTTAAACTGTATATCACCATGTCCTGTAACTGTGCATGCATAATCATTACCAACTGTAATACCACCCTCAGTCTCAATCTTACATCCTAAACCATCCAACATTCCAAGTGATATAAGATTTCTTCTCAATGAAGGTATGTATCTAACATTAGTCAGAGTTCTAATAGCTCCATCATGCATCTTAAACTGTATATCACCATGTCCTGTAACTGTGCATGCATAATCATTACCAAGCAACACTGATCCACCATCCTCATATGTTAAATTCATAAACAACTCCTTAACAGGTGTCATATGGAAAGTACACCCTGAATCTAGTACCCAAAGATTACTTGATTTAGATTCAGATACAGTGAGTACCTCAGCATCATTGTGGTTCTCTGAGGCTTGTGCAAGATCAGCACTCTGAGTGTTGGTGTTTGGATTTAATGTGCCTGCCTTCTTAGCCTTCTTGTAAGCAAAGCATTGCTTCTTGAGATGACCAGGTTTTTGACAATAGAAGCAGGTCCTATTCTCATTCCTGGAAGTACTTGGCAGTGAGTTATCTGCTTTGCGCCCTTGGAACCTTCCTTTGCCTTTTTCTTGAGGCTTCTTTCCCCAATTTCCTCTTGCTGTAAGGCCTTCTGCAGAAGAATCATCTTGGGAGATACCAGGTTTCTTGAGCTCCTTTTGCTTGAGCGCCTTCTCTACATCGTCCAATGTGATAGCATCACTTTTAGATGTCACAAGAGCATCGATGAAACCTTCGTACTGCTTTGGTAATGCATTCAACACCATTGGCGCCTTATCATCATCAGCTAGCTTCACTCCTGTTGCAACCAGGTCCGTGCAAATCTTCTTGAATGTGGCTAACTGCTCCATGACTGGCCTGTCATTAGTGAACTTGAATGCAAACAACTTCTGCTTCAAGTAAAGCTTGCTTGCAGTAGTCTTCACATTGAAGATTCCTTATAGTTTCTCCCATACAGCCTTCGCAGTGGTTTCTTCTGTAAGGTGACGCAGAGTTTCATCACTTATTGACAAAACCAGGGCACTGAATGCCTTCTTCTCCGTTGCAGCTTTCTCCTCTGTCGAAACCTTCGCATCATAGACCTTATCACCTTGCAAAGCTGCATCAGCACCTTGTTGCTGTAACAACGCCTTCATCTTCATTTTCCACAAACCAAAATCCACCTTATCTGATAGCTTCTCCACCTGGAAACTAGTAGTGGACGTCATCACGAAATAGATCGAGAAATCGAGTTGTAGAAATCACCGAACACAAGCTTCCTGGCTTCTCACAGACGGTGCCACTTGTTGTGGAAACCGTCGATGAATAACAACAACGAACTCTTCCAATCAAACGCGAACAAACAACACTAACTAGCTCTAGGAACTGGTAATCGAATTTGCAGAAAACAGAAAAGGAAATGGCAAGAATTTTACGTGGTTCGATCGTAAAGATCTACGTCCACGGGAGTAAGATGATGATCTTATTTTGGTGTGATTCAACTACAATACAACAAGCAACAATGGAGATTTCTCCTTGCTAGTTGCAGAACTCTTAGCTACCTAACCAATACAGATTACAAGTATCTAAAACAATGAATGAATCTAACAAAGAATAGAGGAAACAGAGCTGCTGCAGTAACCGTTCTTCTTCTCTGAAGCCAGCTTATATGGATTGCTGGAATGAGTGGCGTGGAGAATAAGCTAGCAAGTTAGTTTTGGCAGTTAGCTTGCCAGCTAGCTCCTTATCTTCTTGCTTCTAATCTCCTCCATTCAATCTCCAAATCAATCCTAGCTAGCCCTTACTTGTTGAGATGAGAACTTAAGCTAATACTCCTCACAATAGGTTAATATCGGTTTATGGAATGTTCAATATTTCCATGTATAATGCCTAATGTATACTTTATAAAGGGATAATGCTAGTTGTTGAAATAAACATACGTGGAATATCTAATGGTTGTTCTTGATATGTCTTATGGTTCCTTCTTTTAAGGAGTTAATATTTGTTCATATGAAAGTTAATTGTTTTTACGGGTATTTGAGTTCACTACCCCCCCCCCCCCCCAATTTAGAAAGGATATTATATGTTTTAATGCCTAGACCCCCAATGTTACATCATCTAGCGTCAAATGTTTCATATTAAAAGTTAATTTCAAAAATTCTTTTAAAAACCACCTAATTACCATCCGAAACTAAATCAGATTCAACTAAACAACCTAATTACCATCCGTTATTAACTCAAATTGTCGAAACCACCAAATTACCATCCGAAACAAAATGAAAATCGATCAAAATAAGTAATCACCGTCCGAAACTAAATGAAAATCAATGACACCAACTAATCTCCATCTAAAACTAAATAACCATTCGAAAGTAAACGAAATTCGATCAAAATAAGTAATCACCATCCGAAACTAGAAGAAATTCAATCAAAATAAGTAATCACCATCCGAAACTAAATGAAAATCAATCAACAGACTAAACTCCATCCAAAACTAAATAACCACCCGAAACTAAATGAAATTCGATCAAAATAAGTAATCACCAAACGAAACTAAATGAAAATCGATGATACCAACTAATCTCCATTTGAAACTTAACCACCATCCAAAACTAAATTAAAAATGATCAAAATAGGTAATCACCATACAAAACTAAAGGAAAATCGATGAGACCAACTAATCTCCATGTGAAACTAAACCACCATTCGAAACTAATTAAAAATTGATCAACCCACGAATTATCATCCTTAACTAAATAAAAAATGATCAAAATAAGTAATCACCATACGAAACTAATTGAAAATCGATGATAGCATCTAATCTCCATTCGAAACCAAACCACCATCCGAAACTAAATGAAAATTGATCAAACCAACTAATGACGATCCTAAACTAAATGAAAAATGATCAAAAAAAGTAATCACCATACGAAACTAAATGAAAATCGATGAGACCAACTAATCTCCATGCGAAACTAAATCACCCTCCAAAATCAAATGAAAAATGCTCAAAATAAGTAATCACCATAGGAAACTAAATGAAAAATAATCAAATAAGTTAATCACCTTACGAAACTAAATGAAAATCGATGAGACCAACTAATCTCCTTCTGAAACTAAATGAAAATTGACCAAACCAACTAATAATGATCCGAAACTAAATGAAAAATGAACAAAATAAGTAATCACCATACGAAACTAAATGAAAAATGATCAAAATAAGTAATAACCATATGAAACTATATGAAAATCGATGACACCAACTAATCTCCATCCGAAACTAAATCACCATCCGAAACTAAATGAAAATTGATCAAACCAACTAATAACGATATGAAACAAAATGAAAAATGATTAAAATAAGTAATCACCATATGAAACTAAATGAAAATCGATGACACCAACTAATCTCCATGCGAAACTAAACCAGCATCGAAACTAAATTAAAATTGATCAAAGCAACTAATAACGATCCTAAACTAAATGAAAAATGATCAAAATAATTAATCACCATACAAAACTAAATGAAAATCGATGAGACCAACTAATCTCCATCCAAAACTAAACCACCATCCGACTAAATGAAAATTGATCAAACCAACTAATAACGATCCTAAACTAAATGAAAAATGATCAAAATGAATAATCACCATATGAAATTAAATGAAAATCAATGACACCAACTAATCTCCATCCGAAGCTAAATGAAAATGGATCAAACCAAGTAATAATCATACGAAACTAAATGAAAAATGATCAAAATAACTAATAACGATCCGATACTAAATGAAAATTGATCAAACCAAGGAATAACCATCCTAAACTAAATGAAAAATGATCAAAATAAGTAATCACCATACGAAACTAAATGAAAATCAATGACACCAACTAATCTCCATACGAAACTAACCACCATGCGAAAACTAAATAAAAATTGATCAAACCAACTAATAACGATCCTAAACTAAATGAAAAATGATCAAAATAAGTAATCACCCTACGAAACTAAATGAAAGTCGATGACACCAACTAATCTCCATCCGAAACTAAACCACCATCCAAAACTATATGAAAATTGATCAAACCAACTAATAACGATCCTAAACTAAATAAAAAATAATTAAAATAAGTAACCACCATACGAAACTAAATGAAAATCGATGAGACCAATTAATCTCCATCCAAAACTAAACCACCATCCTAAACTAAATGAAAAATGATCAAACCATAACGATCCTAAACTAAATAGAAAATGATCAAAATAAGTAATCACCACACATAACTAATTGAAAATCGATGAGTCCAAGTAATCTCCATGCGAAACTAAACCACCATCCGAAACTAAATGAAAATTGATCAAACCAACTAATAACCATCCTAAACTAAATGAAAAATGATCAAAATAAGTAATCACCATACGAAACTAAATGAAAATCGATGATACCATCTAATCTCCATCCGAAACTAAATGAAAATTGATCAAACCAACTAGTGACGATCCTAAACTAAATGAAAGATGAGCAAAATAAGTAATCACCATACGAAACTAAATAAAAATCGATGAGACCAACTAGTCTCCATGCGAATCTAAACCACCCTCCGAAACTAAATAAAAAACGATCAAAATAACTAATCACCATACGAAACTAAATGAAAAATGATCAAAATAAGTAATCACCTTACGAAACTAAATAAAAATCGATGAGATCAACTAATCTCCATCCGAAACTAAATGAAAATTGATCAAACCAACTAATAACGATCCGAAACTAAATGAAAAATGATCAAAATAAGTAATCACCATACAAAACTAAATGAAAAATGATCAAAATAAGTAATAACCATACGAAACTATATGAAATCGATGACACCAACTAATCTCCATGCGAAACTAAACCAGCATCCAAAACTAAATGAAAATTGATCAAAGCAACTAATAACGATCCTAAACTAAATGAAAAATGATCAAAATAAGTAATCACCATACGAAATTAAATGAAAATTGATGAGACCAAATAATCTCCATCCGAGACTAAACCACCATCCGACTAAATGAAAATTGATCAAACCAACTAAAACGATCCTAAACTAAATGAAAAATGATCAAAATAAGTAATCACCATACGAAACTAAATGAAAATCGATAAGACCAACTAATCTCCATCTGAAACTAAACCATCATCCTAAACTAAATGTAAAATGATCAAACCAACTAATAACGATCCTAAACTAAATGAAAAATGATAAATATGAAAGTATATATGTCCTAGAGACAACCAACCTTCAGGGCGATATGTACTTTACCGCATTGAGCTTATTGGTATTTATTTATGTTACATTTATTTAAGCATACATATATACAATTGGCATTACATTTACTGAATAGATTATTTGGTTGTTTGAATTATTCTGTAAGATGTTCCCAAGGACTAAAGATAATCACCAAGTTACAAGTTAGTGGGAGCTTGCGTGTCAGAACTTAAGTCCTAAAATTAGCCACTAGTTGATGGTCATTGAGATATGGGATATCAATGATGCGATAGAGACTAGCAAGTGTTGCATCAGATCCTTTGAGGATGTAGTAGTTCTCACTGCTGCGAATAGCTTGGTTATTCATGATGGACACATGGACACTTTGGAGAGTGTTGGCATACCCAGCCGAGAAACCATAAATTCTATTTAAGTGTCTATGGGAGTATCGGATTGTAGGGTGATGTAATAGTCCTCAGACTTGAGGTCAATACTACATCATATGTGGAATAATATACTTTGACCATGCGCAACGCTTGCACTCTTAAAGTAGGGGTAGATACGGCATGCGTTGGGTATATTAGGAAGCATATGGTGTGAGTGATTGAACCAAGATCAGGATTCATTCCTCCGAATAGATTCAAGGAGAGAATACTCTACATCTCATATTTAGTGCGATCATTAGTCAGTGGCCACTGCAAATATATGTCAAAATGGTGTTTGGACATAATCATCTAGATCGACTAAGAAGATTGAGAGACAATGGATGAGTTATTGGAATAGACACTAATCCATATTCTAGACTCATTCGAGTATTTGAGAATGAAAGGACCGTATCATCAAAGTACTCTACATCACAGGCAGTTTGTATCTCCTCAACAAACGTTCTTTACATATTAGTATTGTCTAGTGACGATTGTCTAGGAATATTTACTGAGACCTTGATTTGATCATTGCCTAATATGTGAGGGCCTATGGGTCATATACAACTAGGTGATAATTCTCCCGATTAAGCATTAGGGTAAATTAAATGTCAATTGGATTGATAAGATTTGATTTACTATTGTCTATGACATTTCATTTAATGAAAATCATTAATTAAGTTAAAATTGGATTTATGACTTAATTACTATATTAAATAAAATATCAATTGGATTGATAAATATTTAATTTAATATTGTTGAGAATGTTCTATTTGATAGAATTAATTAATTAAGTTGAATTGAATTCAATGTAATTAATTAATTTATACTTTTAGAAAGTAAATTAATTAAATTAAATTTAATTAAAAAAAATAATTAGATTAAATTGAATTTAATTAATTAAAGTTAGAATGTGCATTTGAACCAATTTAGAATGAGGTTCAAATGTTAAAAGCCCAAAAGAAAAGGATCGATAGTAGTGGGTTTCGAACCCAAGACCTCCAGCTCATTAACTAGCATACCAGCCGACTGGGCCAGGCCCATGTAAATTAGTTTATGCGTTTTATACAAATATATCCATCACAATGCGGCTGACATCAGACAGTTTGAGCTCTCATTCTCTCTAGGGTTTCTACACGGTTATATTCGTTCTAATTTCTTTATTTTCTTCTTTGATTAATTCTCTTTTATTATTATCTTTGAGATTTATTGTTTTGCTTAATGTAGATTTTGAATATGGATTTCCTAGCATCCATGGAGAATTCATCAACGAAGAATCGCACTACGTTTGACTTGATCCTGAGGGTACGTGGGCAGCTTGGAATTGTTCTGAGTTCAGTCAGATTATTTAGAAGATCATTAATTGTTCTTTGAAGAACAAATTTATGTAATGGAAGCTGGAAGCTGGATAACGGGTACGTTATTTATATGGAGCATGTTAAATAATCATTCAATCTACGATCCATGTAGGAAAATTTTCGAATTCCGTTGCTATAACCTTAGAGGTAATTTCCTACAATTACTAACCAAATATAAGTAATCGCCATACGAAACTAAATCAAAATCAGTGATACCAACTAATCTCCATCCGAAACTAAACCACCATCCAAAACTAAATGAAAAATTATCATAAATAAGTAATCAAGATACGAAACTAAATGAAAATCGAAGAGACCAACTAATCTCCATGCGAAACTAAACCACCATCCGAAACTAAATGAAAACTGATCAAACCAAGGAATAACCATCCTAAACTAAATGAAAAATGAGCAAAATAAGTAGTCACCATACAAAACTAAATGAAAATCGATGATATCATCTAATCTCCATCCGAAACTAAACCACCATCCAAAACTATGAAAAATGATCAAAATAAGTAATCACCATACGAAACTAAATGAAAATGGATGAGACCAACTAATCTCAATGTGAAACTAAACCAATAATGATCCGAAACTAATGAAAAATGATCAAAATATGTACTCACCATACGAAACTAAAAAATGAAAATCGATGAGGCCAACTAATCTCCATCCGAAACTAAACCACCATCCGAAACTAAATGAAAATTGATCAAACCAAGTAATAACCATACGAAACTAAATGAATAATGATCAAAATAACTAATAACAATCCGAAACTAAGCCACCATCCGAAACTAAATGAAAATTGATCAAACCAAATAATAACCATCCTAAACTAAATGAAAAATGATCAAAATAAGTAATCACCATACGAAACTAAGTGAAAATCGATGAGACAACGAATCTCCATCCGAAACTAAATGAAAATTGATCAAACCAACTAATAACCATCCTAAACTAAATGGAAAATGATCAAAATATGTAATCACCATACGAAACTAAGTGAAAATCGATGCGACCCACTAATCTCCATCTCAAACAAAACCACCATCCGAAACTAAATGAAAATTAATCAGACCAAGTAATAACGATCCTAAACTAAATGAAAAATGATCAAAATAAGTAATCACCATATGAAACTAAATGAAAATCGATGATACCAACTAATTTCGATCCGAAACTAAATGAAAATTGATCAAACCAACTAATAACGGTCCTATACTAAATGGAAAATAATCAAAACAAGTAATCACCATACGAAATTAATGAAAATCAATGAGACCAACTAATCTCCATCCGAAACTAAACAAATGAAAATTAATCAGACCAAGTAATAACGATCCTAAACTAAATGAAAAATGAACAAAATAAGTAATCACCATATGAAACTAAATGAAAATCGATGAGACCAACTAATCTCCATCCGAAACTAAATGAAAATTGATCAAACCAACTAATAACGATTCTAAACTAAATGAAAAATGATCAAAACAAGTAATCACCATACGAAACTAAATCAAAATCGATGAACACCAACTAATCTCTATGTTAAACTAAACCACCATCATAAACTAAATGAAAATTGATCAAACCAAGTAATAACCATCCGAAACGAAATGAAAAATGATCAAAATAAGTAATCACCATACGAAACTAAATGAAAATCGATGAGACCAACTAATATCCATCCGAAACTAAACCACCATCCTAAACTAAATGAAAAATGATCAAACCAAGTAATAACCATCCGAAAATAAATGAAAAATGATCAAAATAAGTAATCACCATACGAAACTAAATTAAAATCGATGAGACCAACTAATCTCCATCCGAAACTAAACCACCATCCGAAAGTAAATGAAAATTGATCAAAGCAACTAATAACGATCCTAAACTAAATGGAAAATGATCAAAATAAGTAATCACCATACGAAATTAAATGAAATTCGATGAGACCAACTAATCTCCATCTGAAACTAAACCACCATCCGAAACTAAATGAAAATTGATCAAACCAAGTAATAACGATCCTAAACTAAATGAAAATTGTTCAAAACAAGTAATCACCATACGAAACTAAATGAAAATCGATGACACCAACTATAATCTCCATGTTAAACTAAACCACTATCCGAAACTAAATGAAAATTGATCAAACCAAGTGATAACCATTCGAAACTAAATGAAAAATGATCAAAATATGCAATCGCCATACGAAACTAAATGAAAATAGAAAATAAATGAAAAATGATCAAAATAAGTAATCACCTAAACTAAATGAAAATTGATGACACCAACTAATCTCCATCCAAAATTAAATAAAATTGATGACACCAACTAATCTCCATCCGAAACTAAATGAAAAGTGATGACACCAACTAATCTCCACGCGAAACTAAACCACCATCCAAACTAATTTAAAGTGGATCAAATCAAGTAAAAACCACCCGAAACTAAATGAAAAAGTGATCAAAATAACTAATCTCCATCCGAAACTAAATGAAAACTGATGACACGAACTAAGCACTATCTGAAACAGAAAACTCATGTTTATATCAATGTTATAGTATTCGGTATTGAATGTTTCACTTTTCCCTGATAAATGTTTGTCAATATCATATTGTAAGCTCTTATTGACGATTCTAGTATCTTATTACATACAAAATGTTCTTTCATCTGCAGTCAAATGTTTAAATTATTCCCCATCAATGTTATATAAAAAAAACTCGAAGGTTGTAATATTTTACTGTAAAATGTTTCAACTCTTTGACTTCAATTTATATTTTAGTGTAAAATGTTTCAACACTATGACCATCCGAAAATAAATCAAATTCAATCAAACCAACTAATTACCATATGAAGCTAACTCAAAATCACCGAAAACCACCTAATTGCCATCCGAAATTAAATCAAATTTGAGGAAACAAACTAATTATCATCTAAAACTAATGAAACTAAGTTTTAGAATGAAACATTTGACGTTACATGATGTAACATTGGGGGTCTTGAACTCAAACATTTAATATTATTATAAAATCCTAGGGGGGTTTGGTGAACTCAAAACACCCTTAAAAATGATGACAAGTACCTCCAATTTCTACGGTATTAATTAGATAGTAAAGATTTATGATGGAGTGCAAGTGCAATTAAGCAATGGTTGTGAGTGTTGAACTGAAACATTAAATACAATCCATTTAAACATTGGAAGATTAGCATACATTTAACACTGAAAATAGAAACCCTTATACATGTCACGAACAAACATTTGACACAACATGGTGTAACACGGAGTGTCTATTGTTGAAACATTTGAGACAATATGATGTGACACTGGGGAATAATTTTAAGCTACAATCTTTCTCAGTTTCCTAACTTGCAACTTAGGATACACTAAAAGACTCATAAATAGAACAAGAAAAAATTTCATTGAAAATGGAATGTAGCTACTTCTTTACATTTTCTGAATGGTAGATGTTGTTATCGAGTGAACAACATACACATATTATGAACATTACAAGGTAAAATATTCATCAAACAAACAATATAAGAATCCTGAATCTAATTCACAAACAACTATAACTAAAACATTAGACAGTCAGCCAAACTAAAAAGCTTTCTCATCTTTAACACAAAGTACAGTAAGCTAACATAAATCAAAACTACAGAAAATTACCTGTTCTAATTCTATACACCGTCTTAGCGTCTTACAACATGATTTTCATCGCACATGTAGAGTGCATCTCAAGCATCATGAGCCGATCATGAGCCGATCCATGAGATGACTAATCTCCGACGGTACGGCATTTATCGGTGGTACGGCGGCGAGCGGTGGAGCTGTAGAGGCATGGTTGGCCGTGATGGAAACTAATTCAAATTAGAAAAGGTAAAAGGTATGTTAAACAGTAAATCGAAGAAGGTTTATCTACAGAACTGAATCGAAGTAAAAAACCTCGCCCTGGAAGGCTGGAACAAAGAAGAAGATGAGTCGCCGATGGAAGAAGAACAGAGTTGAAGTCTCTCGACTGCTAAAACTGGAAGAGAATGGAAGAAAGAAAGTTGAAAACTGCGTTGTCTGAAACTATTGGATCAATGTCTTTTACCACCTTCAACAGTTCTAACGGTAAATCTGCTGGATCCAGCTCTAGGCACCCTTCTTGAGCATCTTGGGATTCTTGGCTAGTAAGCATGTGGTGCAGGACCCGATGAGAAAACCGGAACATCTTGGGATTCTTGGCCAGTAAGCACACGGTGTGGGACCCCATGAGAAAACCAGAACATCTCTACCTTTGGCACTCTCCTGATGGCCTGTGGATCCAAATTAGGGCGGAATATGGTCTTGAAACCTGCCACCTTCACAAGGGGACCAACAGATATACCTTGTTCCTCGTTATATTTATAAAGTACCATTACCATGTCGTACTTGTATACGTCGTCCCTAGGCCTGATCATGTCCCATTCCGAGGACCAATTTTTATAGAGTATCCAAACATCATCCTCCTGGGGGGGGGGGGGGGGTATATTAGAACAGTACCTCGCACGCCTTTAGACCAATTGATCTTCTGAGAGAACACATGCAATCATAAATTCTCCACATGGAAGCCGGAGCTCACCCAGTCCATTGTACTGAACTCACTGTTGGTTTTAGAGTTAAGCCAGCTCATTCTCACCTTAAATTGCTTCCTAGCAATCATCTTGTGGATGAGACCATACAAAAGCAGCATGCCGTCATTATCATCATAAACAGACCAAACCTCGTCGTCTCCGAAAGACATTTGATTTGAGTTCTATAATTCTCCAAAAGTAAACACCTGCCAACAACATCAGGCAACATTCATCCTGGAGTTCATCTATAATGTAAATCATCAAGTATCTAATATATTTAGCACGGGTAACATAAGCGTCTGCATAGGTTATTAAATCTTGGCACATAACAATTGGCAGAGTTTAGACAGCACACATTTAGAAAATGAAAACCAAATCATTGCAAACACATCAGATGGGATGAATTTGCGATAAATAAGCAATATGGATTCGCATTTTCTGAAAGATGCGATACGAATTCGCATTCTCAGAAATAATCATTAAATCTAAAAGGCCTCCAACAGACACCTCTGGACCTAGAAATGAATTCACATTTTCTGAAATAAGGTTATTGGGTAAAATCAGTGCACATCTTGATCATCTGAAGGAATGTATCAGTCAGTCTGATAATGGTATTTGTATTTGTATATAGGATAAATGGAGGAATTTGGTCGTTGCAAATCGCCAGGATCAAGTTGCAGTAGTAGATGCAGTTACGGTACAATCAACAAAGCCTGTATCTCAAGGAAACAATGCTATCAAGTGAGCTACCTTTCCATGCATGTTGCATATTTTCATTTCCACTAGTTACGGGTGGGCTGAGAATGAAAATGTCTCCGCCCTGTTAATACCTATACCCGCTCTTATATTTTCGGCTATGTTATTTGTATAGAAGTTGGTAACTTGTCTCTTTTGTGAACTGGAAACTATTAAATATTCTTCAAGCCATCCAAATTTCACCATTTAGTTATTCTTGTTCTGTGCTGCTAAAACCCCGTCATCTTTCACTATCTGTAAACGAGAAGCTGGAATGTAAGAGAAGGAAGAACCTCATTTAGACCAATTGATCTTCTGAGAGAAAACAGGCATAGATGTGAAGGTGACCCATTTACCAACCCTAAATTCTCCACATGTTTTAAAGAAGCATGAGCAGATGAGCTCATTGTTGGTTTTAGTATTAAGCCAACTCATTCTCACCTTAAATTGCTTCCTAGCAATCACCTTGTGGATGAGAGCATACAAACATGGCATGCTGTCATTATCATCATAAACAGACCAAACCTCGTCGTCTCCAAAAGACATTTGAGTTCTATAATTCTCCAAAATTAAACACCTGCCAACAACAACAACCAAAAAACTGTATATCAGGCAACATTCATCCTGGAGTTCATCTATAATCTAAATCATCGAGTATCTAATATATTTAGCACGGGTAACACAAGACGTATGCATAGGTTACTAAATCTTGGCACATAACAATTGGAAGAGTTTAGACAGAACACATTTAGAAAATGAAAACCAAATCATTGCAAACACATCAGATGGGATGAATTTGCGATAAATAAGCAATATGGATTCGCATTTTCTGAAATATGAGATACGAATTCGCATTCTCAGAAATAATCATTAAATCTAAAAGGCCTCCAACACACACCTCCGGACCTAGAAATGAATTCACATTTTCTGAAATAAGGCAAATTGGCCGACCAAATGTTGAGAATTAGAGCCTGACAGCATGGGCCGGAGAGAGATTCCCAATCCATGGAGTGAAAGCGAAGCCTCAAATTGACGAATGGAAGGTGTGGTGGACTGAAATTGAGCTGGAATGAGAGACTTCAATCAGAAACAAAGGATTCACGGTGAAAATGTTGAAGGAGAAGACGGTGATTGAAATGGCAACTGACGGGAGAATGTGAAAGGGCGGAAAAAAGTTTGACAAATTTGACTGTAAATTTTTTAGAGAGATGAAAAACCACTGTTGAAGAAGGAGGCTTTGTTGTGAAAAAGAAGTCTGTTTCTCTTCTCAATGTTTACACCATGCCTTAACTAACTAGAGCAACGAAAGTGTAACAAAAAAAAGCTGGATCTCAGGCAAATCATCAAGTATCTAATATATGTAGCATGGTAACATGAGACCTCTCTGCATAGATTAACAAATCTTGGCACATAACTATTGGCACAGTGTAGACAGCACACATTTTAAAAATGAAAATCAAATCATCACCAACACATAGGATGCGAGTATGTGATGAATTTGCGAGACTGTTTTTTCATCATCTGATTCTAGCTATTTTCATAAGAGAAGTTAATACCGGTGTGGTGCCTGATGCTGAGTTGACAGCCTATACACACTCGAGTCGACAAAAGAAGTAACAAATCCCATCTAATCCAACTGCAGGATCAAAAAACATGAAATAAATATTAGTACTAAGCTAGCGAGTAACTTATGCGACTGAGAGGAATCTAATGCGAAATTCAATATTATGTACCCAACTTTGGAGCCTAGAGACTACTGTGCGCAAAGAACGCTTTGTGATACCTATGCACCACCATTTGCGTTGCCAGAAACTATTGGATCCATGGCGTTTACCACCTTCAGGAGTTCTAAGGGTACAGCTGCTGGATCCAGCTCTAGGCACCCTTTGGAGCATCTTGGGATTCTTGGCCAGTAAGCACGTGGTGTGGGACCCGATGAGAAACCAGAACATCTCTTCCTTTGGCACTCTCCTGATGGCATGTGGATCCAAATTAGGGCGGAATACAGTCTTGAAATCTGCCACCTTCACAAGTGGAGCAACAGATATACCTTGTTCCTCGTTATATTTATCAAGTACAATGACCATCTCGTACTTGTACACATCCTTCCTAGGCGTGTTCATGTCCCATTCCGAGGACCAATTTTTGTAGAGCGCCCAAACGTCATCCTCCTGGGGGTATATTAGAACAGCACCCCGCGCGCCTTTAGACCAACTGATCTTCTGAGAGAAAACAGGCATAGATGTGAAGGTGACCCATTTACCAACCCTAAATTCTCCACGTGTTTTAAAGAAGCATGAGCAGATGAGCTCATTGTTGGTTTTAGTATTAAGCCAGATCATTCTCACCTTAAGTTGCTTCCTAGCAATCACCTTGTGGATGAGAGCATACAAACATGGCATGCCGTCATTATCATCATAAACAGACCACACCTCGCGCCTCCAAAAGACATTTGAGTTCTATAATTTTCCAAAATTAAACACCTGCCAACAACCAAAAAACTGTATATCAGGCAACAATCATGCCTGGAGTTCGCCTATAACCTAAATCATCAAGTATTAGTAATATATTATTATATTTAGCACGGTAACCCAAGACGTCTGCATAGGTTATTAAATCTTGGCACATAACAATTGGCATAGTGTAGACATCACACATTTAGTAAATGAAAACCAAATCATTGCCAACACATCAGATGGGATGAATTTGCGTTAATTAAGCGATATGGATTCGCATTTTCTGAAATATGCGATACGAATTCGCATTCTCTGAAATAAGATGCCCCTGAACTAATCTGTGAAGCAATTAATGGAAACAAGCACAAATGATTAGGCACAAACAACACTGGAATAGAAATTGAGAGTCGAAAATCGGCGGATCTGAGCACAATTAACAAGCAATGAGATACGAAATCTAACTCAGAATTCACATATCCAATCAATCAATTGGGCTAACAAACATCCAATTCGGCAACTCAAACATTAAATTGGCCGACTAAATGTTGAGAATTAGAGCCTGAGAGCAACGAAAAAAAGTTACCAGAGAGAGACTTCAAATCGGTGGAGTAAAAATCGAATGCTTAAGTTGGTAAATTCGACTGAACTTGAGCTGGAATGAGAGATTTCAATCGGAAACAGAGCTTTAAAGGTGCATATGGTGAAGGAGAAGAAGCTGATTGTAATGGCAAGTATCTAATACATTTAGCATTTTCTGAAATGAATTCACACACCTCCAGACGTAGAAATGAATTCACATTTTCTGAAACAAGGCAAGAAAATCTAGCACACTATCAATACTCAATAAACCATAAACCATGATGGTTGATTAACCACTAAGCACATAAATCACATTATCATGGCAATTAACAATCCATGATTGCTTATTAACTCCTAAGCACATAAATCACACATTTATCATTTCAATTGAAGACTATAAAACTGCAAAGAGAAACAGATATGCAAAGTAATTAAGATTCCCCTGAACCAATTTGATAAGCAATTAATTGAAACAAGCACAAATGATTAGGCACAAACAACACAAAATCGGCGGATCTGATACGAAATCTAACTCAGAATTCAATTATCCAATCATTTAATTGAGCTAACAAACATCAAATTGGCAGATTAAATGTTGAGAATTAGAGCCTGAAAGCAAGGGAACAAAAAGTTACCACAGAGATTTCCAATCGGTGGAGTAAAAATCGAAGGCTTAAATCGGCGAATTCGACTGAAATTTAGCTCGAGTGAGAGGATTTCAATCGGAAACAGAGCTTTGACGGTGCAAATGTTGGATAAGAAGGAGCTGATTGAAATGGCAACTGAATAGGAAAAGGCGGAAACAAGTTTGACTGTACTGTAACACAATTGAGCTAGCTAATGCTAATCTAATTACAAATTGAATAAAATTTAATTCTTTTTTTTTTTCTTTTTTTTTAATGGCATAACTTTGTGCCGCCTTTAATTTTATTATTATTTTTTTTTTTGAAACGGCAAATTTTTTTATTAAAACAGAGAACATAAGAAATGCTCAGAAACAAACTACAATTGAAATACACAGAGACAAACCTCCGGAACACCATCATATTCGAAATTAAGCAAACCACAACCAAATACTACATCCCATTACAATCTATAACCAACTACCCCAAACCTAAACATAACATCTCAACCCATACTCAATCCAAATATTAGCCACTAAGGAATCACAACGCTCTAATCGACCGCTCAACAAAAAGCCACAATATCATCAGAATAAGGCCAAAACCAAGAGCCATACATCACAATCACCGAACCAACATCGCATGTACCTGTATACAATTCAAATACCAAAACAACCAACAATGCTAAACTTAACCCACTTTTTAGAATGGAAACCGTACTAACTTGGGTCCTACACCCGTACAGACACACCGTGACCGAGAGCAACCAACCCCTTAGAATGAAAAAAGCAGAGGACAAGGTAGTTAGCCCCATCGTACCAAATCACCGTGATTGGAAATTAACCAAAAGGACTCTCAATCCCTTAGAATGTGCCGTATGAAGCAAGGAATTTAAACCACAAGCCACGTTTTCACCCTAAAAAATAAGAAGCTCAACAAACAAAACAACATCAGCCATCCTTCACTTATCACCCCTCAAAGCCGCTGCAAAGAAAACTCCCAACCAAGCCAAGATCATGTAAAAACTATTCGAATAAAAACTCCACATCCACAACCAACCGAGATATAATAAAAAAGTGGTCCAAGATAAGCTACCCCACTCGAGATGCTACCCATACAAACAACACACAAGCACCCCAACAATCGGGCACATCACAACAAGGACGTGTTATCCGACCATTAAGGAGTGCCTACGTATTGTAATTTAAAGTACGGACACCTCAAGAGGACTTATAAAACCCACAATAATACCAACCTCAAAAGATAACCTCATATAAAGACAAACATACCCGATAAGATCAGCTTACGGAAGCCCGAGTATACAAAATCGACCACCTAAACAGTAGCCGCAATCTGCCCAACTGAAACCGCAGCAGCCAATGATCATCACCAAAACCGGCACACTCACCAAAGATGCCGCAAACTGAAAAAATCCCCTACAATCAACAAACATACCTTTCTCCCCACCAAATTAGTAGCAACACTCAATTATGTCCTTTTAAACAAGTCAAAGGTGCAAGGACCCAAGAATGGAAATGATAATGATTTAGCAAGATACCTTTCCCTTTGAACCAAACCCATAACATGATCATAATTTTCTCAAAAACTCGAAATTCACTTAGGACCTCCCCTTGGAACAACAAAACATTACGCGCATTTCAAATGTTCCACAATGTAGCACACCAAAAAGCATGCCAAAACTTTTTCACACAAAGAACTTTAGAAGTAGAATGATTTTCAAAAGATACCTATATATTGTCACCAACATTACACACCACACCCACCCAATTATACATTAATTTTCAAACTTTTTGGGCAAACAAACACTCACAAATACGTGTATTGCATTTTCTAAACCCACCCCACCACATCTTTTACAAACTCTATCTTCCACACTTATAAACACCCCTCTCAAATCAAGATTTTCTTTAGTAGGAACTTTGTTTTGAAGAACCTTCCATACAAAAGCATTAACCTTTTCGGGTACACATTATTCCACACAACTTTCGACCATTTCTTCATGCAATTCTCCTCACCTTTAACATTTAAAATTCGATAAGCATCTCTAGTGGTGTAAACATTCGAATCAAAACCCATCCACACATAATAATCATCAACTCCTTCTCTTAGACTAAAATTATGCAAATTAGACTCAATACAATCAATCCAAGCTTTCTCCCTATCCCTAAGCTCTCGACTCCACGCCCATCTAAAAACAACAACACCTCCACTAGCCACCAAACGATCATGAATTGAACAATTTTTATCCCTTTCTAGTCTAAACAATCTAGGAAACAACTCACTTAAACACTCACCAAAGTTTCCTCACTTCTCACCCCAAAAGCTTGTTTTCTTGCCATCACCAATAGACCTCACACAATTTTCAGCAAACCAATTCTTCTTAAGAGCACCTACAATAATATCATTCCACCATTCGGACCAACTAGATTTTCTTTTCCCACCCTCTCTAATCAAATCTACACACTCCCTCAACTTCCCATACTTTGATTCAAGGACTTGCACCCAAAGATCATTACAACCGTTTAAAAGTTTCCACACCCACTTCCCAAGAAGAGCCAAGTTAAAGTTTTCAATATTTTTCAACCCCAAGCCCCCCTCCTCCTTAGCTTCACAAACCCTCTCCCATTTGACCCAAGCAATTTTCCTTTTTTCTTTATCCGAGCCCCCTCCCCACACAAAGTTCCATTGTAGCCCCACAATCTCTTTAGCCACTTTTTTAGGAATTTAAAAAAAAGATAGATAGTATATAAGGAGAGCATCAAGAACCGACTTAGCTAACACCAAACGACCCCCAAGGATAGAAATTTGTTCTCCCAAACCCCCAAACGCTTCTCCACTCTCTCTTTTACCTTCACCCAAGACTTACCACTTCTAGCACGACATCCCACCGGCAACCCCAAGTAATTAAAAGGTAATTTTCCCACCTCACAATTAAGATAATTAGCCCCAATCAAAATATCACTATCCGACACCCCAAACCCAAATAAGTTGCTTTTTTCAAAATTTATCTTAAGCCCGGATAAAAGCTCAAAAGTTCTTAGGACACTTTTTAAAGTAGAGAAATTTTCATCACACCATTCCCCAAAAAACATTGTATCATCCGCAAATTGTAAATGTGACACCGGAACTTTATCTTTGTTGGTCCCTTTAAACAACAAGAAAAGACTAGAGGGGGGGTGAATAGTCTTTTCAAACTTTCGTCGTTTAAAAAACTTTCTCAGCAAGTACTTATTACTTTTCAGTAATGAGTTTGCTGATACTTAACTTTCTCAGCAACCGCAAGTTACTTCTCAGTAACTAGTTTTGCTGATACTTAAAATCAGAGAGCGGAAGTCTTTGATACAATAAGTGCTTTTGTCAGTAAGTGATAGTTTCAGCAAGTGAAGTGAGTGACTGTGTACAGATAGATATGCTTTGCTGAAAACTAAATGCAGTAAGTAAATCACACAAACACTTTTTATAGTGGTATCTGAGAGTGGCGTAATCTCTCAACTAATCCACTTTGTCCTTTCTAGGACAGAATCCACTAAGATAAGTTTGAGGTTCCTTACAACACCTATCTAGAGCGATCCAAACAGAAACCAAAGCACACTTGCTTCGTTTCCAACCTAACTAGAGAACGAAACCTTGTTCTCCACCAAACTTGGGACTTTTAATCAGCAACACTATGCTCGATTAAGTTCCCCCTGAATATCACGCCTGAAAAGGTGTATTTTCAGTTAGAGAGGTTTGGGATGAGATAACTTAATTATAACTTATTCAGTTACAACAAGTAATCTAAGAAACAAAACTTTGAATACTTTGCAGTAAACAAGTTTGATTGTTTCTGGTGTCAAGACTTGTTTTTGTTCAAAAGAAAGAAAGAACACTTAACTAATTTCTTAGCCGTGTAAGTTTTACTTCTTCACAAGTAGCTTTTTCAAGCTTTAAGTCTTGGAACGGATCAATGGCAGTAAAGAGTGTTTGAAGGGTATGTGAGTTTAAGCACAAGTGAGAGTTTGATCACGTTGTTGACACACTTCAACTCTTTGCCGGATGACCTCTATTTATAGTGAAAATAAGGAGCCGTTTGAATTTTAAATTCTAAGGCTTTGTTCCTTAAGATGTCACTATCTTGCTTTTGTACTTTCAGCAGCGTCCTTTGTTGTCTTCTAGTCTTCATGTCCTTCGCGTGCATGCTTTGTATTTAATGCTTATTTGAATGAAATTCAAACAGTAACATTGGAGCGCAAATAAAAGTACTTTCAGCAAGAGGTCACAAATGTTCGTCAGCAAGTGGTCAGTCTCAGTTTCAGCAAGCACAATCTACTCTGTCGTTTAGATTTTCACTTATGCAATGCTGTTTGCTGAAGTTTCCACTTTCTGAGCAACATGTGCCTTTGTAGGTACCAGTCTTCAGAAATCTTCTAGTCTTCAGATCTTCGAATTCTTCAAGTTTCTGAGCGGTTCTAAATGCTTCAATAGTTTGTTTGTGTAAACAAAGTACATCATCAACAAATGCTTCAATAGGTTGTATTTCTTTTCAGAAAACAAGATACATCATAAGCGGTAAAACCAACCTATCTAGCACCTACTCTAAGTCTTCAGCAAACGTTCCTCTTTTACAATGTCCTTAAAATTCTAAATTCCTATGGACCTTAAGAGTACTAGTTACTGGATTTTTCTTAATTTAGCATGGTTAATTGCTCATCAAAATTACAAGTTTCCTAACAAATTTCCCCCTTTTTGATGTTAGCAATCCATGGCTAAATTAATTGTTACCCTTTTAGAGGTTTCTGATGTTGAATAAATCAGTTGATTAATGCAAGCATACTTGAATAATTAAACAGTAAGCATAAGTAAATTGCATAATAAAAAACCAATAAGAGTCAAAAGCTTCATTGATGATAGTTATCTTTCAGTAAGTTTACAAGAAAGAGCAGAGATAACTACACAAAATCAGTAAATAAAAACTTGAACAGAACTATTACAGAGAGTTAAGCTCTTCCAGAGGATTTTCTTAAAATCTCTCTTACACTCGTCTCAGCAAGTGCAGTGAATTCAATACAGTCCTTTTCGTAATCTTCAAGTAGCTTACGGACTTGTAGTTGAAGAATCCTTGCATTTTTGCAGGCGGTATGATAAAGCTTTTCAGCATTCATTTCCATGTAGTGAACTACCCACAAATGCATGCCCCAATTGCTGGCATGGAGAAGTTGTGTATCTGAAATGCTTTTAGGATGAATCTTCCTTAGCCAGAGAAGATCTTCTTCTTGATCCTTAGCAGTGAGATAGAAATACTCATAAGGAATCAATCCAAGTTTCTTCTTTGTTTTCTTTGTCACAGGGTCAGAGTAATAAGCAATTCCAATTGGTTTTATCAAGTCAGGTTCTTGTTTTATGGACTTACCAATTGAAGTTCTTCTTACTGAGACTTCTAGATTCAACCATCTCCCAGCAATATTTCTTGGTAGGGACTCAACCCTTTCTTTTCTTTTCACCTTGAGATCAATCCAAGTGAACATCTGGTTTAGTATAGCAGTTGGAAAGAACTCATTCACCAACAAGTCTTCCAGCTTTAAGATCCAGCAACCATGAACGTTTCTGATCACGTTCTGAGTGGTTTCATCATTGCTGGTCTTTGTATATTCAATGCCGGAGCCAATAGCAATGCTGGCCAGCCTCTTTTCTTCCTGTCTTTGCCTTCTTCTTCTTGACTTTGCATTGTCTTGATCTCTTGCTGAAGATCCTGAGTCAGAAGAGAAATGCTTTGAATGGCCAAACGGAGTTAAGGCTGTAATTGGTCTAGCTCTTATGGCTTGAGCTATGGTCTGATTGTCATCATCATCATCATCTTCTTTATTCGGATCTTGATGACTTTCAGTGTGACAGAATCCTTGAGTTTCAGCAGCAGTTTTTCTCTTTTTGGGACTTGCTAAATTCAACTCAGATTCTGCTTGTCTTTTAGAACTTTGCTCTTTTTCAGCAAGAGGTTCTATGGTCAGTGGCGCTTCAGCAGTAGGGGTTTTCTTCCTTGAAGTTCTCTTTTGCTTATCTTCCCCCTTAGACATGGATTGCATCATTGGAGTAATGTGCAAAGAGAAGAACTCATTGCAATTTTCAGCAAGAGTGCTTAGGCTGTTGTATTTCATAATGATTGCTTGCTGATCAGAGGTCAACTTTGATAATTCCTTTTTAATACTCACCATATTCTCCTCATGTCTGCGCTCTGTTGCGACCTTTTCTTCCATGAAAGTCTGAGCCTTCACTAATGCAGACTTTGCTAGCCGGAGTTCTTGACTTACATCTTCTTTATAGCTCTTGTGATAAAGACTGATGTCTTTCTGAGCTATTGTAAGAGTAGTAGTGTGTCTCAGCACATTAGCCAATATCTTTCCGATATCAAGCGGGCTCTCAGCAAGCAGTGCATCATCTTCTGCTTTGCAGGCTTTGTGGACTTCCCTAAGTGCCAAAATTCTTGGAGTAAAATCCTCCACTCGTGGAAACGGCACTAGATTTGGGGTCAAGGAATCAACTTTGAGCTCTGAAGCAAATTGATCATCTTGTAACAGCAATTCACCTCTCAAGTCATCTCCTTCATCATTTTCGTAGTCAGGAGGAGGAATTTCAACCACTTTGGGGTCTTTCTTGGAATTTTCATCCTCATTTGCTGATAGATCATCTTCATCCTCAGATTCATCAAGGCCAGCAACCTTGGAACCTAAATCAGTAGCTTCATTCCTTTCTGGTTGAGTGGTTGCTGATGGAAACGCTTCAGACTCAACGACTGGACTTTCACCAGTAGTAGGTTTTAATTGAGTAGTTGCTGAGGGCAACGTTTGAGACTCAATTGCTGGAGTTTCACCAGTAGTAAGTGGAAGGGAGGCGACTTCCTTTGGCTTTACTCCTGAACATTGAGCAATATCCAAATTCTGCGTGTGCCTTGCATGAATTTGGAGACTATTTTGTAGTGCTCTTTGGTAATCTTCATCCAATTCTTCTTCATCATCAAGGTTTGTATTAGTGACCTTGGCATCGAGTAAAGATAACTCGGCATCAGAAAGCTTGCTCTTGCCATGTTTCAATGCAACGCGCTTTCTGGCGTACTCTTCCTCAGTATCAGCGCCTTGTACAGGTGCTTGAGTACTTGTCTCAGCAGGAGCAGGTTGAGATTCATGCTGAGTTGGTGTTTGTTCAGCTTGCTGATTGTCTTGTTTCTCAGTTTCAGCAACTGTCATTTTGAGTCCACCAGCATCAGGACTAGGACCATGATTGTCATCATCGTTGTCCTTTTTATCCTTTGAATCTTTCCCTTCATCATCACTGGAATCAGTTGGGATGTTTTCATCTTCTTCCTCTTCATCATCATCAGTCAAAATAACTAGCTCGAGATGCTTGTACAAAGCAACACTCGTTACTTCCTCTTCTTCATTGATTTTGTGGGGATCAGCCACCACGGGTACAAATGAACCCTTGAGCATCACAACTTGTTCAGCTGGAGAGGCACTCTTAAATTTGGCCTTCATATTCTCTCTGATTTGAGCAATCAAATTTGAGCTCATTAGCTGAGAATATGACATATCTTCCAGAAGTATGGAGTGGACAAAGGTCTCGAGCTTTAGCAGAGAAGATCTCTTTTTATCGTTTGATAGATGAAGATGAAGGTCAAAAAAGTCCATCCTTCTGTACCTTTGCCAGTTGCTGACAGACTTAGCAACTCTTGACAAGGTAGTTCTCTTGAAGTCTAAGTAAAGTTCCTCAGAACTCACTTTTGGATCTTCAGTGATGTGCACCACTTCAGTAGTCTCCTTTAGAGCCTGAAAAAGAATAACATTTAGTTCAGGAAAGGTTTGGATAATTGTCTTAGAGTCCAAAGCTGAAACATGATTTACCTGCTGAGATTCAACAAGCTCATGTTGCACACTTGTTTGTGCTGGTACAATTTCCATTCCTTGAGGAGCTTGAGAAGCATCCTCCATTTGTTCATCCTGAAATAAATGTGAGTTAGATACAAGTACTAAGTTGTCAAACTTAGTTGTATTACCAAAAACTTTAACTACCTGCTGAGTAGGAAGTGTTGATTCTGGTGCAGAGGCTTCAGCAACCATCTGACTTGCATCTTGAGAAGTTTGTAGAGAAATCATAATTTTAGCAAAAGATTGAGTTTCAGAAATTGAAGATTTGCTTATGGTTGAATTAACTACCTGCTGAGGAAGGACAAGTTGTGGCTCAGTCCTTTTAGCATTATCAGCTTCTTCAGTTTCTGGGACTGTTTCTTTAGCAGACTTCTTTGCTTGCTCTGTTTGAGAAGGCTGTGCGGTTTCAGCAATCTCCCTTGTCTCTGAAATGACAAGTTGAGCAGAAGCATCTTGACCCTTAAGATCACTGCTTGTCATAAAAACATCTATTGATTTGTTGGATGTTTCTTCAATATCCAACTCCATTTGATGGCTTATTTCTTCCAGTACAAGCTGGACTTTGTCAATTGATGTTTTTGGTGAACTGGGCCCAGTATTCTCAGCATTACGAGATGCATCGTCGAATAATGCTTCTTTTGTTGTTTCAACGACTTCTGGGACTTGAACCATTGCAGTCTCAACAACTTGATGAGTTGCTTGTTCAGCAACCATCTTTTCAGCAACGACAGCTTCAACAAGTGCCGTTGTTCTTATGTCAGAAGCGATATCAGTCACTGGTTCTAGAGTCTGATCATCAAGATTATCTACAATGTAGATATCTGGGATTGGGGCAGGAATTTCATTTCCACTGCCTTGTGGTCTATTCAAAGTAGATGAATCAACATTAAGTTGATTGTTGAAGGCTTCCGCAAACACTTCAACGTTGCTGACATGGGTTTCAGTAACCACCTTGTCAACGTCTACTGGAGTTTGTTTTTCAGCAACTGCTTGGGAATCGTCCGAGAGATCATGGACAATTGGTACTGACTTGCGAGCCAGTGTTTTCTTTCTTGGGTTATATGTCCTTTTTCTCTTCGGGACGGGGTTTGCTAATGACGCTGCAGTCTGAGTGTCATCATCAGCTTTCCTCTTTTTCTTCTTTGATTTTTCCAGTTTCCCAGCAGAGGCGTCAGTAGTTGCATTTTCAGCATCAGGTGTAGTGGTGTCTGCATGATCACCATCTACAACAGTTTCATATCTGTTACCATCTACAACAGTTTCATGTCTAAGTTGCTGAGTGGTAACATCTGCAGCTGTTGTATACCTTTCTTGCTGGCTTGTGCTGACAACATTTGCAGCTGTTGTCTTCTTTGATTTTTCGAGTTTCTTGCCAGCAGTCTTAGGTACATTCTGCTTGTAGAAGGCTCTTCCACATTGCATACATATTTCTTGATTGGCAATGGGTTTCTCAGCTGAATCCTGAAGTGTTCAAGGATATAGCATATCTTCAGTCCATACATGACTGGGAAGGTAGGTGAGACCTTGTTGTCTTCAACCTTAACCTTGAACTTAGTAACACAATCAACAAGTCTGTTTAAAATGTACTTAGCTGATGAATGTGTATTTTACACTTTCATTCGAGTCTTTTTCACCTATTTTAGCTATCCTCTAGGTTAATTTAGCTATATTTTAATGCATTTTATTAGAATAGTGTCACATTTCCCTTTAGATTTTATTTTACAGGTTTTGGTTGAAATTCGAAGATTTCCGGGCAATTATATTGAAGTTGACAAGGAATTGATGTTCCAGAAGCCTATTTGGAGTATCTGAAGGTTTCCGGATAGGATTTGGAGTCTAGGGGCCGAATCTGGAGGTTAGAAGGCTACTAGAAGTCAGAAACCGAGTCCGAAAAGGGAAGAAATCCAAAAAACGCGTCGAAAACGCGGAATTCCGCGAGAAAAAACTCTGGGGCGAACCGCCCCGGGGTTTTTTCGGGGCCTATATATAGTGCTCAGTTTTTCTCCGAAAATCATATCTTTCCAGACCTACTTTCTCACCTCTCTCTATAGTTTTAGGTAGGAACTTCCCGGGGCCTGTCCTGGGAGTTCTGTAGCTTAGGGGATACTTTTTCATAGCGGATTGGAGCTCGTAGGATCGCAATCATTCGGAGATTGACAACCTTCGGTAACTTGTATCTTACAGTTTTATCTACTTATTTATATATCTTTCAATATGTTTTCTTCTATGATTTCTGTTGATTGCATGCCTATTATGAGTAGCTAAACTTATCGTGGTGGTAGTATGTGAATTCTTAGCGAAGGGAAGATAATCATGCTAATGGCTATATCGCGCATTATACTCCGTGCATTGCTTTATTTCGTTGATTAGTTTGCACCTAAATTCTCGTATGTTGTATTAATTATTATGCACAATTGGACACTTGTTGACCATCAGACCAATTATCTTCGTAGTGTTGAATAAGGGTCCATATCTTTTTAGGGTATCGATAGCGTATCTAATAAGAAGCAGATTAGTACCCATTAGAACAAACAATACATTTTTTAGGGTCGAATTTGACCTGGTGGCGCTCTAAGCATGTTCCAAAATCAGATTTTTGGACAGCCAAACAACATAAGCTTAGAACTAAAATGTAATTGAATTTCATATTTTTAGTCTTTTCTTTATTTTTCTTTTCTTTTTACTTTTTTTCTTTTCTTTTTTCTTGTTCTTTTTTCTTTTTCTTCTTTCTTCTTCTTCTTCAAGTCTAGTACCGGAATCCGGTACGGACTTGAAAAACTCCCAGATCGGAAAAGCTCCGATTCTGGGAGCTCGTCTCCGATTTGGGAGCTCCACAAGCTCCCTGACCGGAGCTTTTACAAGCTCCGATCAGGAGTGCAAGCTCCGACCTGGGAGCTTAGTGCTCCCAGATCGGAGCTTTGCAGCTCCGATCGGGAGCTGCACAAGCTCCTTGACACTTACAAGCTCCGGTCAGGGAGCTTGCAAGCTCTAATCCTGGGAGCTTAAGTGCTCCTAGATCGAGCTTGCATTATTCCGGCCGGTGGGAGCAGAGCTCCCTGTCACCGGAATTATTCCGTTGACCGGAGTTCTGAAGAAGAAGATCGAAGAAGAAGAAAGGGAGAAAAACAATAAAAAGAAAAAAATATATATAAAGAATTAAAAAAAGAAAATAATTGTTTCTTACTGTAGTTTAAGGGCCTTGTGTGTTTGGGCATGAAATTCTCGGTGGCAAAGTTGTATATTGAGCAGTCCAACCCAAAAAGGTACTAAAATATGTTATTGTTGAACTAAAGGTATTAATCTGTTATTAGGTGTCCACAAGGATACCCTTCCATGATAATAACTCTGTTGAATAATTACGGAAC
>CM051458.1:60366981-60436426 GCA_028274465.1 Plantago ovata
TCTCAACAACTTGATGAGTTGCTTGTTCAGCAACCATCTTTCAGCAACGACAGCTTCAACAAGTGCCGTTGTTCTTATGTCAGAAGCGATATCAGTCACTGGTTCTAGAGTCTGATCATCAAGATTAATCTACAATGTAGTATCGGATGGGCAGGAATTTCATTCCACTGCCTTGTGGTCGATTCAAGTAGATGAATCAACATTAAGTTGATTGTGAAGGCTTCCGCAACCTTCACGTTGCTGACAGGGTTTCAGTAACCACCTTGGGCCAACGTCTACTGGAGTTTGTTTTTGTCACAACTGCTTGGGAATCGTCCGAGAGATCATGGACAATTGGTACTGACTTGCGAGCCAGTGTTTTCTGTCTTGGTTATATGTCCTTTTTCTCTTCGGACGGGGGTTGCTAATGACGCTGCAGTCTGAGTGTCATCATCAGCTTTCCTCTTTTCTTCTTTGATTTTTCAGTTTCCCCAGCAAGGCGTCAGTAGTTGCATTTTCAGCAAGGTTAGTGGTGTCTGAATGATCACCATCTACAACCAGTTCATATCTGTACCATCTAAACAGTTTCATGTCTAAGTTGCTGATGGTACATCTGCAGCTGTTGTATACCTTTCTTGCTGGCTTGTGCGGCAACATTTGCAGCTGTTGTCTTCTTTGATTTTTCGAGTTTCTTGCCCAGAGTCTTAGGTACATTCTGCTTGTAAAGGCTCTTCCACATTGCATACATATTTCTTGATTGGCAATGGTCTCAGCTGAATCCTGAAGTGTTCAAGGAATAGCATACTTCGTCCATACATGACTGGGAAGGTAGGTGAGACTTGTTGTCTTCAACCGTAACTTGAACTTAGTAACACAATCAACAAGTCTGTTTAAAATGTACTTAGATATGAATGTGTATTACACTTTCATTCGAGTCTTTTTCACCTATTTTAGCTATCCTCTAGGTTAATTTAGCTATATTTTAATGCATTTTATTAGAATAGTGCACATTTCCCTTTAGATTTTATTTTACAGGTTTGGTTGAAATTCGAAGATTTCCCCGGCAATTATATTGAAGTTGACAGGAATTGATGTTCCAGAAGCCTATTTGAGTATCTGAAGGTTTCGGATAGGATTTGAGTCTAGGGGCCGAATCGGAGGTTAGAAGGCTACTAGAAGTCAGAAACCGAGTCCGAAAGGGGAAGAAATCCAAAAACGCGTCGAAAACGCGGAATTCCGCGAGAAAACTCTGGGGCGAACCGCCCCGTGGTTTTTCGGGGCCTAATATAGTGCTCATTTTTTCTCCGAAAATCATATCTTTCCCGACCTACTTGCCAACGCTCTCTATAGTTTTAGGTGGAACTTCCCGGGGCCTGTCCTGGGAGTTATGTAGCTTAGGGGATACTTTTTCATAGGGATTGGAGCCGTGGATCGCAATTCTTCGGAGATTGACAACCTTCGGTAACTTGTATCTTACATTTAATCTACTTATTTTTATATATCTTTCAGATGTTTTCTTCTATGAAATTTCTGTTGATTGCATGCCTATTATGAGTAGCTAAACTTATCGTTGGTGGTAGTATGTGATTCTTAGCGAAGGGAAGATAATCTGCTAATGGCTATACTCGCATTATACTCCGTGTCATGCTTTATTTCGTTGATTAGTTGCAACGCGATGCTCGTATGTTGTATTAATTATTATGCAAATTGGACTGTTGGAAACCATCAGACCAATTATCGTCGTAGTTTTGAATAAGGGCCATATCTTTTTAGGGTATCGATAGCGTACTAATAACAGATTAGTACCCATTAGACAAACAATTACATTTTTAGGTGTCGATTTGACCATGGTGGCGCTCTAAGCACTGTTCCAAAATCAGATTTGTGGACAGCCAAACAACATAAGCCTTAGAACTAAAATGTAATTGAATTTTACATATTTTTAGTCTTTTCTTTATTTTTCTTTTCTTTTTTACTTTTTTCTTTTCCTTTTTCTTTTTCTTTTTTTTTCTTCTTCTTCAAGTCTAGTACCGGAATCCGGTACGGACTTGAAAACTTCCCAGATCGGAAAAGGCTCGATCTGGGAGCGCGCTCCGATTTGGGAGCTCCACAAGCTCCCGGACCGGAGCTTTTACAGCTCCGATCAGGGAGCTTGCAAAGCTCCGACCTGGGAGCTAAGTGCTCCCAGATCGGAGCTTTGCAGCTCCCGATCGGGAGCTGCACAGCTCCTTGACGGAGCTTACAAGCTCCGTCAGGGCTTGCAAGCTCTAATCTGGGAGCTTAAGTGCTCCTAGATAGGAGCTTGCATTATTCCGGCCGTGGGAGCAGGGCTCCGGTCACCGGAATTATTCCGTTGACCGGAGTTCTGAAGAAGAAGATCGAAGAAGAGAAGTGGAAAAAATAAAAAGAAAAAATATAGCAAAGAATTAAAAAAGGAAACTAATTTTTTCTTACTGTAGTTAAGGCCTTGTTTGTTGGGCATAAATTCTCGGTGGCAAAGTTGTAAATTTGAGGCAACACGGCCAAAAAGTACTAAAATTATATTGTTGAACTAAAGGGTATTAATCTGTTATGAGGTGTCAAAAAAGGATTACCCTTCCATGATAAGAACTCTGTTGAATAATTACGGAACACATTAGGACAATGCGTGATTGACTTGTCAGACCCATTATCTTCGTAGTGCTAATATTTTGCAACAGGACACTAGATTGATTCAAAGATCTCTAAGCAAGACCGAAGGAATTCTGGCATGATTAATCGACCCGTTCTGTTAAGAAGGACCATACTATCATCAATCTCCATTATCTGCTAGAAACCCCCTTTTTGCTATCTGTCTGCTGTTTTATATTCTCTTTTTAATAGATCAGCTAGTTATAGTCCTGAGAGAAGGACGACTCACTAGTCATTCTACTGCTACATACGGTTTCGTGGTGTTGTGGCTTCATTTGCTAATTACAAATTTAGTGATCCGTTCGCGTTGGAACACGACACCACACTTCATCATTAGCCCAGTTAAGCTCCGTTTTGTTCTCATAGATATGCATCAGCAATGGCCACCTTCTCAAGCCTACTTGGTCTATTCCTCCAACTTGGGAGTCTAAGACTTTGATTAGTAGCAGAGCTACTAGACCAAGAGAATGGCATAGATGCTTCCTCTTAACGTGCTTTGTCCAAGTCACGGGAGCAATCTCTCCTTTCTTCATTTCTCATTTCTGACATCACTGTAGAAGGCTTCTATCTCTTCATCAGTGGCAGTGATGTCATCTTCAGTTCCAGTGGTTGGAATCTGAAAGATTTCCGCTAAATCAGTCCATTTCAGGACGATTTGCGTGTTCTGAACTGTAGTAAAGATCACTTTTCAGTGACCCCTTGACTATCAGTTAGGGAATGGATTTCTGCATTATTGTAGAACTCCATTGTATCCAACATGCTCACTTGCTTAGGGCGAGCAGTTATAAAATGAATGAGGCCTTGCTGCTTGATAAAGTCAAGCGCCTCTTCATTGTCACCGTCAAGTTCTTGTTCATAGAAGTATCGAATATACTTCTCTTTTGCGAAACCACCCCATTGCATCATCATCTCACACTTTGCAGTGTCAAGATATGAGGGAGGCATGGGTTTTTATGTGATTCTATCGTTTTTCAACACAACTTTCGCTGTGTTTGTCGCCGGAGTAGTCACCGGAGCAGTGCGTTTCTCAGCACTGTCAACCTTAGACGACTTTGAGGTCTTTGATGACTGTCTCTTTGGTGCCATTTTCTTTATATATAGAGAAAAGTGTACGAAAAAGATTGTTTGCTTTTGACCGGAGGTACAGTAGATTCAGGCTAAAATTTGCAGAGAAAGGAAATGTGAGTTGAAGAATTTTGTCATTTCTCTAACTCCTTCTTTATATAGTGTCTCTGATGTGTGAGAAACTCAATCGATTTGAGTTCTCAGCAAGGGTAAAACAGAGAAACAAAGGCGTTAGTGGAGCCTTTGCATTAAATGCGTAGTGGCCCACTAACAAAAACCGTCAGAGCACTCTCTCTCTTTGTAATGTTAACCGTTAGATTAATAACTCCTTTTAATCAATGGCCACGATTGTATTTCATGTCATGATTATTACGAGTTTATCTGTGCCCGATTAACGTCACAAATTGATTTTACCGAGATTTATGAGATTTGATTGCTTGCTAAAATAAACAAGAATCTTTTCAGCGAGTTTGCATAAATAGCCTAGATACTTGCTGAAAGTTCCCCCTTGCTCAGACATCTCATACTTCCTTAAGTTTAAAAGACATTTCTGAGTTTCCGTATCAGTAAATTCTTTTTATACTTGAGATATCTTTTGGTAAGATCTGAGAGGTGAGTTTTGCTCTTTTCTGAGTTCCCGTCTCAGAATATTCCCTTGATACTTGAATACCTGTTTCAGTATCTTTGATTGTCTGAATACCCGTTTCAGCAATCTTTAAGGTTTTTCTCTTACTGAGTGCCTGTCTCAGCAAGTGATCAAGTTTCCTAACAAATACCCGTTTTGAAGGAATTACTTGCTGAATGCATGTTTCAGCAATCATGTAGTGACCTATCATTTCTTAGAAGAAATTAGTGGAAGAAGCTTTTAATGAAGTAAAAATACTTTGGCTTGCTGAATACCTGTTTCAGCATTCTGCCAACTGTATCCTTTATTGAGGTAATTCAATCAATCCAAGGTTATACCTTAGCATTGCGAATCTATTATCTGGTATGGGCTTGGTAAAGATGTCAGCAAGTTGATCATCAGTACCTACTTTCACAACCTCAATATCTCCCTTTTCCACATGATCTCTAATGAAATGATGTCTAATATCAATGTGTTTGGTCCTTGAGTGAAACTTAGGATTTTGCGTGATAGCAATAGCACTCGTATTATCACAAAAGATTGGTGTTTTCTTTGCAAAAATACCATAATCTCTTAATTGTTGTTGAATCCATAGGATTTGAGCTGTGCAACAACCAGCCGCAATGTACTCAGATTCAGTAGATGAATTGGCAACACAGGTTTGTTTCTTTCTGAACCATGATATTTATCTAGTACCCAAAAACTGACAAGTTCTAGAGGTACTTTTTCTATCAAGAGTTGATCCTCCATGACCAGCATCAGAATAACCAACCAATTCAAGTCCAGAATCTTTAGGATACCATAATCCAACATTGACTGTACCTTTGACATATTTCAGTATCTTAAGTGCCTTTTTGTAGTGTGATTCTCTTGGATCAGATTGGAATCTTGCACACACACAAACAGCATACTGAATGTCAGGTCTACTTGCTGTTAAATACAACAAGGAACCAATGAGCTTCCTATACTTGTGTTGTTCAACACTTTTATCTTCTTTAGTATAGCCCAATTTGGTACCAACACTCATAGGGATCTTTTCAGGTTTCTCTTCCTCTTTGATCCTAAACTTTATGAGCATTTCTTTCGCATACTTTGCTTGATTTATGAATATTCCATCTTTGAGTTGCTTGACTTGCAATCCTAGGAAATAATTCAATTTTCCCATCATACTCATTTCAAATTTGTTTGTCATGAGTTTGGTAAAATCATCACAAAGTTGCTTGTCCTTAGATCCAAAAATTATGTCATCCACATAAATTTGAACTAAGAGTATTTTACCATCATGGTTCATGGTAAACAAGGTTTTATCAACTTCACCTTTCTTGAAACCATTATCCAGCAAGAACTTAGCCAAGGTATCATACCAAGCTCTTGGTGCTTGTTTTAGACCATATACAACTTTCTGAAGCTTGTATACCATCTTGGTTTCTGAGGGAAGTTCAAAGCCAGGGGGTTGTTCTAAGTAGACTTCTTCAGCAAGTTCACCATTCAAGAATGCACTTTTAACATCCATTTGGTAAACAATGAAGTCATTGTGAGCAGCAAAGGCCAAGAAAAGCCTAATTGCATCCAATCTTGCAACTGGTGCATAAGACTCATCATAGTCCAATCCTTCAGTCTGACAGTAACCTTGAGCAACTAAACGTGCTTTGTTTCTTGTTACTTCACCAGACTCACTCAGCTTGTTTGTTAACACCCACTTTGTACCAATAGCTTTCTTGCCTTCAGCAATTGGTACAAGTTTCCAGACTTTGTTCCTTTCAAATTGATCCAGTTCTTCTTGCATTGCCTTGATCCATTCAGAATACTTTAAAGCTTCTTCTATGGTTTTAGGTTCAATTTCTGAAACAAAGCAAGAGAACAATGATTCTACTTCTACAACATTTGCTTGTTCAGCAAGTCCATGAGTAGCATAAACTTTGGATCTAGTCACTTGGCGTTTATTAATATCACCAATCATATCCGTAGAGGGATGATCTCTAATCCATTTATTAACAGGTTTTCTGCTCGATGGATTTGGATATGTTTGCTCATCAGCATGTGACTCTTCAGTATGTACTTGTTCAGTACTACTGGGATTTTGTGTCTCTGCTGAGATTGGTTCATCAGCAACTGCTTGTTCAGCATTGCTAGATTGTGGTAACTCATCAGCAGGCACGGGAGGTTGCGTAATTTCAGCAACTTCCGGAGCAACTGCGTCTTTTGCTGGAAATTCTTTGTCGTGAACTACATTTATCTTGTCATGACTTGGGGGAGGAGAGTCATTGTCAGAATCATCATTTAGTTCAATTGACTTGATTTGCCTAGCATTAGATTTAGTTCTTTGCTCATGTATGATTAACTTTTTCATACATTCTGATATTTCTTCTTCACCAGGCTCTCCTTGTGTCTTTTCGTAGAATACAACATGCACTGATTCTTCGATCTTTTGTGCCTTTTTGTTGTAAACTCTATAAGCTTTACTATGCAAGGAGTAACCAAGAAATATCGCTTCGTCTGCCTTTGGTTGAAATGTTCTTAGGTATTCTTTACCGTTATTAAGAACGAAGCACTTACAACCAAATAATCTTAGATGAGTGATATTAGGAGGTCTACCAACGAACAACTCATATGGAGTTTTGTTGTATTCCTTAGTAATCAAACATCTGTTTTGAGTGTAACAGGCGGTATTAATCGCTTCAACCCAGTAAGCCTCACTTATTTCAGTGTCAGCAAGCATTGTTCTTGCGGCTTCTTTTAGGGTACGATTCTTCCGTTCAGCAACACCGTTTTGTTGTGGTGTCCTTACTAAGGATAACTGATGTTGTATGCCTTTTGAAGTGCAATACTCAGTTATGTACTGGTTTACAAACTCAGTACCATGGTCTGTCCTTATGACTTTTACCTTGTCATTTTTCATGACTTCAAGCTTATTCAGCAAGTTAGGTATTTCAGTCCTTGTTTCAGATTTGTGCTTGATAAATACTACCCAAGTGAATCTTGAATAGTCATCTACCACCACCAGACCATACTTCTTACCAGCATAGCTTGTTGAAGAAGATTCAAACAAGTCCATGTGCAAGAGTTGTAAAGGTTTTGTAGTTGACGGTACTGCCTTGTTCTTGAAAGAAGATTTGGTTTGCTTACCTTGCTGACATGCATTGCAAACACCATCCTTCTTAAAGTAACCTTAGGTAATCCAACTACAAGTGCCTTTTTAGACAGCTTATTCAGCGTCTTGAAGCTTAGATGACTTGTTCGTTTATGTCATAACCATGCTTTTTCAGCAAGGCAATCGTGATCTGAGACAAGGCATTTTCAACGATTGCTGAAGACCAATCTACGGTGTACAAGCCTCTTGATCTTCTTGCAATCATAATAACCTTCTTTGTCTCGAAATCTATAAGTTTACATTCATCACTTTTGATTTTGATGAAGTATCCTTTGTCAGCAAACTGACTCATGCTGAAAAGATTAAACTTAAGATTTTTGACATAAAGAACTCCCGTAATGGTAATGCATCCTAACTTCACGTCACCTTAGCCTTTTGTAGAACCAGAGCCTCCACCAGCAAACCTTATTGTTGGACCTTTAGACCACCGTCTATAGTTTATAAGGTTATTCTTGTTGCCCGTCATGTGCTTTCCACAACCACTGTCAAAGTGCCAGATTGCATCGTTTGTCTCCGTGGCTGAAGTCTGCACAATCACGAGCAAACAAGTTAATTATCCAATATTGGATGTCCATTAACATGTTCAAGAATGCGTCCAGTGGAAACCCAAGTCTTAAGTTTTGAAACTTTGACTTGTTTTCTACTTGCTGAGGAACTAGAAGGTTTTGAGCCAAAAGACATTTGATTCGTGCTAATCAAGTCCACTTTATGATGTGGTGTCTTGCTCGGTTGACCTTTTTGCTGAACATACTATTCAGTAAGTTCTTTTCTAGCAAGGTTCCTTCTAGCCCTAGCATTTTGAGTCTTTTCAGAACTCTTAGGCTTGACTTTGTTCATCTCTTTGAAGTATCCTTGCTGACTTTGCTTATACTCGTGAAAAAGTTGACTTTGCTTGGTTTTGAAACGTAGTCCACTTTTCGGAGAATGCTGAGCTTTTGTGTCAGCAACCTTACTTGATTCAGGTTTGTCCGCAAAGGTCTTCTGATTACTTTTAGTAATCTTGCCTTTTGACTTAACAAATTGCTTTTCAGCAACTTGTTTGGCGGAATGCTTTGCAGCATCCTTTTTCTTTACAGTTTGCTTCTCAGCAACATGTTTTCCTTTTAAAATCTTGTCACTTTGAGTAGCAACAACGGGCTTTACGGTCGTAGGTACTTGATTGTATTTTTCAGCAACCTTAGATTGACCAAACTGATAGAGTTCTGGTTGACCACTATCAGTAGCGCGTACAAAGGAAATCGGTGATTTGTCTTTACTCAAGATTATCACGTCATCACCTTCATACGTTGCACCTAAACCTTCTTTCTGAGATGGATCTCTCAAATAAGAGTTTAGTTCAGTCAGCGTATTACTTGCGTCAACATAAGATTTGAAATTGATTTTCATCTTTTTCATCTCTTGGATTTCAGCAAGTAACTTTAGAATTGAGGACTGATACTCTTCCAATTCTATTGCCATTTGAGAATTCTTCTCTGTAGCTTCAGCAATCAACTTCTTTAGGCGCCTTATTTCAGCATCCTTTTCTTCTATCTCTTCCTTCAGCAAGACATACTTTTCAGTAGTCTGCTTGGTCAGAGTTTCAGCAATCTGTAGTTTCTCTTGCTGTTTGCTCAGAGTTTTCTCAAATCTTTCGATTTCTCCTTGAATCTTGTCAAGGTCAATCTCGTCTTCACTTTCTGAGTCAGAGTCAGAGGTAGGATTGTTTACCTGACCGGCCATGAGGCAGAACTCGTAGTTTGACACATCTGGATAAGCTTCCATAGCTATTCCACAAACTTCCTTGCCAATCTCTACGTCAAGAGTGGCTTCTTCATCGTCAGTGTCTGAGCTTTCATCCTCACTGTCTTCGGAGCTAGTATCAATGCACAATGCATCGATTTTTGCTTGAAGCTTCTTCTTTTCTTCAGCAATAAAAGCTCTTTTGAACTTCTTCTTTTCAGCAGATTTGCCTTTCAGCAAAGAACAATTTTCTTTGAAGTGTCCAGGCTTTTTGCAGTAAAAGCAGAGATCATGTCCAACTGCTGGTTCTTCTGATGAGGTTGTTTGCTGAGCTTGCTTGTTCAGCGAGCCAGACTCATTCTTATACTTATGGTAGTTGTTACCAAGATGCTTTTTCAGCTTCTCTTTTGCTTTTCGCCTTTCAAGTTCCTTATTGATGAATTTCTTCATGTTTTTAACAACCAAAGCATTTTCATCAGCAGGCTCTTTATCATTCTTCTTTTCAGAAGATGACCGCTTTGCAGCAAGAGCAATGTTTTGTGATTTTTCAGCAAACACATTTTCTCTTTGCTTTCTCTCGTAGTTAACAGTAGCAAGATGAGAGAACAACTCTGTTGGTGTAATGTTTGGCATTCCTTGATTATAGTAGAAGTTCTGAGTGTGGATCCATTCTTGGTTCAGACTTCTGATAATGGTTTTCACCTTCTCAGAATCTGAGTACAGATTTCCAACACCCAAGGCTGCCATTTCACTAACTAGAGTTGTGAATCTGAAGTCCAAGTCTTCCAGTGACTCATTTGTACCTTGTTTAAAGTTCTGGAACTTTAACTTCAACACTTCGAGTTTGTTTTCCTTGGTTTTGTCAGATCCAGCGCAAAGATCTTGAACCATTTTCCAAGCTTCCTTAGCAGTTTTAGCACCCCACAGTTTGCACTGTATAGTATCCGGAGTTGATCGAATGATGATGTTTCTTGCTTGGCCATCAAGATGGAATCTCTTGGCTTCGTCGGAAGTCCATTCCTCTCTTGGTTTTGGAACGACAGTATCAACCGGTTCGCCTAAGATAGTTTCCTTTCCAGCTTCTGTGGTTTTTGTGAGGAAAACTTCTTCAATTTTAGTGATTTTGATAGGTCCATCATTAATGACAGTAACCATCTCATCACTAATGGCCTCAAGATGTAGCATCATGTTGTTTTGCCATTTTTCGTAGCTTTCCAGCTTCAGCAAGGGAGCATCTCCTAAAGACATCCTGTCAGCAAAAGACTACCAAACTGATCAAGTGAGAGTGATTTACGGAAAGCACCTAAGGGGATCTAGGTTCAGTGATGAAGGTTAAAGAACCTCCATCTCGGATATCACTTGTTGGTCCCTTTAAACAACAAGAAAAGACTAGGGGGGGGTGAATAGTCTTTTCAAACTTTCGTCGTTTAAAAAACTTTCTCAGCAAGTACTTATTACTTTTCAGTAATGAGTTTGCTGATACTTAACTTTCTCAGCAACCGCAAGTTACTTCTCAGTAACTAGTTTTGCTGATACTTAAAATCAGAGAGCGGAAGTCTTTGATACAATAAGTGCTTTTGTCAGTAAGTGATAGTTTCAGCAAGTGAAGTGAGTGACTATGTACAGATAGATATGCTTTGCTGAAAACTAAATGCAGTAAGTAAATCACACAAACACTTTTTATAGTGGTATCTGAGAGTGGCGTAATCTCTCAACTAATCCACTTTGTCCTTTCTAGGACAGAATCCACTAAGATAAGTTTGAGGTTCCTTACAACACCTATCTAGAGCGATCCAAACAGAAACCAAAGCACACTTGCTTCGTTTCCAACTTAACTAGAGAACGAAACCTTGTTCTCCACCAAACTTGGGACTTTTAATCAGCAACACTATGCTCGATTAAGTTCCCCCTAAATATCACGCCTGAAAAGGTGTATTTTCAGTTAGAGAGGTTTGGGATGAGATAACTTAATTATAACTTATTCAGTTACAACAAGTAATCTAAGAAACAAACTTTGAATACTTTGCAGTAAACAAGTTTGATTGTTTCTGGTGTCAAGACTTGTTTTTGTTCGAAAGAAAGAAAGAACACTTAACTAATTTCTTAGCCGTGTAAGTTCTACTTCTTCACAAGTAGCTTTTTCAAGCTTTAAGTCTTGGAACGGATCAATGGCAGTAAAGAGTGTTTGAAGGGTATGTGAGTTTAAGCACAAGTGAGAGTTTGATCACGTTGTTGACACACTTCAACTCTTTGCCGGATGACCTCTATTTATAGTGAAAATAAGGAGCCATTTGAATTTTAAATTCTAAGGCTTTTGTTCCTTAAGATGTCACTATCTTGCTTTTGTACTTTCAGCAGCGTCCTTTGTTGTCTTCTAGTCTTCATGTCCTTCGCGTGCATGCTTTGCATTTAATGCTTATTTGAATGAAATTGAAACAGTAACATTGGAGCGCAAATACAAGTACTTTCAGCAAGAAGTCACAAATGTTCGTCAGCAAGTGGTCAGTCTCAGTTTCAGCAAGCACAACCTACTCTGTCGTTTAGATTTTCACTTATGCAATGCTGTTTGCTAAAGTTTCCACTTTCTGAGCAACATGTGCCTTTGTAGATACCAGTCTTCAGAAATCTTCTAGTCTTCAGATCTTCGAATTCTTCAAGTTTCTGAGCGGTTCTAAATGCTTCAATAGTTTGTTTGTGTAAACAAAGTACGTACATCATCAACAAATGCTTCAATAGGTTGTATTTCTTTTCAGAAAACAAGATACATCATAAGCGGTAAAACCAACCTATCTAGCACCTACTCTAAGTCTTCAGCAAACGTTCCTATTTTACAATGTCCTTAAAATTTTAAATTCCTATGGACCTTAAGAGTACTAGTTACTGGACTTTTCTTAATTTAGCATGGTTAATTGCTCATCAAAATTACTAGTTTCCTAACAATCTTTACCCACCAAAACCGGTTTATACATTCCCACATTACATGCCCTTTTGATCATTCTACACAAGCCCTCCACTACAACTAAATAGAGGAAAGGAGATAGGGGGTCCCCTTGACGCAATCCACGCCCTACTACAAATTTCTTAGTTGGGCTCCCATTCACAAGTTCGGAAGCACTTACACTAGACACACATTCTTTAATCCACTTAATCCACAACTCTCCAAACCCCAACACTTTCAACATATCAAAAAGAAAATCCCACCTAACGGAGTCATATGCCTTTTCAAAATCAATTTTAAACACAAACACCTTCTTTTTCTTTCTTAGAACCTCATCAACAATTTCATTAGCCACCACCACTCCATCAAGAATATTTCTTTCACCAATAAAAGCATATTGATTTTCCGAAATAACTTTTTCCAACACAACACCAAAACGACTAGCAAGCAACTTAGATAATATCTTATACGCACTACTAACTAGTGAAATAGGTCTATAGTCATCCAACACATTAGGATTAGCTCTCTTAGGAATTAGAGTAATAAAAGTGCTATTCATACCTTTGCAAAGTTTGTCATTCTTATGGAACTCGGCGAGGAATCGAAGTACATCCTTCTTCACAATACCCCAGCAAGAGCGAAAGAATTGCCCTCCAAAGCCGTCGGGGCCCGGACTCTTATTCACACCACACATAGCCACCGCTTTCCAAACTTCCTCCTCCTCAAACATCCTCTCCAAACTCACTTTCTCCTCATCTTCCACCATCTTCCCCTGATGAACGGTTAGAATTTGTCAGACTCTAGTTAATCAAATAAATTTGTTTTGAGCCAAAGGCAATTCACAACTACAACGAAAACCGTAGTGTAGCAGTAGAATAACCTCGAGTGTCGATCTCTAAGGACTATAACTAGCTTTATCTAATCTAACTTCAGAATATAAAATCAACAAACTACTTAGCAAAGGTTTTTCTTAACAGATAATGGAGATTGGTGATAGTATGGTCATTCAAAGCATAGCAGGTTAATAATCATGCATAAATTCCCCGGTTTTGCATGGAGATCTTTGATCAATGAATTGTCCAGTTGTGTTCCGTAATTATTCAACACTACGAAGATATAGATTTAGATAGATCAAATAAATAAAGCAATAACTCTAGGTATAATGCGCGATATAGCCATTAGCATAATTACTAACCCTTCGCTAAGAAATCACATACTATCACCAAGGAGAAGTTTAGCTACTCATAGATGTCATGCGATCAACAGAAATCATACCACAAATGAATGAAAACATGATGAAAGATATATAAATATAAATAGAAAAACTGTAAGATACAATGTTACCGAAAGTTGTCAATCTCCGAAGAGTCGCGATCTTACAAGCTCCAAAACGCTAAGAAAAAGTATCTCCTAAGCTAAGAACCCCCAGAACAGGCTCTGGAGAATTCCTACCTAAAACTACTGAGAAAGGTGAGAGAAAAGGTCTGGAAAAGTATGAAAAACGGAGAAAACTGAGCAACTATATATAGGCATTCGAATTGTGTGGGGCGAAGGGCCCCACACACCGGGCGATTCGCCTGGTGTGGGGCGATTCGCCCCACGTCCCGGGCGACTCGCCCGGGAGTGTTTTTCGGCCAGATACGCGTTTTCGATGCGTTTTTGGATTTCTTCCCCTTTTGGGACTCGGTTTCTGCCTTCTAGTGACCTTTTAGCCTTCAAACTCGACCCCTAGACTTCAAATCCTATCCGGAATCTTTCAGATATTCCAATTAGGCCTTCGAAACACCAATTCCTTGTCTACTTCAATATAATTGCCCGGAAAACCTCGTTTTCAACCAAAACCTGTAAAATACAAACTAAAGGGAAACGTGACACTATTCTAATAAAATGCACTAAAATATAGCTAAATTAACATAGAGGATAGCTAAAATAGGTGAAAAAGACTCAAATGAAAGTGTAAAATACACATTCATCAAACTCCCCAAACCGAACCTTTGCTTGTCCACAAGAAACTAAGCTAGACTCTAATGCAAAAAACAATGCAACACAAAAAATGGAGTCTCATGCCAAATGAAATGAACTAATCTATTGAATCTATCAAAAAACATATGAACAAAAACCATACAAATCATAACATGAATATAGGTTGAAGAATGCCTCGATTGACCCATACACATTCACATAAGCACTTATGTCAAGACAAGATAGTCTCTCGTAACATTCTCTACCTGGACTTAGTTAGTGACGACGTAATGAAACATGTTAAAATACGAATGGTTGACCCGTGCCTATGAAACTGAGGACTTACTGTTGTTCACCAAGTTAAGACTTTTCCTCAAAGAGGTCGAACCAATACTGACTCTCATCAAACGAAGGAGGGTTCCCTAACACTCCCCTATTCTACCCATCTCTCAAGCAAACCCTTAAGTTATTCACCACTTCCTGAATGGCAGGACGAGGGTGGTCCAGAACAGATGACACTCAAAAACAAAGACAAAAAATTACAACACGATTACGAACATTTACAAGAATTGGAAAATGAGACACAACACTTTGCTAAACTGCTTTTTGGCTTTTTTGGACCCTTCTTTGCTTTTTTGGGTTTTTTTTTCTTCGAATTTTTTTCTTTTTTATTCTTTTCTTTTCCAGTTTTTTTTCTTTTTTCTGGAATTTTTCTTTTCTTTTTTTCGAATTTTTTTAGCCAGCAGTAGCACAACGAAAAGAGAAGCAAAAAAAGACAAATGACTTCCCCAAACCTATTCGAAAGAATAGGTTGGAGTATAAAATTTACGAGAAAGGAAAAATAAAATCACAACACAGAAATGAAAAACGAAAACAAGTCTAATGATGGTGTAACCCCCTCCCCAAACCTATTCGAAAGAATAGGTTGCAAACAAAGGATCACACAACCTCACACTACCTCCTTCCTAGGCATTTAGCAATCTCAAAGCATGGTGAAGACTTGTTGCCTCTTAGGTACATAATTACTCGGGAAAACAACCATAAGACCCTACCATGCATCATCCTATTATAAAGGCCTTCGTGAACTGCAGTAGAGAAAACACCACTAAGTGATGTCGAGACTACCCAGCTTAACTATGTGCAATACATAAATGTGACAAGCCAAGCGAGAAAATCCTCAAACAAATTCATAGAGATGAAGCATATGATTAATGACATAATTAGTTGATCTACCCAATAAAAAGTTCAAAAAAATTGGCAATAAACTCCACATAAAACATGCACGACTAACCTAAGATGAATGAGGTGAATGCAACCTAAAAAACTAAGAAAGCGGTAAACGTGCAAATGCAAATGCAAACAAAAAACAAGATACCAATCAACACAAAGCCAAACAATACTTAACATCGCGGTTCACATCCCATCCTCCTTATGATACTTAAGCTAGTCCCTAGCAAAACAATACTTTTTTTTCTTCTTCTTTTTCCGGTTTCTTCTTTTTTTTTCTTTTCCAGTTTTTTTTTCTTTTTTTCTGGAATTTTTCTTTTTCTCTTTTTTTCGATTTTTTTTTTTTAGCCAGCAGTAGCAGAACGAAAAAGAAACAATAACACACAAACGACCTCCCCAAACCTATTCGAAAGAATAGGTTGGAGTACAGAATTTACGAAAAAGGAAAATAAACTCACAACTCAAAATTGAAAAACGAAAAACAAGTCTAACGATAGCGTAAACCCCTCCCCAAACCTATTCGGAAGAATAGGTTACAAACAAAGGATCACACAATCTCAAACTACCTCCTTCCTAGGCATTTAACAATCTCAAAGCAAGGTGAAGACTTGTTGCCTCTTAGGTACATAATTACTCGGGAAAACAACCATAAGACCCTAACATGCATCATCCTATTATAAAGGCCTTCATGAACCGCAGTAGAGAAAACACCACTAAGTGATGTCGAGACTACCAAGATTAACTAAGTGCAATACATAAATGTGACAAGCCAAGCGAGAAAAACCTCAAACAAATTCATAGAGATGAAGCATATGATTAATGTCATAGTTAGTTAATTTACCCGATAAAAAGGTTCAAAAAAATTTGGCAATAAACTCCATATAAAACATGCAAGACTATCCTAGGATGAATGTAGTGTATGCAACCTAAAAACTAAGAAAGCAGTAAACGTGCAAATGCAAATGCAGACGGATAAACATGCAAGGTACTATACTCAACCTACCAATCCCAAGCTCTAAACCATCAATTGCAAGCTCTAAACCATCAATGTCAAGCTCCAAACTAACAACACTAGTTCACTTAAATCCCATCCCCCCTCATGAATTTAAAGCTAGTCCCTAGCAGTAAGAAAATGAGGAAATAAGATGTGATACTAGATGTTACCGCATGGTTTGGCCTCGGTCGGCTGAGTATGATGCTTGTAAGTTATTGGGACTGCTCCAGGGGCCTTATAGGTGATCATCGGGGCTTGTGGTAGTGGCGGTAGTTCCATTAATAGATCGGATAGGACCAACTCCTCCATCTGTATCATCATTGTCCCGATGGTCTTCATTGTCACTACTGTCATCACCATCGTCACCAGTAGAGTTGCATCGTCGACCGTACAGCAGCCTCACTGGGCTCCCAAAACTGCTCCTCCCCGAAACTTGTAAGAAAATATGGTCAGAGTTACCCCTAGGGTACGCAGCGGAATTTTAAAAATTTTCTTAACATACAGGTTAATTGATTATGTATATGTCGTATATATATAAACACGTCAATTTGAAGACTAACCTTACTTCCAAAGCAGCTTCCAAGTCTTCGTAATAATCCGGTGTATCTTCTCCTTCGTCGAAGTCGAAGATATCTGCAATACTCTGATTATCTGCAAGACAATAAGAGTTAGTTTCCAGCTCCTTGAACCTCAACCTTGGTATCCACGGATGAACAGTCTATCGGAAGAATGCTAGGATATTCTTTGTGTGACCAAGAAGACGGGGCGGCGATCCCTCCGGTGAGGTGGCGCGCGCGTAGGGCTTTAGAGAGAAGGGGAGAGCTTTTATTTTCTCTAAGAAAACTGGGTAGAATAACTGTGTGTGAAACTGTATCCAAAGCTCTCTAATAGTCTACTATATATAGTAGTCAATAGAAGCCTAAAGCGTAAGCAATTAGACTTCGTAAAGGAATAAGAATCTAATTCTTATCGCACAAGGAAACCAATATCAAGTCTAGATTCATTCCCAATTAAATTAAAACTCAATTAGGAAAATCTAACTTATCCCTTGGACTTCTAATAGAGGAAGGAGTCGAACTCCTTCCTCCATCTTATCTATGCGCGCGCGCGCGCCCAGTCCTACGGGAGGTGGGTCCCAATTTTGGGACCCACTTATAGTTCTAAGGCAATTCAAACTCCAAGTAGATTTTGCCATGTACATATGTTAATTCTAAATTAACATATCCTTTCAAATCAAACCTCTATTATATTTCCAAAATATTATCTTTAATTGTATTTACATAAAATACAATTAATTAGCCAATTCAATTAATAATTCCAAATCATTAATTGAGCCACCAAATATTATAATTAATTCCAAATCAATTATAATCCATGAATCACAATTAATTCCAAATTAATTGCGATTCCATCTTCAAGGATATTCTGATAGAATGAATCACCACATAGTGTGACCCATAGGGCCTCATCGTATTAAGCAAGTCCTAGACTAGGCAACATGGAATTCCTAGACGGTTCCATTTGCAAAATTAATACATGAGGACGTTTGAGAGGTTTCTCAAAGCTAACCCTTTCGTTACGAAGCCTGTTGCGCTCAACGCGGCGATGGTAACGTCCCTTCATCTGACTTGCTCGAATGTATCTAGGATCGATGAAGTGTCTATCCCAATAATACATCCACGGGCGTCTCAGGGAGTTGCTTGGTTAAGATATACTTATGACCTTCATAATATATCATTTGCATTGGCCAGTGACTTTACCAACACAACTATGCAGACTATTAGCAGTACTCTCCTGTGCTACACTTGAGAGATGAATCCTTCACAGAATCACTTATCATCCCCATTTGTATGTAGCCATAATCCTGGATCGTGTCTTAGGTCAGCTGCTTATTCAGAGCTGACATCGACAGGTCCACCAAGGATATGGGACAACAAATGTGATGATAAAGTCCTGTAAGTACAAAGGACGACTGGCATCACTTCGACAACTTACCGGTTCCCATAGACACTTCGGTGTAGAGTATACATCGATGGGAGTGTCCGGTGGGTACTTCCATTGTTCGATAATCCTTCTTCGAACAACTATGCGCAGTTATGGGAACGTTTCTCGATTGTCCAACAATCCGTTCTGTGGCCGTGGGATCGGCTCACACTTGCTCCAACAAGTATAACCTCCACGCATACTAGTCTCGCCTGGTTCATTCAGACCCCTACATCCGAGATGAACCTCGACTAGGGAGAGCTTGGGATAGATGATAACTCACATAGCTCCCACTATCTGTGTGATTGGTCATCTATCCGAGGGGACATGTTTAATATCAATACAGACAGTAATAGAGATATGACATGCTGCATGCCTGGTGTAATATAAATATGAAAGCGATACTCAATAGTAAAAGCAACAAACATATATTATATTACGTTGACCTGTGTAATAGTACATATATGCCCTCTATAAGGGCACTATGCCCTTAGTAAGGACTGTCTCTAGGACATATACACTATCAATCTCCCACTTGGACTAGAGCCAGTCACCTTTATGCCTAATACCCAGATTAGCATAATGTCTTAAGTGGACTTCCACTGATAAGACCTTGGTGAAAGGATTTGCCACGTTGTCCGTGGTAGAGACACGTTCTATACTAACTTCTCCTCTATCTATAATATTACGTATAACGTGATATTTTCTAAGTACATGTTTGTTCTTGTTTGTAGATATAGGCTCCCTAGCTTGAGCGACGGCGCCTGTATTGTCACAATAAATCGTTATTGGACTAGGAGCAGGAACAACCCTCAATTCCTTCAAGAACTCTGAAATCCAGACAGCTTCTTTCGATGCTTCTGATGCAGCAATGTACTCGGCTTCTGTGGATGAGTCAGCAGTCGTGGCTTACTTAGAACTCTTCCAACAGACAGCTCCTTCGTTCAATTTGAATACGTATCATGTCTGTGACTTAAAGTCATCAGGATCTGATTCAAATCCAGCGTTGACATAACCAGACATCTTTAATTCTAGTTCTCCACCAAACACCAAGAACATCTCTTTAGTCCATCGAAGGTACTTAAGAATGTTCTTTACAGCAGTCTAGTGAGGTACTCATGGATTCTGTTGGTGTCGACAAGTGACACTAAGCGCATATGCCACATCGGGCCTTGTGCAATTCATTGCATACATTATAGACCCTACTGCCGAAGCATAGGGCACACGACTCATTGCATTTCTTTCTTCATCAGTTTTAGGACCATCCTTAACTGATAAGACAATCCCATGCCTAGCTGGGAGAAAGCCTCTCTTTGAGTCGTCCATCTTGTAACGCTTCAGTATTTTGTCGATGTAGGTGGACTGTGTCATTCCTAACATCCTCTTGGATCTATCTCTAAAGATCTTGATCCCTAGGATGTAGTTCGCTTCACCCAAGTCCTTCATCGAGAAGGTACTTGATAACCAAACTTTAGTCTCTTCTAGCATAGAGACATTGTTTCCCATGATCAAAATGTCATCTATATAAATGATCATGAAAACGACTCCTTTGTCGCTTTGTCTAGCATAGACACAGGGATCTTCCTTGCTTCTGATGAAGTCAAACGATTTGACAGCTTCATCAAAGCGGATATTCTAGCTCCTTGACGATTGCTTTAGCCCATAGATGGATCTTTGTAATTTGCATACAGCAGTTGGCCTGGTTTTACTAATAAAACCTTCCGGTTGTACCATATAGACCTCTTCCTCCAGGTTTCCATTGAGGAAGACAGTCTTTCCATCCATCTGCCAGATTTCATAATCATAGTAGGCAGCTATCGCAAGTAGAATTCGAATGGACTTCAATTTTGCTACCGGTGAAAAGGTTTCATCGTAATCGATGCCATACCTTTGCGTGTAGCCTTTCGCCACAAGCCTAGCTTTGTGCGTTTGTACCTTGACATCGGCATCTGTCTTTCGTTTAAAGACCCATTTGCACCCAATAGGTCTAACCCCTTGGGGCAAGTCTACCAAGTTCCAAACTTGGTTCTGGTACATTGAATCCATTTCTAATTCCATGGCCTCTTGCCATTTGTCTGAGTCAATATCAGTTATGGCCTCCTTGTAGGTCTCGGGATCTTCCCGATCTGATAAGCCGACATCAAGTTCACGGATGTCTTCTATCATAGGCTTTGCTTCTGAGGTCCTTTTAGGATCCTCTTCGACCTACGGAGCTCGACTTGTTCTGGTGATTTTCTTTTCTGGCTTCGTGTAACACGAACATTATTAGTGGGTACTGATGCAGCTGGTCGCTGGGCGTGACCCTGTTCCCTTGTGGAAGGCTGCTCTTGTGCAACTTGTTGCACAGGTTGGTTGACAACGGGTTCTATTGGTGTGGTTTCAACTGTTGATCTAATCACAGGACTCCCACTGACTATGACATGCCTAGCAAGTGTCATATCATCACCCTTGTCTGCTTCAAAAGCTCCCACTGAACTTGAGTCCAAAACAGAAGATTTAGAGACCTCATGTTCGCGCGTGTCAAAGTCTTGAATTTCTTCAAGTTCTATCATGTCATCTAACCTCTCTTCTTCGTGGTATTCAGCTTCTAAAAACTTCACGTTTCTAGATACGATCACCTTGTGATCTTCAGCATGATAGAATTCATAGCCTCTCGTCTAACGAGGATAGCCTATGAAATATACTTTGACACCCTTGGCATCTAACTTATCAGTGAGCATCAGTTTGACTATCGCAGGACAGCCCCAAGGTCTAAGATAGCCTAGTGAAGGCTTGTTTCCCTTCCATAACTCATAAGGAGTTTTGTCCACTGATTTAGATGGTACACGGTTCAGAATGTAGATTGCAGTTTGTAGTGCATATCCCTACAGGTATTTTGGAAGAGTCGAGAATCTAATCATTGATCTTACCATGTCTAACAGGGTTCGATTCGTCCTCTCAGACACACCATTTAACTGTGGTGTTCCAGGCGGAGTTCATTGCGACTGAATTCCATTTTCCTTCAAGTAGTCGATAAATTCTTCACTAAGGTATTCACCTCCTCGATCTGATCGAAGAGTGACTATCCTTAGGTTCAATTCATTCTCGACTTCATTCCTAAACTCCTTGAATTTCCCAAAGGTCTCGGATTTATTCTTCATAAGGTAAATATATCCATACCTTGAGAAATCGTCAGTAAAGGTAACGAAGTAAGGATAACCCCCACGCGCATGGACTTTAAAAGGTCCACATACATCGGTATGTATGAGCTCTAAGCAGCGAGTGGCACGAACACCTTGTCCACAAAAGGTTTGTTCCTACTTGAAAATCAAATGTACCATATGATTCAAAATGTACAATATGATTCGCATGTACCATATGATTCAAAATCAAATGGTTCTAAGTAGTCCAACTTCCTTAGTCTTTGAATCCGTGTTTCATTGATATGGCCTAACCGACAATGCCATAGATAAGATGGATTATTCTTCCTACTTGAAGAAGGTTGTTTGTTAGGTATTTGAAATAAAGGTAGACTACTTTGCAAAATATATAAACCATTCACCAAGCGAGCTTTTCCATAATACTGACCATTTAATGAAAAATAACAAGTATTATTCGCAAAACGAAAGGAAAAACCCATATTGTCTAACAATGGAATGGAAATAATATTTCTGACAATGGATGGAACAAAATAAACATTATCAAGTTCTAAACATTGTCTCGAAGGTAAATCTATCTTGCTGTGTCCAACGCGTTTGGCTTCAACTGGATTGCCTTTCCCAACATGCAAGTCGATTTCACCTTGCTTGACTAGCCTGTGATCAATTAGCCCCTGCACATTATTACAAATGTGTGAGCCACATGCTGTATCTAATACCCAACCATTGGAGTCAAAAGTAGTCATGTTCATGTCAATAACAAACATACCTGAGCCAGAAGCCGGTGGCTTCTTAGCTTGATCTGCCCTAAGCTTAGGGCAATCTTTCTTCCAGTGGCCCTTGAGCTTGCAATAGAGACAAATCTCGATCCTTAGTCGAAATTCAGCCATCCTACGATAGCGCCCATTCTTGCCACCCCTCTTCCTTTTGGGTCTACGATTGACCCTTGGGAATTTGTTGGCAATGGGTCTCTCAGCAATCAACTCTATTGCTATCCCAACATTGGGATTGTGAATAGATTGCAACAATCTTTGCACGATCAATATAATGGAAGCCTTAGCTTCTAGCTCTAAGCCATATCCAACAAGTTGTAAGAGAAAGTCAATCAACGACTTAACTTGTTCAGGCGACAGCTCTTCTGTCCCAAGCCTTTTGATAAGCATGATCTTGATAGCTTCGAACCCTTCACACATCCTTGGAGCATCCAAGAATGAGGAGAGATATTTCACAATCTCATATGGTTCCTTGTCTCGACATGGTCCAACCATATTGTTAGACATAGCATTCAGCAACAAGTTCTTTACAAACTCGGCCCTTTCCACTTCCAATTCATAATAGCAATCATAGGTTGCCGTAGTGAATTCAGTGGGAGGTGGAGGGATAGGTTCGTCCAAGACGTACTCAACCTCATAGTACCATAGCACCTTTCGTACCTCATGGATCCAATCCACGTAGTTTGGTCCTGTTAGCTTTTGCAACTCCAAGTTGGCAACAAGCTCGGAGGACGGTATAGCCATTTCTAATTTCCTAAGGAGAAATAATATAGAACGAAAATAATAAATCAACTATTGAAAAATATTTCAATAGTTGATTTCAAAAAAATATTTCAATAGTTGATTTATTATTTTCGTTCTATATTATTTCTCCTTAGGAAATTAGAAATGGCTATACCGTCCTCCGAGCTTGTTGCCAACTTGGAGTTGCAAAAGCTAACAGGACCAAACTACGTGGATTGGATCCATGAGGTACGAAAGGTGCTATGGTACTATGAGGTTGAGTACGTCTTGGACGAACCTATCCCTCCACCTCCCACTGAATTCACTACGGCAACCTATGATTGCTATTATGAATTGGAAGTGGAAAGGGCCGAGTTTGTAAAGAACTTGTTGCTGAATGCTATGTCTAACAATATGGTTGGACCATGTCGAGACAAGGAACCATATGAGATTGTGAAATATCTCTCCTCATTCTTGGATGCTCCAAGGATGTGTGAAGGGTTCGAAGCTATCAAGATCATGCTTATCAAAAGGCTTGGGACAGAAGAGCTGTCGCCTGAACAAGTTAAGTCGTTGATTGACTTTCTCTTACAACTTGTTGGATATGGCTTAGAGCTAGAAGCTAAGGCTTCCATTATATTGATCGTGCAAAGATTGTTGCAATCTATTCACAATCCCAATGTTGGGATAGCAATAGAGTTGATTGCTGAGAGACCCATTGCCAACAAATTCCCAAGGGTCAATCGTAGACCCAAAAGGAAGAGGGGTGGCAAGAATGGGCGCTATCGTAGGATGGCTGAATTTCGACTAAGGATCAAGATTTGTCTCTATTGCAAGCTCAAGGGCCACTGGAAGAAAGATTGCCCTAAGCTTAGGGCAGATCAAGCTAAGAAGCCACCGGCTTCTGGCTCAGGTATGTTTGTTATTGACATGAACATGACTACTTTTGACTCCAATGGTTGGGTATTAGATACAGCATGTGGCTCACACATTTGTAATAATGTGCAGGGGCTAATTGATCACAGGCTAGTCAAGCAAGGTGAAATCGACTTGCATGTTGGGAAAGGCAATCCAGTTGAAGCCAAACGCGTTGGACGCAGCAAGATAGATTTACCTTCGGGACAATGTTTAGAACTTGATAATGTTTATTTTGTTCCATCCATTGTCAGAAATATTATTTTCATTCCATTGTTAGACAATATGGGTTTTTCCTTTCGTTTTGCGAATAATACTTGTTATTTTTCATTAAATGGTCAGTATTATGGAAAAGCTCGCTTGGTGAATGGTTTATATATTTTGCAAAGTAGTCTACCTTTATTTCAAATACCTAACAAACAACCGTCTTCAAGTAGGAAGAATAATCCATCTTATCTATGGCATTGTCGGTTAGGCCATATCAATGAAACACGGATTCAAAGACTAAGGAAGTTGGACTACTTAGAACCATTTGATTTTGAATCATATGGTACATGCGAATCATATGGTACATCGATGGGAGTGTCCGGTGGGTACTTCTATTGTTCGATAATCCTTCTTCGAACAACTATGTGCAGTTATGGGAACGTTTCTCGATTGTCCAACAATCCGTTCCGTGGTCGTGGGATCGGCTCACACTTGCTCCAACAAGTATAACCTCCACGTATACTAGTCTCGTCTGGTTCATTCAGACCCCTACATCCGAGATGAACCTCGACTAGAGAGAGTTTGGGATAGATGATAACTCACATAGCTCCCACTACCTGTGTAATCGGTCATCTATCCGAGGGACATGTTTAATATCAATACAGACAGTAATAGAGATATGACATGCTGCATGCCTGGTGTAATATAAATATGAAAGCGATACTCAATAGTAAAAGCAACAAACATATATTATATTACGTTGATCTGTGTAATAGTACATATATGCCCTCTATAAGGGCACTATGCCCTTAGTAAGGACTGTCTCTAGGACATATACACTATCAAAACTCTCCACTCCAAATCACAAACTTCAATTTCCTTCGTCAACTCCTCCACTTTATGATCAATATCACCTCCCATCAAATAATTCCAAGATTTGAGGCGTACCTTGAGTCTTTTAAGTTTCTCTTTGAGAACGAAACTCCCCCACCCAACAATACCCTCCTTCTTCCACTCCTCTTCCACAATACTAATAAAATCCTTCTCTTTCACCCAAGAGTTAATGAACCGAAATGAATTTCGACCCCAATCCTGTAAGAAAATAATGGTCAGAGTTACCCATAGGGTACGCAGCGGAATTTCAAAATTTTCTTAACATGCCGGTTAATTGGATCATGCATAACCGTATATATATATATATATATATATGTATATATATAGATATAGATATATATATATATATATATTATATATATGTATATGTATATATATATATATATATATATATATCTATATATATATATATATATATAGATATATAATATATATATATATAATATATATATATATATATATATATATATATATCAAACACATTAATCAGAAGACTTACACATATTTCAATAGCAAGAAACAGGTATCAAGTCTTCGTAATAGTCCGGTGAATCTTCTCCTTCGTCGAAGTCGAAGATATCTGCAATACTTTTTGATTATCTGCAAGACAATAAAAGTTAGTTTCCAGCTCCTTGAACCTCAACCTTGGTATCCACGGATGAACAACTTATCGGAAAGAATGCTAGGATATTCTTTATGTGGCCAAGAAGATGGGGCGGCGTTTTCCTCCGGTGGGAGTGGCGCGCGCGCGGCTTATAAGAGGTAGGGGAGAGCTTTTATTTTCTCTAAGAAAACTGGTAGAAAGAATGATCTTGAATCAACTGTGTTCAACCATGTAAAATCTCTCTAATAGTCTACTATATATAGTAGTTAATAGAAGCCTAAAGAATAATCAATTAGACTTCATAAAGGAATAAGAATCTAATTCTTATCGCACTAGGAAACCAATTCAAGTCTAGATTCATTCCCAATCAAATTAAAACCCAATCAGGAAAATCTAACTTATCCCTTGACTTCTAATAGAGGAAGGAGTCGAGCTCCTTCCCCTACTGCTGCTGCGCGCGCGAGTCCAAGGGTGGTCAGGTGGGTCCCGATTTGGGACCCACTTATAATTCTAAGGCAATTCAAACTCCAAGTAGATTTTGTCCATGTGCATATATTAATTCTAAATTAACATATCCTTTCAAATCAAACCTCTATTATATTTCTAAAATATAATCTGTAATTGTATTTACATAAAATACAATTAATCAGCTAATTCAATTAATAATTCCAAATCATTAATTGAGCCACAAATTATTATAATTAATTCCAAATCAATTATAATCCATCAATCACAATTAATGTTAAATTAATTGCGATTCCATCTTCAAGGATATTCGGATAAGCTGAATCACCACATAGGGCCTCATTGTATTAAACAAGTCCTAGACTAGGCAAAATGAAATTCCTAGACGGTTCCATTTGCAATATTAATACATGAGGACGTTTGAGGGGTTTCTCAAAGCAAACCCTTTCGTTGTGAAGTCTGTTGCGCTCAACGCGGCGATGGTAACGTCCCTTCATCTGACTGACTCGAATGCATCTAGGATCGATGAAGTGTCTATCCCAATAATACGTGCACGGACGTCTTCAGTGAGTTGCTTGGTGAATCCAATATCTATTATGACTATCATAATAATATTGATACGCTGGCCAGCGGTTTTACCAATCACAACTATGAACGACTATGAGCAGTTCTCTCCTGTGCTACACATGAGAGATGAATCCTTCACAGAATCACTTATCATCCCCATTTGTATGTAGCCATAATCCTGGATCGTGTCTTGGGTCAACTGCTTATTCAGAGCTGACATCGACGGGTCCACCAAGGATATGGGGCAACAAATTGTGATGATAAAGTCCTGTAAGTCCAAAGGACGACTGGCATCACTTCGACAACTTTTCGATTCCCATAGACACTTCGGTGTAGAGTATACATCGATGGGAGTGTCCGGTGGGTACTTCTATTGTTCGATAATCCTTCTTCGAACAACTATGTGCAGTTATGGGAACGTTTCTTGATTGTCCAATAATCCGTTCCGTGGTCGTGGGATCGGCTCACACTTGCTCTAACAAGTATAACCTCCACGCATACTAGTCTCAGTTGGTTCATTCAGACCCCTACATCCGAGATGAACCTCGACTAGGGAGAGTTTGGGATAGATGATAACTCACATAGCTCTCACTATCTGTGTGATCGGTCATCTATCCAAGGGGACATGTTTAATATCAATACAGACAGGAATAGAGATATGACATGCTGTACGCCTGGTGTAATATAAATATGAAAGCGATACTCAATAGTCAAACAACAAACATATATTATATTACGTTGACCTGTGTAATAGTACATATATGCCCTTAATAAGGGTTGCATGCCCTTAATAAAGACTGTCTCTAGGACATATACACTATCAATCTCCCACTTGGACTAGAGCCAGTCACCTTTATGCTTAATACCTAGATTAGCATAATATCTTAAGTGGACATCCACTGATAAGACCTTGGTGAAAGGATCTGCCACGTTGTCTGTGGTTGAGACACGTTTTATACTAACTTCTCCTCTATCAATAATCTCACGTATAACGTGATACTTTCTAAGTACATGTTTGTTCTTGTTTGTAGATCTAGGCTCCTTGGCTTGAGCGACGGCGCCCGTCTTGTCACAATAAATCGTTATTGGACTAGGAGCAGGAACAACCCTCAATTCCTTCAAGAACTCTGAAATCCAGACAGCTTCTTTCGATGCTTCTGACGCAGCAATGTACTCGGCTTCTGTGGATGAGTCAGCAATCGTGGCATGCTTAGAACTCTTCGAACAGATAGCTCCTCCGTTCAATTTGAATACGTATCCTGTCTGTGACTTAAAGTCATCAGGATCTGATTCAAATCCAGCGTCGACATAACCAGACATCTTTAATTCTGGTTCTCCACCAAATACCAAGAACATTTTCTTAGTCCGTCGAAGGTACATAAGAATGTTCTTTACAGCAGTCCAGTGAGGTACTCTTGGATTCTGTTGGTGTCGACAAGTGACACTAAGCGCATATGCCACATCTGGCCTTGTGCAATTCATTGCATACATTATAGACCCTACTGCCGAAGCATAGGGCACACGACTCATTGCCTTTATGTCTTCATCAATTTTAGGACTATCCATAACTGATAGCACGATCCCATGCCTAGCTGGGAGAAAGCCTCTCTTTGAGTCGTCCATATTATAACGCTTCAGTATTTTGTCGATGTAGGTGGATTGTGTCAATCCTAACATCCTCTTGGACCGATCTCTATAGATCTTTATCCCTAGGATGTAGTTCGCTTCACCCAAGTCCTTCATTGAGAAGGTACTTGATAACCAAACTTTAGTCTCTTCTAGCATAGAGACATTGTTTCCCATGATCAAAATGTCATCAACATAAATGATCATGAAACGACTCCCTTGTCGCTGTGCCTAGCGTAGACACAGGATCTTCTACGCTTCTGACGAAGTCAAACGATTTGACAGCTTCGTCAAAGCGGATATTCCAGCTCCTAGACGCTTGCTTTAGCCCATAGATGGATCTCTGTAATTTGCATACAACAGTTGGCCTGGTTTTACTAATAAAACCTTCCGGATGTACCATATAGACCTCTTCCTCAAGTTTGCCATTGAGGAAGGCAGTCTTTACATCCATCTGCCAGATTTCATAATCATAGTAGGCAGCTATCACAAATAGAATTCGAATAGACTTCAACTTTGCTATCGGTGAAAAGGTTTCATCGTAATCGATGCCATACCTTTGCGTGTAGCCTTTCGCCACAAGTCTAGCCTTGTGCGTTTGTACCTTGCCTTCGGCATCTGTCTTTCGTTTAAAGACCCATTTGCACCCAATAGGTCTAACCCCTTGGGGCAAGTGTACCAAGCTCCAAACTTGGTTCAGGTACATGGAGTCCATTTCCAATTCCATGGCCTCTTGCCATTTGTCTGAGTCAATATCATGTATTGCCTCTTTGTAGGTCTCGGGGTCTTCCCGATCTGATAAGCCAACATCAAGTTCACTGATGTCTTCTATCATAAGGCTTTGCTTCTGAGGTCCTTTTGGGATCCTCTTCGACCTACGGAGCTCGAATGGTGCTTCTGTCGGCGTTTCTGGTGCTTTCTTTTCTGGCTTCGTGTAACACGAACATTATCAGTTGGCACTGATGCAGTCGGTCGCGCGCTGCGACCCCGTTCCCTTGCGGGAGGCTTCTCTTATGAAACTTGTTGCACATGTTGATTGATAACGGGTTCTATTGGTGTGGTTTCAACTGTTGACGTTTCTAGACACCATCACCTTGTGATCTTCAGCATGATAAAATTCATAGCCTCTCGTCTGACGAGGATAGCCTATGAAATATACTTTGACACCCTTGGTATCTAACTTATCAGTGAGCAACAATTTGACTATCGCAGGACAGCCCCAAGGTCTAATATAGCCTAGTGAGGGCTTCTTTCCTTTCCATAACTCATAAGGAGTTTTCTCCACTGATTTAGATGGTACACGGTTCAGAATGTAGATTGCAGTTTGCAGCTCATATCCCCATAGATATTTTGGAAGAGTCGAGAATCCAATCATTGATCTCACCATGTCTAACAGGGTTCGATTCCTTCTCTCAGACACATCATTTAATTGTGGTGTTCCAGGAGGGGTCCATTGCGATTGAATTTCATTCTCCTTTAAGTAGTCGATAAATTCTTCACTAAGGTATTCACCTCCTCAATCTGATCGAAGAGTGACTATCCTTAGGTTCAATTCATTCTCGACCTCATTCCTAAACTCCTTGAATTTCCCAAAGGTCTCTGATTTATTCTTCATAAGATAAATATATCCATACCTTGAGAAATCGTCAGTAAAGGTAACGAAGTAAGGATAACCTCCACGTGCTTGGACTTTAAAAGGTCCACATACATCGGTGTGTATGAGCTCTAAGGAGCAAGTGGCACGAACACCCTGTCCAACAAAACGTTTGTTCGTCATCTTACCCTTAACACATGATTCGCATGTACCATATGATTCAAAATCAAATGGTTCTAAATAGTCCAACTTCCTTAGTCTTTGAATCCGTGTTTCATTGATATGGCCTAGCCGACAATGCCATAGATAAGATGGATTATTCTTCCTACTTGAAGACGGTTGGTTGTTATGTATTTGAAATAAAGGTAGACTACTTTGCAAAATATATAAACCATTCACTAAGCGAGCTTTTCCATAATACTGGTCATTTAACGAAAAATAACAAGTATTATTAGCAAAACGAAAGGAAAAACCCAAATTGTTCAACAATGGAATGGAAATAATATTTCTGACAATGGATTGAACAAAATAAACGTTATCAAGTTCTAAACATTGTCCTGAAGGTAAATCTATCTTGCAGCGTCCAACGCGTTTGGCTTCAACTGGATTGTCGTTCCCAACATGCAAGTCGATTTCACCTTGCTTGACTAGCCTGTGATCAATTAGCCCCTACACATTGATGAACGAGGATTGTCGGTCCCAATTTATCAAATAAATTTGTTATTTAGCCAAAGGCAATTCACAACTACAACGAAAACCATAGTGTAGCAGTAGAATGACCTCGAGTGTCGTTCTCTAAGGACTATAACTAGCTTTATCTAATTTAACTAAAGAATATAAAAACAACAGACGATATAGCAAACGTTTTTCTAACAGATAATGGAGATTGGTGATAGTATGGTCCTTCAAAGCATAACCGGTTAATAATCATGCGTAAATTCCTCGGTTTTGCATGGAGATCTTTGATCAATAAAGTGTCCTGTTGCAATTATCACACACTACGAAGATATAGATTCTGATAGGTCTAAGACTAAAGAATTGTCCAATTGTGTTCCGTAATTATTCAACACTACGAAGATATAGATATGCATAGGTCGAAGACCGGTCCAGTTGTGTGCAATAATTAATCAACATACGAAGATATAGATTCCGCTCGATCAAAGAAATAAAGCAATAACACGGAGTATAATGCGCGATATAGCCATTACCATAATTATCAACCCTTCGCTAAGAATTCACATACTACCACCAACGATAAGTTTAGCTACTCATAGTTGTCATGCAATCAACATAAATCATAGAAGAAAACATGTTGAAAGATATATAAAATAAGTAGAAAAACTGTAAGATACAATGTTACCGAAGGTTGTCAGTCTCCGAACAATCGCGATCTTACAAGCTCCAAACTGCTATGAAAAAGTATCTCCTAAGCTATGAACCCCCAGAACAGGCTCTGGGAAGTTCCTACCTAAAACTACAGAGAAAGGTGAGAGAGAAGGTATGGAAAAGTATGAAAAATGGAGAAAACTGAGAAACTATATAGGCTTCGAATTTGTGTGGGGCGAAGGGCCCCACACACCGTGCGAGTCGCCTGGTGTGGGGCGATTCACCCCACGTCCCGGGCGATTCGCCCGGGAGTATTTTTCCGGAATTTCCGCGTTTTCGACGCGTTTTTGGATTTCTTCCCCTTTTCGGACTCGGGTTCTGACTTCTAGTGGCCTTCTAACCTCCAGATTCGACCCCTAGACTCCAAATCCTATCCGGAAACCTTCAGATACTCCAAATAGGCTTCTGGAACACCAATTCCTTGTCAACTTCAATATAATTGCCCTGAAATCCTCGTTTTTCAATCAAAACCTGTAAAATAAAAGCTAAAGGGAAACGTGACACTATTCTAATAAAATGCACTAAAATATAGCTAAATTAACATAGAGGATAGCTAAAATAGGTGAAAAAGACTCAAATGAAAGTGTAAAATACACATTCATCAAACTCCCCAACCCGAACATTTGCTTGTCCTCAAGCAACTAAGCTAGACTCTGATGCAAAAAACAATGCAACACATAAAATGGAGTCTCTTGCCAAATAAAATGAACTAAAATAACATAGAGGATAGCTAAAATAGGTGAAAAAGACTCAAATGAAAGTGTAAACTACACATTCATCACACATTATTACAAATGTGTGAGCCACAGGCTGTATCTAATACCCAACCATTGGAGTCAAAAGTAGTCATGTTCATTTCAATAACAAACATACCTGAGCTAGAAGCCGACGGCTTCTTAGCTTGATCTGCCCTTAGCTTAGGGCAATCTTTCTTCCAATGCCCTTTCTGTTTACAAAAAAGACATTCATCTGTGCGTACCGTTCCGCTCCTCTTGAACTTCCTTTTTTGGTTCAGACGTTTAGGCTTATCACTCGAAGTGTTAGCCTTGGCTCCCGACTTTCCCTTACCCTTAGCACCTTTGTTTCTCGGGTTTGGGTTAGATGGTTGCCCAACATACATGATCGATTTCTCCTTCTTAGGAAGGGTTTGATCATATGTCTTCAGCAGATTATGGAGCTCGGGTAGTGTAACGTCCTTCGCATTCATCGTGTAGTTAATGATGAACTGCGAATACGAACTCGGCAATGATTGAAGGACAAAGATCACCATGATCTTATTCTCCAGCTTGACACCGGCATCGACAAGCTTCTCAAAGAGACCAATCATTTTGAGAACATGTTTATACATGTTCCCTCCTTCATTGAGCTTGCATCTGTGTATCTCTTTGATCAAATCAAATTTAACACTTCTGGCTGTCGTCTTAAAGAGCGACTCAAGATGCTTCAGCATCTCATACGGCAACATGCTTTCATGTTGTCTCTGCAGCTCATTGCTCATTGCCGCCAGCATAATACACTGCGCGGATCTAGCATCCTCATGATGCTTATCAGACTTTGCCTTGTTGGCTTGATTCCAAGCAGCAACTTGATCGGCAGTCTGATTCTCGGGACACACGGGAATGACCTCGTCCAAGACGTACTCAATCTTTTTGTACCTCAGCACCAAACGAATAGTCCTGATCCAATATAGGAAGTTTGGTCCGGTCAAAATTTGCTTCTCTGAGACAGCACGGAGCGAGATACTCACCATTTTGGTTTTCCAAAGGAGAAATAGTATAGAGCGAAAATAATAAATCAACTATTGAAATACTATTTCTAAATACACAATCAACATAACTAAACAACAAGGTCCTTTAGCTGTTTAGCTCCCACTATTTTCACATATGATTGCCCCCAAAACAAACATATGGGTAATGTCCAACAAGTTACCGTAGTGGCCAAGATCCAAATCCATACTATGCTATACTCCAACGGGGGCTGGCCGCATAACATAATATGACCGGTAGGACTATCCAATTGCGTCACGCAACTCTTGGTTGTTAAATTTAATTTAACCCGATGCTCTGCACATTGTACCTATCGAGGTCGCTAGATACAATATGCAGTAAGTTACAACCATAGGCTTACTCTAATCTGACGATCACTGCGAGTCTGCAAGACGAGGTCGCCAATACAGGGAAACGCAATGAAAGTTCAGAATTAAAGCACCCCATGGAAAGCATCTCAGAAACACATATGTATACATATTTATGCACTTATATTGGTTGGGGCTTGTAGCTTGAGGGGTGTTATCAGTCATCTACAAACAAATAAGGGTGCCGCCTACCCATCATGCATGAGCGGTCTACACGTAATGGATGCCGCCTATCCATTCTAGTTCTAAACGCGGTCAAGCACATAATGGGCGCCGCCTACCCATACATAAAAATATGCGGTCCGACAAATAAGAGGGCGCCGCCTACCCTCGCATGCATAGCGGTCGAACGGAAAGTAAAATACGTGGTATTTAAACATGCATTGTCAAACAATAGCATATTGAGCACACAAACAAATAGTAGCCTATGTGGATGCCAAATGACTTCATAATTTCATTATGAAAATTATAATCCCATACTTATAATCTCTATGAAAAATTGAAAATTTGGACTAGATTGAAAAATTCGAAAATTCTATTGACCAGGTAGCAATTTTCGAAAATCCAAAGGACTTAATTGTAATTTTCAAAATTTTGGAGGTGTTAAATTTAAAATTCAAAATTAGAAGGACTTATTTGTAATAAATAATAAATTGATAAATCACTAATAAGCCCCTTAACTTAATACTAATTAAATTTAACCCCTCTAGTTAACAATAATTACAATTAAATTATATTTATATTCCAAATATAAAATTCAATCTTCAAAATTTCTAAAATTCGATTTTGTGTCCAACCCGGAAAAATATATATATATTATATACGGGGACTGGACCGAGTCCCGTCCCCTAGGGTGCCTGCAGCCGCAGGCGCCGGCCTGCGTCACGCAGGCAGTATATATATATATATATATATATATATATATATATATATATATATATATATATATATATAAAATAAATTTTTTTTTTGAAAAATATAAATTCTATATTTATATACAAAAAAAAAACTTTGAAAATCGAATCCATCATAGAATCAATTTCATCCACATAAACTACAAAATCACATAACATATATACGTATATTCATAATCAATTAACCTGGCTCTGATATCACTGTAAGAAAATATGGTCAGAGTTACCCCTATGGTACGCAGCGGAATTTCAAAATTTTCTTAACATGCAGGTTAATTGATCATGCATATACCGTATATATATATATCAAACACATTAATCAGAAGACTTACAATATTCCAATAGCAAGAACAGGTATCAAGTCTTCGTAATAGTCCGGTGAATCTTCTCCTTCGTCGAAGTCGAAGATATCTGCAATACTTTGATTATCTGCAAGACAATAAAAGTTAGTTTCCAGCTCCTTGAACCTCAACCTTGGTATCCACGGATGAACAGCTTATCGGAAAGAATGCTAGGATATTCTTTATGTGGCCAAGAAGATGGGACGGCGTTTTCCTCCGGTGGGAGTGGGGCGCGCGCGGCTTATAAGAGGTAGGGGAGAGCTTTTTATTTTCTCTAAGAAAACTGGTAGAAAGAATGACCTTGCATCAACTGTGTTCAACCATGTAAAAGCTCTAATAGTCTACTATATATAGTAGTCAATAGTAGCCTAAAGAATAATCAATTAGACTTCATAAAGGAATAAGAATCAATTCTTATCGCACTAGGAAACCAATTCAAGTCTAGATTCATTCCAATCAAATTAAAACTCAATCAGGAAAATCTAACTTATTCCTTGACTTCTAATAGAGGAAGGAGTCGAACTCCTTCCCCTACTGCTGCTGCGCGCGCGAGTCCAAGGGGGGTCAGATGGGTCCCGATTTTGGGACCCACTTATAATTCTAAGGCAATTCAAATTCCAAGTAGATTTTGCCCATGTGCATATATTAATTCTAAATTAACATATCCTTTCAAATCAAACCTCTATTATATTTCTAAAATATAATCTTTAATTGTATTTACATAAAATACAATTAATCAACCAATTCAATTAATAATTCCAAATCATTAATTGAGCCAAATTATTATAATTAATTTCAAATCAATTATAATCCATCAATCACAATTAATTCTAAATTAATTGCGATTCCATCTTCAAGGATATTCGGATAAGCTGAATCACCACATAGTGTGACCCATAGGGCCTCATTGTATTAAGCAAGTCCTAGACTAGGCAAAACGGAATTCCTAGACGGTTCCATTTGCAATATTAATACATGAGGAAGTTTGAGAGGTTTCTCAAAGCAAACCCTTTCGTTGTGAAGTTTGTTGCGCTCAACGCGGCGATGGTAACGTCCTTTCATCTGACTGACTCGAATGCATCTAGGATCGATGAAGTGTCTATCCCAATAATACATCCACGGGCGTCTTCAGTGAGTTGCTCGGTGAATCCAATATCTATTCAGTGAGTCCCTAATAATATTGATACGCTGGCAAGTGGTTTTACCAATCACAACTATGAACGACTATGAGCAGTGCTCTCCTGTGCTACACATGAGAGATGAATCCTTCACAGAATCACTTATCATCCCCATTTGTATGTAGCCATAATCCTGGATCGTGTCTTGGGTCAACTGCTTATTCGGAGCTGACATCAACGGGTCCACCAAGGATATGGGGCAACAAATGTGATGATAAAGTCCTGTAAGTCCAAAGGACGACTGTCATCACTTCGACAACTTTCCAGTTCCCATAGACACTTCGGTGTAGAGTATACATCGATGGGAGTTCCGGTGGGTACTTCCATTGTTCGGTAATCACCCTTCGAACAACTATGCGGAGTTATGGGAACGTTTCTTGATTGTCCAATAATCCGTTCCGTGGCCGTGGGATCGGCTCACAATTGCTCTAACAAGTATAACCTCCACGCATACTAGTCTCAGTTGGTTCATTCAGACCCCTACATCCGAGATGAACCTCGACTAGGGAGAGTTTGGGATAGATGATAACTCACATAGCTCCCACTATCTGTGTGATCGGTCATCTATCTGAGGGGACATGTTTAATATCAATACAGACAGGAATAGAGATATGACATGTTGTACGCCTGATGTAATATAAATATGAAAGCGATACTCAATAGTCAAACAACAACATATATTATATTATGTTGACCTGTGTAATAGTACATATATGCCCTTAATAAGGGCTGCATGCCCTTAATAAAGACTGACTCTAGGACATATACACTATCAAATCCGCCCTATCCTCCTTCACCAAAATAGCTACATGATCCGACACTCTTCTCTTTAGCCCAAGTTGGACTAATTTCGGCCACTTCTTCAACCAACTCTCGGAAAAAAGGAACCTATCAAGCCTACTACAACTACTTCCATTATCTCTATACCAAGTAAATTTTCGCCGAAATAGAGGAAGATCGAAGAGTTCATTATTCTCAATGAAGCTATTAAAAGCCTCCATCCTATTTCGCCCTTTCCCAACCCCTTTACCTCTTCTTTCCTCTTCACATCTTATAGCATTGAAATCTCCACAAACACACCAAAGTCTCTCCTTATCGGCCTCCAACACCTTCCCAACCTCTTGCCACAAATCAACTTGTTTTTTATCCTCACATGTCGCATAAATATTAATGATCCCCACTTCACAATTCAACCAACTCCCTTTGACACCTAATGCACCTTCATCACCCCAAAAAGCCTCTTTTTTAAAGATATCACTATTCCAAAAGCTTAACACTCCACCCGAAGCCCCATTCGAGCCAAGAAAAACCCAATCAAAATTCGATCCACCCCAATATACTCCACTAAACTCCTACTATAATGTTTCAACTTTGTTTCTTGAATACACAAAAAATCAACTTTTCTCTAGCAACTAGATCCCTCACTTCTCTCTTCTTCAACCTACCCCCCAACCCCCGAATATTAAAGCTAAGGATCTTCGTCATCCACTTCCTGCACCCCCTTACCTACCAATGCTTTTTCATTCCTTAACCTATCTCTTTCCTCCCCTTCACCAAAGCTTCGACTCCTCCCTTAAGATACCCAATTCCAAACTTTTATTCACCAAGCCCTCCGCCTCTTCCAAACAACTCTTACGAATTCTAGCATTACACGCTTCAATTTGGCTTGTGGTAGGTGCGTTATGCTTACACCCAACAACCACCTTAACCTTCTTAGATTTTCTACCCCCTTTTTTGGTTATTTTACCCCTAATCACACCCAACCTATTCTCATCTTCCTTATCACTTTCAAGTCCTTTGCAAAGTCATTCCACTCCTCCGCCCGTTTCTTTAGGTTTCTTCTACACAACTCCTCTTTGTCGACCACCTTCAACAAATTACCATCCCTTCCCCCAACGGGATTCCGATTGGTAGTTTCCAAGATTACTTGCATAAGCCCGAACGGATCTGAACCAAGATTTTCATTCCCCACACTCACAATCTGTGATTTTGCTAACTTCACCAACACAAACCTCCTCGCCACCCTTCTCCATTACATTCGATAGTCGATCAGCAGCACCCAAACAACTATTTCCACTAATCGTCTCAAAATCCTTTCCTAATTTACTGAAAACTAGAGCTCCCTTTAACATAGCAGTACTTGCCTCGCCTACAGCTGCTCCCAACGACTCTTCGAGCCCCGAAACTACAACATTCTGCTCAGCTTGCGGTTGCCGCATTTTGACAGTAACCGAACCAACTTGGAGATCATTATCCCCTGCATCCAACACCCTCTGATTGCACGCAACCGCATCTAGATTACTAACATCGTTCAAGACATCTAAATTCCTCCTTTTTAACGGAGTTTCCGGTACTCTTGAAACATCGACATCAGAATCAAACTCCCCCCTACCTTCCCACTCCGTTTCATACCAACTCCCGTCCTCCTCATCATCTCTAACCAAATCGCCACTAGACTCCTCTACTACATTGACAATCTTATTAACTTTACTCCCACAACCCGAAAGTATCCCATTCGCATTGAAGCCTTGAATACTTCTGTTGCATTCATAACAACATTCCAACTCCCCACAATTTCTTCAACCACGTGTACCACGAACATCTCCACCTCGACACATAGGCTCACCTTTCCTCTTAAAAACTTAAAAGACGCTATATCAATTAGAATTCGACCTCTTCTTAGATCGGTTTTTTCCACCGTTCTTTATGAACTTTTATGATTTTTCCGAACCTCGAACCTATGTTCTCAAAATTTGAAATATTCTAACCATGCAAGGGTACACCATAGAAGCTCAACCAACTCTCCTCCTTACATTAATATCATGTTTCTCCCAAGGACGAAGTGATAGAAACCAAATTTTCTTCCAATCACTTTCTTCCGCAACAGTTTCGATCGTATTTCCGCCTCCTCATGTTCAAACATCCAAACACACTCCTTCAATCTTCTAAGAATAAATCCATTATAGCCATTACTAACGAGCAAATTCTCAATTTGTTCACTATCTAAATCAACAGCCATCTCACCCACTAAACACTTATTCGCCCATATTCGTGTTTCAAGTCGAACTCCCTTATTATACCTTTCTCCATCCTCATTAGTCGCAAGCACTCCCTGCCCCTGGTTATCAACATCAGTTGCCACATCGGTCTTTTTTTCCCTCCACATCTGTCTTGTTTCTTTCCTACGGCCAACGTACCCTTTATTATAGCCCACAACCACACCCGATGGACCTCCGCCATCCTTCAGTATCGATCCTCCCGCACCCACAGCACCCCTCTCCACCGGCAGAGCCTGCTCTCTCACACCCAAGCCTCGTGTCGCTGCAGAATCACTCACCGGCCTGTTTCTATTATTAAATCGGTTCGTTTTCTGCATCTTAAAGTCTTGCACTCTATGCGCCAATAACTTGAAAATTCCTATCCATATTGTTTTTAGCTTTTCGATCAGCTCCTCATCCTTACTAGACCTCCAGAACCTTACAAACGCATACGACTTCCCGTTGCTATTCAATTTGCTCGGCTTCACCACAGTCTCGACTTTACCGTATTTCTCCATTAATTCGTGCACATCAAAACCTCCCATCAGGGGGAAAGTTTGCAACATAGACATTCAAGAATTTCTGATTAATTACCTTCTGATAAATATCTCTTCTCTTCCTCGATCACGATTTCTCCGGAATTAGATTTTTTCCCAGTAATTTTCTTCCTCAGCCGCACCCTGTTAACGCCAAGTCCCATAGCCGCCCGCCGTGGTGTCCTCTGAAGATCGCCGTTACGCCATCCTGATGCAAACCTATTGCCACCGTCCTATTCCCTCTTTGTAGCCTTACGCCCGCTACTAGCCGTCACCGTTAATACCCGATCTCCGATCAAAACCCCGGCTATTTTGGAAGGTGACCTTTGGTATTCGCGGGTTTCTCTCTCTCTCCCTCACATTCTCTCTCATCGCTCTCGATTTTAATTGTTTTTTTTCAAGGAACGAATTTTATTACTGTAATTAACACATATTAGTTAGGTTATTCCGAGGTATTAACCGATACATAACATTGTTCAAGTCCGTCCTGACATATTGAGTAGCCAAGACGGGCAGGATTTCTGATCATACATAACCGAATTACTTAAACCTAAAGAGTTCTGAATACTTCACATATTAAGGCTAACTCCGTACAGCTGAAAATTAGTTAGGCCTTCCGATGATAAACTTTTACTTCAATGTTTTGCTAACTGGTCTGCTGCTCCGTTCGCTTCCCGAAAGATAAAATTGTGGTCACATTTCTTCCGTCCATCAGCTCTTTAATTCCTTGCACCAACACCCTGTGCTGCCATGCTACTTGATTCTCCCTGTTCAAGCAATTTATAGAATAAGAAGAGTCAGATTGTAATATAATGTTATGCAGTTCAGCTGTTGACATAGTGTTAGACCAATTTTAATCGCTGTCAATTCTTCCGTGTTATTAGTAGCTCTTCCAATGCATGATGAAGTGCTTTAATCATGTTACCTTGTCTATCTCTTATGATACAACCGATACCTGCGCATCCCGTTTCATTAATGTATGATCCGTCCGTGTTAAGAGCTATGAAACCTTGCGGAGGAGGTTCCCACTTAATTGGGGTTTTGATTGTAACATCCTGCGTATGTGGCTTATGAAACGTGGAGAAGGTGTCCTGTGAAATCTTGTGCAATTCTCTCAACAAATATGGAATGGATAAAGGTTTATTCTGGAAAAGGAAATTGTTTCTTGCGTTCCAAATTATCCAAAGAGCGTTTAGTATAACAAGTTGAGTGGGGCTATTCAAATTTTCCATGAACACAAGGTTATCAAGGACTTACTCAACTGGGGTGGGAAACATCTATTTCTCTGTTCCTCAAATCATTTACAATGAAAAAGTAAGTGATCTAAATTCTCATTTTCTAGTCTACATAAAGAGCACAGTGGTGAGTCTATTACATTTTGTTTCCAAAGTCTATAAGTTGTAGGAAGTCTATCATGCAAAGCAGTCCAAATAAAAAAATTTATTTTGGAAAAATATGAAGTTTCCATAATTTACCCCATGGAAGAGTATGTAAATTTGGTGGCATTATCATTTTATAGGCACTCTTAATGGAAAACTCTCCTGTAATATCCTTACTCCATACAATTTTATCCTCTTGTTTCCCTGGAGGTGGAGGCCAACCTATTATTTCTTGGACTATCTCACTAGGCAACACTTGAGTCAATTTATCTAAGTCCCAATTACCATTGATAACAAAGTCACTAACTAATTCATCTCTATTACAGCTCAAAGTGTAGTCTTGTAGCTTATTATTATTTAACCAAGTATCAGTCCAGAATTTGACAGAATTACCATTACCTAGACTCCAAATTGAGCCTTGCAGCAGATAATGCCTATTTTTTAGTAAAAATTTCCAAAGCCAACCGTGTGAATTCTTTGGCTCAGCTTGCATAAAAGAGATGTTGGGGTAATATTTTGCTTTTAAAACTTGTTTCCAAAGGGAGTCTTTATTTTGGAAAAGTTTCCAAGCTAATTTTAACTGAAAGGTTGTATTCATTTTATCTAAATTCCTAATACCTAAACCTCTTGACTCTTAGATAAACAAACGGTTTTCCAATTTATCCTTGCTCTTTTATGAGTATCCTTTGAAGCATTCCAAAGAAAGTTCTTGTTAAAGGAATCTATCTTATTTATGCAAGTTGTGGGAACTTTATAAGATAAGTACTTTGAGTACCAGTTATCTATTTTCCCTATAACCCTATCTACAAATGTGATCAAACATATCATTCCTTTTTTTTTTCCAAAAAAGAAAGGAATGCCTAAATATTTATCTAGTCTTTTGTTACTTTCTACACCAAGTTTTGGATGATTTTTTGTTTCCTATTCATACTGGTGTTTGGTGAGAAGAGTATTCGAGATTTGATCCAGCAAATTTTTTGGCCTGAGGCTCTAGCATAAATATATAGACAATTTTGGACTCCTAAAACTGAACTTTTTGTTGATTTAGCAAAGATCATGCAATCATCTTCAAAGCAGAGGATTGGAATTTTAGGACCACTTATGCTGGATTTCAAAGCCTGAAAGGTTCCTATTTTTTCTTGTTGAATCATGAACTGAACAAATAATTCTTGGGCTAAAATAAAAAGATAAGGTGATAAAGGGTCACCTTGTCTAATTCCTCTAGTTGGCTTCCAAGTTCCAGTGTTAAAATTATTAACACATACATTGTAAGACACTGTTTGCATGCATTGTTTAATGAGGTTAATGGTTTTGTTTGGGAAATTAAATTTTTGGAGTGCTAGAAGGATAAATCCCCATTCTAATCTGTCATAGGCCTTTTCAACATCAAGCTTTAAGGCCATATAAAATTGTCTTGAATTTATTTCCTATTCATTGTGTGTAGTAACTCATGAGCCAGTAAGACATTATCACAAATCTGTCTGCCTGGCACAAAAGCATTTTGATAGGGGGATATTAGAGTATCCAATAAGGTCTGATCCTATTCACTAAAACTTTGAGATGATTTTGTAAACTACATTACAAAGGCTAATAGGCCTAAAGTGAGATACTAATTTGGGATTTGGTCTTTTAGTTATTAAAATTATAGTTGTGTCATTTATATTATCCTCCATTTTTCCGATTTGAAAAAACTTATGAACTAAATTTCTAACTTCAGAACCAATCAAGTTCCAGTTTCTTTGGTAAAAGAAAGCATTAAGGCCATCGGGTCCTGGTGCCTTATCAGGTCCTATTGATTTAACAGCATTCCAAGTTTCCTCATCTTCTAAGTTCCTTTCCAAGGATATGTGATTATCTAAAGAAAGTTGAGGCAAGTGGAGATTTTGAAAAGGTTGTAAGTTAATATCTTGTGCAGTACTCTGGGCTTTAAAAAAGTTTCAAAGTTGTTTAATAAATCATCTTTATCAGTGATCCAATTATTATTCTCATCCAAAATGCCATGGATATAATTTTTCCTTTTTTGGTTGGTTGCATAAGCATGGAAATACTTAGTGTTAGCATCACCTAACTTGATCCAGTTATTTTTTGATCTTAGAGCCCAATAAATACTTTGGAGTCTCAATTTGTTGATGTAGTTTCTTAGTTTCTTTCAATTTGGCCTAAAAGAGTAGAATTTTGATGAACTTTAAGATTAAGGTCCAGAAGTAAGGACATACTTTTCTTTATTTCTTCTTTTATTTCCTTAAGTGTAGCTAGGGGCCAAGTAGGGGCTTTATCTGCTAAGGTCTTACTAAAGCTAAACAAAATTTTTCTTATTTATTTCAATTTCCTGATTCCAAAGATTCTATAAATGTTCTTTGAAAACATCATTTCCTGCCAAGCATTTTCAAATCTAAATCTTCTTTTAGGGCTTCTAGATTCTGTCCTAGTGTCAATTAATAACATGGTATGATCAGAAGTGGTTGTAGGAATATTTCTAACTATAGTATGGGGGAAGTTAGTAATCCACGTATTATTAGCGCAAGCTCTATCTAATCTTTCACATATAAAAGGACCAAACTGCCTATTTGGCCAAGTATACAGAGGACCACAAATCCTATGTCATCCAGTTTACAATCTATGAGGCAAGTTCTAAATCTGTTCATCCTATACCAATCAGGCCGTTTTCCACCAAGTTTTTCATAAGGATGCAAGTAAGAATTAAAATCACCACAAACTAACCATTCAGTATTAATTTGCAAGGAAAGATTAAATAAGTCATCCCATACCTGATTTTGTCTGGCAATTTGGGGTGGATTGTAGTCTCCAGTAACGTTAACCTCCTTATTAACTTGTTAATAAGAAGATTAACATTTATGATTCTATCCGAGACCTGGTTGAACTTCATTTGATGGCTTTGTCATCCCACAGAATCCAAAATACTCCTGACTGAGGTGTTTCCGGCGGAGGGGGCACGACCTTGTATTTCTTGAATTTTAGTTTCCTGATTATTGGCTCCGATGCACTCGCACTAGCTCTGGTATCCAATAGGAAGGTGAGTATTGGTCTGTAATCTCTCAAGTGTTCTTCCAATTCTCTAATAAACTCCGGTTTCCCGGCTCCTCTGACATTCCAGACTAGTATTTTCATTTTATCAGCTTCGATCTTTGGTTGATGCATCTGCATCGGTTTCTGATTCTCCTTGTCTTCTCTAGTTTTTCAAATCAAAATCAGACTCACTTCCGGTACAATTCCGCTTGCGTGAGGTTCGATTTTGATCTTGTGTGCTACTTGAGGTCCCAAGCTGGTTTCCACCGTGTACATCTCGTAGGTCATCCATGCTGAAGTGCTCGTCTTCAATAGCTGAAAGATGAATGGTTCCGAGCACATAGCTTGTATCGAGTAATTGTTTACACCGAGTCTCTCTATCCTGTTGAGAAATTCCTCCACATTCTCCTGCATTACCTTGGCAAAATCCGATTGGACTTGTAGATTTGGATTTATCTGATCTGGGATGGGTATTGCTTGGATTTGGTTGGGGTTGCACATGGATCGATGGCAGTGGCGACATCACTGGTACCGGAAATAGTGCCAGAGTCGGGGGTGGAATATGCCAAGGGTGGTTGAAGGGTTGTGGAAATGGGGCTAGTATGGGTGGAAATTGACCGTAAGGTGGAAAAGGGGCTGGTATCATTATTGGTCTAGAGTTCAGTATTTGGGCTTGTGGGGGTGGGGTTAGAATTTGGGCCTGAGCATACTGGGCTTGCAGTTGGTATTGCGGGGGCGGAATTGGTAATTGGGCCTGTGATAATTGGGTTTGTGGATGGAATTGGTTCTGGCCCATCAAGTGATTCAGGGTTGGGTATTGATTTTGTTGTGGGATCTGGGTTTGAGTTGGGATGGGTTGTGGTAGAGTCTGATGAGAATTTTGTCCTGGCCAACTGCTTGAGCCTGGTTCTTGATTTTTGGGCTGTAACTGGTTCTGCCTGGACCAAATATCCAGTGCCTTTAGAGCGTTTGGATCCGGAATCCATTGCTGGGTCTGGTTCAATTCCTTTTCTTGATTTGTGTGGGTCCAATCCATCTGCATGGATCTTGATTTAAGGGTAAGCTTATTGGGTGCAACTGAGATCCCTCGCCTTCTTCGAAGTTTCTTCTTAGGTCCCGATTTTGGAAAACGCTCGTCGAGTGATGATTCAGAGATGGCATCGTCGCTTTCAAACGGTGAAAAGCTGTTCTCTGAATCCTTCTGGCTTCTATCGGAGAGTTCCTTATCGGGGCCAGTCCGATCGGGCATGTTGGCTTGGGGATTTTGAAATTGGAGTTGACTAAAAAAGGGTCTGGGTTGGAGTTGTGGTTGAGGCCTCAATGGTTGAGGTGCCGGGTTGGGTGGGTTCTGTGTATTGGGATTTAGGGTTTGTAATCGTTGAAATTGATCTAGGGTTTGGGGGTGAGTGAAGAGTGCTGGTCTTGTGGGGTTCTGTGACCTGAGTATTGCAATTGCCGATTGCAGAATTCTTTCCGGCGGTTGTGCTTGAAAGTGTTGCGGTGCATGCAATTGGAAATGTGGTTGACTAGTGGTGTTTTGGTTGTTCTGGGTGGTGTTGTGATCTGAGGGAAAGAGTGTGCTCACCGGAGATGGAGTTCTGCTGCTGTCCGCACTGTGGTGAGCCCCTCTCGGCGAGAATGGGTGTTCCGGTAGGTTTTCCATAATTTCCGGTTTTTTCTTTTTCACTAGTTCTTTTATGTTGTTTTGATAATGTATTATTAGAGTAAGTTTGTGGAGAATTATCAGAGTGAGTAAGGTTTATATCTGAGTGGTGTTTGTTGTGATTCAATAATAAATTATCCTTTTTTAAGCTTTTTTTTATTACCTGAGTGTAGAAAAGATTTCACTTCCTCTGCATGTCGTTTGGAATTCTTGTCAGAGGCGCATCTCAGAGAATGAATAAGGGATGTATCAGTAGTATTTAATGTGTTTGCGTGGGAAACTGGCGACTGGGGGCTTATAGGTATGGTAGTAGCCGTAGGTATTTGTTTTGTAGTTTGTGGTTGCATGCTGGAGTTTAAATTGTTTGAGGACATGTGGAATGTTGGTTGATTGGATGGCTTATTAGTCAAGGTTTGGTTTATTTGGGTGTTAAGTGATTGTTGTTCTTGTGTATCTAAGGTAGACTTTGGGTTATAATTAATATTATTTTTGTCCTTGTTACCATGATCAGTATTTTGGCTAGAAAGTGGGATGTTGGATGTATTTCTGGAGGATGAAGAGGGTATGTCCAAATTATGCACGTGTGGTGTGTTTTGGTTTTGGTGTGTGTTGGTATTTTGGTCTTTATGAGAAAAGCCATTATTTTCAGAATAAGTTCTTTCTTTTTTTCCATTTTTTTCCGGATTTTGGGTGGCATTCTTTCTTTGGGTGATTCTTCTATCAAAAATGGACCATAATTTTGCAGGGTCTAGTCTTTTATTTGGGCATGGATAAGTGATTTCACAAGATGAGGCTTTGTGTCCTATGAGGCCACAAATTTGACAGAAATCAACACTAAGTTCGTACGTGATTTCCTGTCGAATTGCTCCTAGGTGTATTGCTCGAGTTAGAGGTTTTGCAGTATCAACCTCTATGCAAAGTCTAGCAAATTTTCCTTTAGAGATTCGGAGAGTATTGGAGTCCACTTTAATAGGCCTCCCTATGAGTTTTCCGATTTTGAAAAGAATATCAAAATCAAAATATTCTATAGGAAGTTCTATCAACTGTACCCACAAAAACATCTTTCTTGGAAGTCCCAAAGATGCCTTAAAGTTTGGATACCATTGCTGGACAGCTAAATAATAAGTGAAGATATGCCAAGGGCCTCCAGACAAGGCTTTAACATATTCTTCCTCCGAGTAAACTTTTAGGATATAAAATCTTTCCCCTAATTCAGTCGCAGTTGGTTGTAATGTAGTTTTCCAGATCCCTTTCAGGTGTTTTCCAATATCTATGATTGGCCGCACACAACCAACTGTCTGAGTAATTAGGGATTTTTCCCAGTTTTTCTGAAGTTTGTTTAGTTCTTCATAAGATAGAACAAGAACTTCTTCATTTTCTGGGATTTCCGTCAAGTCATTTTGTGTATTATTTTGTCGTTTATCACTGGAGTCTTGTTTCAGCCAGGTAGGGAAATAAGTGTGTGGTTTAGAACTGTTTACCTTATCTTTATAGGAGTTTTTTGGGTTTTTATTAATTTCTTCTTCCCTTTTGGACCGCTCCGAGCTCGTTTCCAGAGTTTCCATACTTGTATCGTCATCAACGTCTTCTTCGGTCTCTTCCTCCTCTGTGCTGAGTTGTTCTTCTATTGGAATTTCTTCAGTTGGTGTCTCCTCATTTTCCTGACTCCGTTGTTGCTTGGCTTGTTGCTGGTTACCTGTCTCCTTAGATCCTGCGAAGAAATTGTTATCTTTCTTATTTTTTTTCTTTATTTAGTAGTTCTTGCACAAACTTGCATTATTTTGTTTTATTCGTTGTAATTTTTCTTTTTACTCTCTTCTATCTGAGCCATTCTTCTGATGAAATGAAGTTTTTTGGATCCATAGTTAACTTTGCGAGTTTGTGATTGGGGAGATGGAATAAGAAGTCGATGTGCCGCCTTTAATTTTGACGGAGCAAAGTCTGCTAGTCCCTCGGATCAGGGCGGAGCTTCTGGTCCACCATATCTAGTACTTTGACCGTGCCAGAATTGCTTTGATTGGGGTTTGAATTTATTTATTTTTAAGCTTAAGCCTGTTTGGGTCAACAAAATTGTAAAAATTGAAACATTGTTTAGTACGCCATTTAATCTAATTCGTAGAGCAAATGTAATTATTTAACTAATAGGGTTAAAAATAATTTAGGGACAATAAGAATATACAAAATGGACCCTATCATACTCGTTTAAAATTTCCTAATTTTTTATGTTCGACATTCGATTAGGAAGTAACTTTTACTCTGGTTATCAATTTTTCATTATTTCTCTTCTTTTACTTTATTCACAAATTTATTCAATGTCTCTCTTACTTTATCACTCATTTACAATTTATCAATATAAAATACCTCACACAAATTTATTACTATCGTATTTCTTAATCCTAGATAAATATTTTCCTTATGGAGTTTTAAATGGATTGGAGTAGTAGTATTTCATGATAATAAATCATGTCAAATCACTTAAAAAGTCCTAAGTCAAACTGCTTCCATTCAAAGAGATACCGGATGATTGTGGTTCGAACACATAAAATAAACATAATGTTCGCCAATCTCAAAAGGGAGGCCTACTCTGGACTAAAAACAGAATGAGAAATAAAAGGGAGTTTGGACCAAAATCCACAATCTCATACGCGAGTGGTAGCTCGGAGCAAGGCGTAAGGCGGATGTACATACGAGACATACATGCATGCAGTGGAGCGAGTAACCTCTAGAAAGTCCATTAAAATACTTAAAAAGTCTAAAATACCCATGAGAATCCTGAAGCGGCTATGGGCCAAACCCATTAAATGTGACATGGGTCTAATTAATTTTGATGGCTAAATCAAATGCTTACAGTTGTCACGCACGATCATCATAAACAACATATTTACTCTGGTGAAATTTATAAATATTGCATAGATTTATATTATTACAATAAATCATTATATTATGCAATTACACATGTTCTAGGGATAGGATGAGAATTATTTATATGAGAGGGATTATACTGAAACAATTTTGATACAATATTTTATACTTTAACAAGGATATATATTTTGTTGCTTTAGTTTAAAGCAACCAATTATGAAAATTTTCTAATGCACATATATGATCGAATTATAAGAAGAGGATTAGTTTTGGTAAAAGAGTTTTTTGAAAGCATTAGTTTGGTAATTAATAGTCCAACGTAATACATGCGTTCCATACATAATCATAATCATATTCCCAACGAAACAAGGAAAAGAAGTGTACACTGTATGTATATATATATATATATTTACATAAAGCCTCCTCTGTTCTCTCTACATTGCCACGTTAATTATCCATTCTCACAATACTGAAGACAAAAGTCACAAAACATAGTTACTGTAAGGGTAAAATTCTAGTAAAACGTAAGACGCTTTAGACGAGATAAAGTTCGTTACAATGCACTAGGAATTAAATGCTCTCTAAGTCACCATTATTCTCAAGTCAAATTCTTGAATCAATCTTCTCCAAGTGTACACCACAATCCACGAATTTTCTCTATGTCAATTTGAGTATCTGAGATTGAAATGCGCGTGTGAATGTGTGATTAACTCCGGCTTGCCTAAGTCAAACCGGTAAGAGACTTTACTTGAAGGAGGTTGCTAATTCTCCTTGTCTTAATGTAATAAATGTATGTAGTTAATACCAGTTACCTTTACTTTGGAATTGGAGCCTTTATATAGTTATTGGCCAACCCTAGGTCGATCCAATCTCATGCTTCCATCTGTCGCCTTTTCCTTCCTCCACATGTATTGAGTAGGCCCAACGTTGACCTTCATGGGCTTGGCCCAAGACCATTTAGATGTATCTTCTAGTGTCATCCAGAAGCTTTTATCCTTCTCCATGTCTCTCTCTCTTCATGGCCTTAGTACGAATCTCGTCCTGATTCAACTATACAACAAAATAGATCAAGTATTTAAGGTTCGTAATAAACAAGCCTCGTACTGCCTAACCTGTTAAGGATTTGGGTGACGCCCTTTTGTACATATGTCAGTCGTTCCGGACCTCAAAATCTCCGCATCTCTCTATTGCCTTATTTTAATAAACTGGGCATATTTGTAAAAATGCCTCCTAGGTTCGCACAATTCAAGGTGCGGAACCTTGTAAGCCGCGGACGGGACTCGACGCTTGTGGATAGAAAGCTTTATAGTTCGTTGAGAGACGTACCGTACGAACTAGACATATTTTCATATCAACATATGTCCCTGTAGTTTCAAAGTATCTTTGGACGTCGTGTCCGTGTCCTTCATGTTCCGTGCCTATGTCATTACTTCACTAGACGACGTGTCCGTGTTTCACGAGATGGCACTTTGGACGTCGTGTCCGTGTCTTTTGTCTTCCGTGCCTTGTAATTCTAGTTTTTCATCCTTATCCATAACCTTCGGGCCCATTTTAAATTTTTGATGCAAATATGATGAATGCTATGCAAACTATCCGTGTCTACATGATGGTAATCTTAGTGCGCGCGTCTACTAAATATCCGTGTCTACGTGTATGTTATGAAGAAAACTTTTAATTATCAACGATTCCGGGCCTTGTGTTATGGATAGAGTTGGGTTCTCTTCTGTATCTTAAATATTTTGTAGGTCAAAGTTCACGAGGGCTGAATAGTAACTTTAGTTTGCTGGCTTCATCTCGTCCGTTGATTTAAATCCCGCGTACGGTTTAGATTTAAAGTCAACGGTCGCGTCGATTGGGCTTCTCAATTCTGTCCCCCTCTATAAATAGTCGGTCAACAATTTTCTTCATTTACAACATTATAGAGAGAAGACTAGAGAGAGAAAGTTTTTCTTCCGTATCTTAGCCCCGGAACAAGTTTGTGATCTGACTTTAATCTTCTTTTTGGAGTTTCGGAATCTTTCATACTTCTACTTTCTTGAATTTCCATGTATGCTCCGCTTCTCTGTTTAATTTTTCATCTGTTTATACTTGTGCAAATTTTTTATTTAGAATATATCGTCTTCTGAAGATATCTAAATGGACCCTCGGACAATCACCTAACTTTCTAATTTCTTACTTGCCCTTTTAGGATGTCCGAGGTTAACCCTAAGGTTGAAGATCTCACGGATCTTCCTTCATCATGGGATGATTCAGAATCAACAGCCAGCAGTTCTTCTTCATCATCAGATTCGGATTCTTCTTCCGAATCTTCCTTAGATATCGGGGGTGGGAACCACATCACTTCAACCTCACAATCAAGGATGAATGAAGCTGGTCCGAGTTCCGCCGGTCCTAGTTCCGCTCCTTTTCGCTCTCAGGCCTTAATTAATCGAAATCAGTCACCGGGTTCATCGTCCGACCGTCGTCTTCCGTTTATCAACCTCCTCGTCGTAAGGTAGAGCTCCCTTCCTATCTCCGACTCCTCTGTAGATATGGTGTGGCCGTAATTATAGATGTATTTCCTATCCTAACATAGATACTGACCTCGAACCTAACTATGCCCATCCACAACTAAGTTTTAGAGATCCAGATGAGGCCAATCACGGACAGATTCATGAGGTTTCTCCTCTTAGGGAGGTCCGTGCTGTCGTCCCTTTTGAAGGCGCCGGAGATGATGCAGCTCAAAATCTTCCGGATGGAAATGCCTCGGACAATGATATTCCTGCTGGTGACAATCCTCCGGTTGTGGATAGTGTGGTAGCCTTTGCAAATGAGGCTAACCCTAGTGAGGCCGGACCACCTTTGGAAGGTGAAGTGCGGGAATTCCGGGGTTCTCTTTTTCCCATACCTGATCACCTTGAGCTTGCTTTCGAAAGCGTTATGAAAGGCTTCGAGACGACATTCACTTATTCAGTGTTGCCCGTGAGACCAATGATGACGGATGGATACCCACGATTAAATCGAAGTGACAGAGAAACAACTTCCGTTGCTCCGTAAGAAGTTCAATATTCCTGATGATATTGAACTCATAGCTCCGGGCTCCGATGATGCTATCTATAACTGCCCAGACGGAGCTCTAACCTGCTTTGTTGTTTCTCTCAAGCTTGGATGGAGGATTCCCTTTTGTGAAGAGTTGCTTCAATCTTCCGCTCCCTGGACATTACTCCAATGTAGGTTATGCCAATTTCTTTGGCTAACTTGATATGCTTCGGAGTTCTTATGAAAATGAAGAATGAGCCCATTACATTCGCCAATTTTTGTCAAGCCTTTACTGTCTCGTTGTCTGGGACTTGGTATTATTGGCAATTCAAGCCTCGCCAGTATTTCTACTTCATCCTTGAGAGTCCGAACTCCTTGGGTTCCGCCTGGTGGTCTCGGTACTTCTATTTTAGATATAAGCTAAAGCCTGGAGCTCCGGAAAGTGAACGTAAGTACTTCAATGTCCGTTATGATTTTAACAGAGACTCTCCTGCTGATTATCGTCTGGTGAGTGATCATTGGAGTGACTGGGCTGCGGATATGCGGGCAAAAAGTATAGCTAAGAATCCGGAGAAATACTTCTTTTGTGTGCTCACAATGCAGCCTCTTCCGGCCTTTGCTAATCTTACGGACCCTGTAGACTTAGGGCCTTATAAAAATGATAGCTTCGGTAAAAAAATTTATATGTTAATTTTTATATGTTCTCTTTCCCCTTGTATCTCATTATTTTTCCGCATCTCTCATACTTTCTTCTTTTTTTTTCTTTACTTTTCAGAGGATTGGGTTGACTATCTTATGGCGGAGGCACGGAGACTCCAAGCCACGATCGAGGCAAAAATGGCTGAAGAGAGGCGAAAAAAGTTGCGGAAAGGAACGACCAACCAACTAACAGTCTTCCCACAAGAACATTCGAAGGATGGGGTTAAGTGGAGGCAAGAAGAGGAGCGTCGCAAGCTCGAGAAACTTCCCGCCCAGGAAATGGAGTCCAGCCGAAGGATTTAACTCCGGAGAAGCTAAGCGGCGTTTTGATGAAAGGAAGAACGAGAAAAAAAAAAGGAAAAGAACGAGAAGAAGCAGCCGTCCAAGCAGCCTCGGAAGACTAAGGCCAAAAATGCTCCGGATGTCGAGGTCATGGAAATTGACCAGCCGACTGTCGATCCGGAACCTGCTGGTGCGGACGTTGTTGCTCCGAGTTCTTCTACTCAAGCTCCGCCTAACCCCCTTCCGGCTCCTCCTAAGAAACTCATGGGAGATGCTTTCAAGTCCTCTAAGTCCGGAACCGGTACCTCTACTGCTCCCGTCATTGACCCCTCTGGGAAAAATAAGCAAGTTGTTGAGGCCCCGGTAAAAATCCAAGAAACGGAGGGGAAGTGGTCCGGCCGTCTATGCCGATGAGAAGAAGTTTGACTACGAGACCGAAATCGTCCGTATCGCTTCTCTTGATGAGCCCGAATGCATCCGTATGTTAGAAGAGTCCTTTTCTCAGGTACAACTCCTTCCTTTCTTTTATCTTTTCTTTTATTCCCATATCTTCTTTATCTCTCTTTAACTAGGTTTTTCTGCAGCTTGGCCTGGCTGTGAGAGGTATTTCCGTTGCTGCTCAAAATCAAAAATCTACTTTGGAGAGCAACCTTCATGCGTTTGAGCTCGAGAGGATTGCTCTTTCGGAAAAGCTTTCTCAGGTTCAATCCAACCTGCAAGCGGATGAAGCTAAACTATTGAAGATGGCGCTTCTTGAAAGCGAAGTACTGGAGCTTCGGAACCAGGTTCTTGAGACCTCAAAGCTCCGGGAAGAATTGTCGAAGCTACAGTCCGCCTACGATGCCCATAAGAATGAAGTGGAGGGATGCTTAGCTTTAATCAATGATCAGCAAGAGAGCTACGCTTGTTGTATGAATATGCTCGAGCATTTCCATCATGCTTTGATGATCGGGTTCGTGGGCTCCCGGAAAGATACTGTTCAATATTTTCTCAAGAGTATCTCGTTCAAGTACGCTAAGGCCATGGGTTATGACAAGGCTCAGGTAGACGGATTCAGTGCCTGCCTCGGACAACTTGAAGCTACGGGGCTTGTTCCGGCGGATCTTGACTGGGAAACTAATAAGCTTGATATATTCAAAGGTCCGGATGGTGAGGAGGATCCTCAAATTCCGACCATCGACAATGACGAGCTTGGAAAAGACGAATTTGTAAGTCTGGTGGCCTCGGAAGGTCATGACTTGAAGTTCTCCAACCAAGAGCCTCGCCTCCCCGGGTTCGTTCCTGATATTCTCCGGTATTGGTACCTCATGCCTTTTGAAAAGTACGAGAAGGAGAACCGGGCTTGGTTACATCTTCCATATCCGGTAATTGGCCGTCATGCGGACTATAGCCTCTTTGATGAGGTTAAGACTTTGTGCAAGGATTGGGAAGAGGCCCGGGAAAAGGAGGAGATCCGGAGGCGTGAGGCAGATCCTGAGAATTGGGCTGCCGAAAATGTTGAGAGTTCCTTTAAAAAGAATTTTTATATCCCTCCATTTCCGGTTGTCACTGAGCTAAACAAGGATCCGTATGCTCCTCTACCTTGGCTAAGCTGGAAATTGTATTTGTAGCAACTTGCACGGGCTGCTGCGGAAGCTGAAGAGGCGGAACAGATGGCACGGATGGCTCGCGAAGCTATGGATGAAGATGCCCCGGACCAAGTTGACGAGAACGAAGAATCTTCTGAGTTTTCCCAGTCCCGGACCCGTGAAGACTAGGAACTATCTTTCAAACCGGGGTATGCCCCGATGGATCCTGTAACTTAAATAACACATCTTTTTAGATTCGGAACACATTTAACTTTCGGGGGTATGCCTCCTTGAAACTGTAATTTGAACATATTTTTAAGCTTCGGATAATGCTTATCTTTTATGAATTTATTTGAAATAATTCATTCGCCTTTCAGTTTCGACAAAATCATTCGAATCTTCAATTGTTCCGACACTCTGCATTAAAAGCATTCGGAGCTTGTTTTGAGTTCAAGCTCGTTTCATTTCTTTCTTAATTGGTAAAGTCCTCGAGGTACGGAACTCTAACCAAAAAAGTCATTCGTAACAAGTTCCAACTCTCCTTGTTCTTGCTTCTTCTAAACTCAAACTTGTTTCAATTTTTCTGCATTTGGCCAAGTCTCAGAGGTACGGAACTTTATCTGTGAAACCTTTCTGACATGTTCCGACTCGCTTTCGTCCGACGCTTATTTTGTCGTAAAATATTCGGACCTTATTTTGCCCTTATTTTAATAAATTGAGACCTAAAAATTTTTTGTGAATTTTTTAGTGAAAATTTTTCGGTCTTATCCGTGTCTCCTATCCGACGCTCTTTTGACGTAAAATATGCGAAGCTTCCACGGTACTTATTTTAATAAGTTAAGACTCAAAAATTTTCCCGGTGAAAATTTTCAGTCTTATCCGTGTCTCCTATCCGACGCTCTTTTGACGTAAAATATGCGAAGCTTCCAGGGTACTTATTTTAATAAGTTAAGACTCAAAAATTTTCCCGGTGACAATTTTCAGTCTTATCCGTGTCTCCTATCCGACGCTATTTTGACGTAAAATATGTGAAGCTTCCACGGTACTTATTTTAATAAGTTAAGACTCAAAATTTTCCCCGTGAAAATTTTCACAATTAGTCTTCTGCTTGTTTATTGATTAACTCAATAAATCTTTATCCTTTCTCTTTCTCACCTTTTTCTCTTTTCCTTCTTTTGAACTTCTATTGTGACCTTTATATTTCTTTCTTGCTCATTTTTTCCAGATGAAATATCTTCATATGGATTTGACGGAAATCTAAAATGTTAAAGCTTCAACCATCTTACATAAAACTGAATTGTTCATAAGTAGCTGCCAATAGATTTGACGTAAATCATTACAACTTACATTAGACAAATAAAAGGTTCAAAAAGGAAATCAAAATAAAGATAACAATGTTCCTATGTGGTCTTCTACCCTCCCTCTTATGCTCTCTCATTCCTAAGTGTAGAATTTCCTTAGGTTCTTGATGTTCCAAGGTCTCTTCCATCCTTTGTCTTCCTCATCTGCTAGCTCGTAACTGCCGTTTGTTTTTACCTTTGTTATTTTGTACGGACCTATCCATTTTGGCTCAAGCTTGCCCACTCCATCTTGTTGTGTTGCCCTTCTCAGCACCAAGTCTCCTACTTGAAGTTCTCTGTTCTTCACATTTTTGTTGTAGCTCCTTGCCACTCTGCCTTGATAGTTTATGATCCTTGCCAAGGTTGTGCTCCTTACCTCTTCCAGTGTATCTAAGTCCAGCATCCTTGCATCATGATTATCTCCGGGTTCATAACCTTGAATTCTTAGAGTCTCTACAACTGCTTCTGCTGGGATCACAGCCTCTGATCCGTAGACAAAATGGAATGGCGTCTCTTAAGTTGAAGTTTTTTAAGTAGTCTTGTATGCCGAAAGGACTCCATCTAGTTCATCTACCCAGTCTCCTTGGAACGCCTTCAGTCTCTTCTCTATTAGCTCTACCAACGTTCGGTTGGTTCTCTCCATTTGACCATTCGATTGTGGGTAATATACTGATGTAAACCTTTGTTCTATCTTCATCTTTTTACACCACTCCTTGAGCTTCTTTCCTAAGAATTGTGTGCCGTTGTCTGAGACTATGACTCTTGGTAGTCCGAATCGACATACTATATTTTTCCAAATGAAGTCTAGCACCTTATTCTCTGAAATTGTGGATACTGCCTCCGCCTCAACCCATTTGGAAAAATACTCAACAGCTACAATTAGGAACTTCTTTTGCCCTGTCAATGCCCCATTTATCAAATGGGCACGTGATGTTAGTTGGGTTGAGCTCTCTAGCTGGCTTTGTGCTTTGTGCTTTGCTTAGCATATTTCTGGCACTCAGTGCAAGCCTTGGCGTATCGGATGGCATCTGCGATAATCCTCGGCCAATAATATCCTTACCTTAAAACCTTTTGAGCTAATGATCTTCAGCTGGAGTGATTTCCACAACTTCCCTCGTGCACTTCCGCCAGTTCTACTTTGCTTCTAAACCGTCAAACACCTTAAGTGAGTGCCCGCAAATGACCTTCTATACATGTCATTTCCAATCATTAAGTACCTCAGTGACCGACCCATCACTCTTCTAGCTTGCACCTTATCACTTGGAAGTTCTCCCTTAGTAAGGTATCTTCTTATATCTTGCATCCAATTCTCATCTTCTTTGATACTTATGACACTTCGCTCTTCAACCGTGACGGACGGCTTAGCCTGCTCCATCAACATTATCCTCCTCGTGTCTATTGCTCCTGAAGTTGATGCATATTTTGCTAGTACATCCGCTCTATCATTTTCCTTTCTTGGTATCAAGCTTAAGCGGAACTCTTTGAACTCTTCAGCTTCTTCTTTCAATATGGCCAGGTAACTTCTCATGCTTGGGTGTGTGGCTTCAAACTGTCCCCGGTACTGATACTCCACTAATTGTGAGTCTGTGTATGCTTCTAAGTATTCCAGCCCCAGTGCTTTGGATAGTTTGATCCCATTTAGAAGGGCTTCATACTCTGCCTCATTGTTCGTCACTTTGAACGGTAGAGATATTGCGAATTCTAACTCCGCCCCTCTTGGTCCTTCCAAATACACTCCTGCTCCTCCCATGGTCGATAGTGAAGAACCATCAACTTTAATTTCCCAATATTCCCTATATGCTCTTTTCTCCTCATCCATCTTACCCACGGGGATTTGCTCTTCTCCTTCCTTAGGCGGTGGATCCTGAGCCTCTTCCAAAGTCATGACGGATGCTATTCTGCTCTCTTCCTCTTCCGTGGTAATGGGAGTAGATCTGGTTGGGAATTCCACTATGAAATCTGCAATTACTTGTGCTTGCTTAGCTGGCGGAGCTTGAAAGTCTATCTCATGTTCACTCAATTCAATTGCCCATTTTGCTAATCTTCCCGAATGTTCCGGCTTCCCTAACACTTGCTTTAAGGGCTCATGAGTCAACACAATTACCTTGTGAGATCTAAAGTAAGGCTTCAATTTTCTTGAGGTATGAAGTAAAGCATATGCTAGCTTTTCCATGTCCAAGTACCTTGTTTCCGCTGGGGCTAAAGCCTTACTCACATAGTAAATCGGGAGGCAATCATCTCCTTGAATTCTTACCAAAACTGAGCTAATCGCTTCATGTGCAAATGCCAAGTACAAGTAGAGTGGCTCTCCATCTACTGGTTTGGACAAGAGAGGTGGAGATTGAAGGTAACTCTTCAAGTCTTCTAAGGCTTGTCTACACTCCTCGTTCCATACGAAACTTGCCTTGTCCTTTCTCTCTTTGTTCGTTTTTCTCAAAACTCTAAAGAATGGGAGGTTCTTTTCTGCGGATCGGGAGATCATGAAGCGACTCAAAGCAATTACCTTTCCTACTAACTGATGTACCTCATGATGTGTCGTAGGGTGCGGCAAATCTTGTGTTTCCTTGATCTTCTCTGGGTTTGCTTCTATTCCTCTTTCTGTGACCATATAACCCAAGAACTTTCCCCCTTTTACCCCAAAAGTGCATTTTGCAGGGTTAAGTTTCATTCCATATTTTCTCAAGATAGCAAAAACACTTGTTCAAATGGGCTATATGATCAACCTCTGTCTTGCTCTTTACGAGCATGTCATCCATATAGACTTCCATCGTCTTCCCTAGCTCTTCTTTGAACATCTGGTTCACAAGTCTTTGGTAAGTAGCTCCTGCATTTTGCAATCCAAATGGCATGACCTTGAAGCAGTAAACACCTCCAGCTGCAAAGAAGGATGTCTTTGGGATATCCTCCTTTGCCATTTTAATTTGGTAAAAGCCTTGATACGCATCCATAAAACTCAATAAAGCGCATCCTGCTGTTGAATCAACCAACTGATCTATCCTTGGCAAAGGGTAAGGATCTTTTGGGCAAAATTTATTGAGCCGTGTAAAGTTATTACACATCCTCCATTTCCCTGTCCTTGGCTTCTCTACGAGCACCACATTGCAAACCCAATTTGAATAACGTACCTCCTCAATGTGTCCCGCTTTCAACAATCTCTCTACCTCCGCGACGATAATTGCCTCTTGCTCTGGTCCAAAGTTAGTTCTCTTCTTCCTTATGTGTGTGATCTTTGGGTCCATGTTCAGCTTGTGTACAACAACAAATGGATCAATCCCTATCAGGTCATTCGTGCTCCAAGCGAACACATCCGCATTTTCCTTCAAACACGCTATTAGCTTGCATTCAACTTCCCACTCTATCTCTGTCCCAATACTTGTTGTTTTTTCGGGATCTCCATCTATGATTTGCACTTCCCTGACTGTCTCTTTGGGCTGTATTTTATTTTGCTGTAAGAACCTCTTCTTTGGAGTTGGAGCGACGGGCTCCTCGGGAATGACCTTATACTCCTCTGGTTGAAATTCTCCCTTTGGGAGCTCCTCTCTAGCTCTACGAGCTACTTCTCTTCTTTGGCTCTTAGTAAGTGACGGACTTATCTTTCGCTTCTTGGTTGGCGCTTCTTTGATAACAAACATTTCCCTCTCATCTCTTGACTTGCGGTCTCTCATCTCCTCTTTTGGAAGTGAGTTCCTTCTTACCGAGAGAGTATAGCATTCCTAGGCTTGATTTATGTTTCCAACTTTTTGTCCTACTCCAGCTAGTGTAGGAAACTTCACTCTATTGTGTAGAGTTGACGCCACGGCTTGGAAGACCCCAAGAACTGGTCTACCTAGTACCACTTGATAAGAGAATTCAATATCCACTACTAGGAATGGTATATGTCTTGTGACCCTCTGTGGCTTTGTACCTAAGGACACTTTTAGGTAGAATCTCCCCAATTGATAGATTTGTTCACCTCCAAAACCAACCAAGGCACTCCCCACCTTTTCCATTTCTCTCAGATCAACTCTCATTCCTTTCAACGCTCTTAGCAATATAACATTGACTGAGCTCCCCGTATCAATAAGTACCTTACTTACCGTATAGGATGCGATATCCACCAAAATCACCAAAGGTACGTCCGGTTCTTCTGTGTCTCCATCACAGGGGCTATGATTTGGGATCTCGCTGTCGTCAAATGTTATTTTATTTCCAGCTCAAGCTTTCACACATGGATCCCCATACGCATCGGCCAATTCTCTTAAGTACCCAGCTGTTTTTTCTCTCGCTTTCCTTGTATCTCCCCGTGCCGGTCCTCCTGATATGGTTATGACTCCAAATCTTGGCAAGTTGTCATCATCTTCCTCTTCATCCTTTTGTCTGTCATTGTTCCTCCTATGATAATCTCGTTCCCTGCTCTTCCTTTTCTCCTCATATCTCCCTCCTCTTTCTTCTTCTTTTCTTTCTTCTCTTTGTCGGTCTCTTCGGTCATTCCTTGATTGTTCCTCCTTGGCTTTGAATTTTCTTAGATAGCCATCTCTGACCAACCCATGTATCTCAGTTTTTAGCCACATACAATCTTCAGTGTCATGACCTTTTCCTCTATGAAACTTACAATAAAATCTAGAACTTTCAGACCTCTCTGATGGTTGTATGGGCTTTGGCCATTTGATATTCAACTTTTTCTAAACTATCGATGCCAAGATGTCGGATCTTGGTCGATTTAAAGCTGTGTAATATGTATATCTTCTTGGTGGAGTTCTCTCTCTTGGGAAATGGTTTCTGCCATCCTTTCCACCTCTTTGATCTTGCTTTCTAACTTTTGGAACATTGTTTTGCTTTGCTGGTTCCTTATCTTTTTTGTATCCGGCTCTGATTTGCGCATTTTCTCCTCAGAGTTCTTGAAGTTTGAGCACAACTCGTCAAAATCTTCATCTGTCTCAAGATTTTGTCCATTTGTGGCTATCACATCTCACAGTCTTTGGTTAGTTGTTTTCTCATACAAGTATATTGCTCTTTGTTTGACGCTATGTGGTTCAACCTCCATAGCTATCTCATTGAACCTCACGAGAAAGTGACGTACATTCTCTTGCGGATCCTGAATGATCTTCTTGAGGTCAGTGGTCGGCTTCTTCATTTTCCTCATCCTTTCGAACTTGTGAACAAACTCACTTTTTAGTTGTTCATAGCTCTTGATTGATCCATGTGCCAACCTTCCCCACCATTCCATTGCATCATCAAAGAGAGTAGTTGGGAATGTTAAGGCGCACATGTTTTCATTATGTCCGTAAGCCTCCATCCTACTCTCGAACCTGCTTATGAACCCATAGGGACAAGACTTTTCGTAATACTGCTCTAATGACGGTATAGTAGTGTCAGGTTTCTTTTTCTCCTTTCTAATCTCCAAACTCAAAGGGTTCTTGATTTGGACTCTCTCCTTCTCTTTTGTTGAGATTTGCTTACTCAAATCGTTCATCTTTTTAAGGAGCTCCCTTTGCTCTTTTGCTATTTCTTCTCGTGTCAATTGCTTTTCCTCCTCTAGCCTTGATTGACCATGTTAGGTAACTTGTAATTTTGATGAGCAATTAACCATGCTAAATTAAGAACAGTCCAGTAACTAGTACTCTTAAGGTCCATAGGATTTTAGAATTTTAAGGACATTGTAAAAGAGGAACGTGTGCTGATGACTTAGATAGGTGTTAGATAAGTTATTTCTTTTAGTGTATGACGTATTTTATTTTCTGAGAAGAAAATAATTTATTGACACTTTAGCGTATGATGTATTTTATTTTCTGAAAAGAAAATATCTTATTGATGATTAGCTTTAATTAATCTTATTTTCTGAAAAGAAAATGACCTATTGAAGCATTTGCTGAACATGTATTTTATTTATTACAAACAAATTATTGAAGCAAATAAGAAACCGGTCAGAATCTTGAAGACTTTTGAAGATCTGAAGACTTGAAGACTTGAAGACTTGAAGATTGCTGAAGACTGGTAAGGCACGTGTTGCTCAGAAAGTGAAATTTTCAGCAACAGCATTGCATAAGTGAAAATCTGAAAGACAGAGTAGGTTGTGCTTGCTGAAACTGAGAATGAACACTTGCTGATGAACATATGTGACCTCTTGCTGAATGTACGTGATTTTGCGCTCCATTATTACTGTTTGAATTCTATTCAAATGTGCATTTAATGCAAAGCTTACACGCGAAGGACATGAAGACTAGAAGACAAACAAAGGTTGTTGCTGAAAGTACAAAAGCAAGATAGTGACATGTTAAGGAACAAAAGCCTTAGGATTTGAAATTCAAACGGCTCCTTACTTGCACTATAAATAGAGGTCATCCGGCAAAGAGTTGAAGTGTGTCAACAACGTGATCAAACTCTCACTTGTGCTTAAAAACTCACAAACCTTCAAACACTCTTACTGCCATTGATCCGTTCCAAGACTTAAAGCTTGAAAAAGCTACTTGTGAAGAAGTAGAACAAACTCGGCTAAGAAATTAGTTAAGTGTTCTTTCTTTCGAACAAGAACAAGTCTTGACACCAGAAACAATCAAACTTGTTTACTGCAAAGTATTCCAAGTTGTGTTTCTTAGATTACTTGTTGTAACTGAATAAGTTATAATTAAGTCATCTCACCCAAAACTCTCTAACTGAAAATACACCCTTTCAGGCGTGATATTCAGGGGGGACTTAATCGAGCAAAGTTTTGCTGATTAAAAGTACCAAGTTTGGTGGAGAACAAGGTTGAAGTTCTCTAGTTTAGGTTGGAGACAAAGCAAGTGTGCTTTGGTTTCTGTTGAATCGCTTTAGATAGGATATTGTAAGGAACCTCAATCATATCTTAGTGGATTCAGTCCTAGAAAGGACAAAGTGGATTAGTTGAGAGATTACGCCACTCTCAGATACCACTATAAAAGCGTTTGTGTGATTTACTTACTGCATTTAGCTTTCAGCAAATTATATCTGTTTGTACACAGTCACTCACTTCACTTGCTGAAACTCTTTACTTGCTGAAAAAGCACTTATTGTTTCAAAGACTTCCGCTCTCTGATTTAAGTATCAGCAAACCAAGTCACTGGAAAGTAACTTACACTTGCTGAGAAAGTTAAGTATCAACAACCTCATTACTGAAAGTAATAAGTACTTGCCGAGAAAGTTTTTAAACGACAAAAGTTTGAAAAGACTATTCACCCCCCCTCTAGTCTTTTCTTGTTGTTTAAAGGGACCAACAAGTGGTATCAGAGCAGGAGGTTCTTTAGCCTTCTGCACTGAACCTAGATCCCCTTAAGTGCTTTCCGTAAATCACCTATCTCCTTTGTACGTGCTACTGATAGTAGTCCACCAGCAATCTATCAGTTTGGTCAAACTAAGGTTGCTGAAACATGCAATCAAGTACCTATGACCATAAAGCCCGCTGTTGCTACTCAGAGTAACAAGACTTTAAAAGGAAAACAGGTTGCTGAGAAGCAAACTGGAAAGAAAAAGAATGCCGTGAAGCATTCCGCCAAACAAATTGCTGAAAAGCAAGTTGTTAAGTCTAAAGGCAAGATTACCAAAAGTAATCAGAAGTCCTTTGCTGACAAACCTGAATCAAGTAAGGTTGCTGAAGCTAAAGCTCAGCATTCTCCAAAGAGCGGACTCGGTTACAAAACCAAGCAAAGTCAACTCTTTCATGTGTATAAGCAAAGTCAGCAAAGATACTTCAAAGAGATGAAGAAAACCAAGCCTAAGAGTTCTGAAAAGACTCCCAATGCTAGGACTAGAAGGAACCTTGCTAGAAAAGAACTTACTAAAAAGTATGTTCAGCAAAAAGGTCAACAGAGCAAGACACCACATCAGAAAGTGGATTTGACCAGCACGAGTCAAAAGTCTTTCAGCTCAAAACCTCCTAGTTCCTCAGCAAGTAGAAAACAAGTCAAAGTTGAAAAACTTCAGACTTGGGTTTCCACTGGACGCATTCTTGAACATGTTAATGGACATCCATCATTGGATAATTAACTTGTTTGCTCTTGATTGTGCAGACTGCAGCCACGGAGACAAACGATGCAATCTGGCACTTTGATAGTGGTTGTGAAAAGCACATGACGGGCAACAAGAATAACCTTATAAACTATAGACGGTGGTCTAAAGGTCCAACAATAAGGTTTGCTGGTGGAGGCTCCGGATCTACAAAAGGCTATGGTGATGTGAAGTTGGGATGCATAACCATTTCTCGAGTTCTTTATGTCAAAAATCTTAAGTTTAACCTTTTCAGCATGAGTCAATTTGCTGACAAAGGATACTTCATCGAAATTAAAAGTGATGAATGTAAACTTGTAGATTTTGAGACTAAAAAGGTTATAATGATTGCGAGAAGATCAGGAGGCTTGTACACCGTTGATTGGTCTTCAGCAAATGTTGAAAAATGCCTTGTCTCAGATCATGATTGCCTTGCTGAAAAAGCATGGTTATGGCATAAACGAACAAGTCATCTAAACTTCAAGACGCTGAATAAGCTGTCTAAAAAGGCACTTGTAGTTGGATTACCTAGGGTTACTTTTAAGAAGGATGGTGTTTGCAATGCATGTCAGCAAGGAAAGCAAACCAAATCTTCTTTCAAGAACAAGGCAGTACCGTCAACTACAAAACCTTTACAACTCTTACACATGGACTTGTTTGAATCTTCTTCAACAAGCTATGCTGGTAAGAAGTATGGTCTAGTCGTGGTAGATGACTATTCAAGATTCACTTGGGTAGTATTCATCAAGCACAAATCTGAAACCAAGACTGAAATACCTAACTTGCTGAATAAGCTTGAAGTCATGAAAAATGACAAGGTAAGAGTCATAAGGACAGACCATGGTACTGAGTTTGTAAACCAGTACATAACTGAATATTGTACCTCCAAAGGTATTCAACATCAGTTATCCTCAGTAAGGACACCACAGCAAAATGGTGTTGCTGAACGGAAGAATCGTACCCTGAAAGAAGCCGTAAGAACAATGCTTGCTGACACTGAGATAAGTGAGGCCTACTGGGTTGAAGCGATTAATACCGTCTGCTATACTCAGAATAGATGTTTGATTACTAAGGAATACAACAAAACTCCTTATGAATTGTTTGTTCGAAGACCTCCTAACATCACTCATCTAAGAGTATTTGGTTGCAAGTGTTTCGTTCTTAACAATGGTAGAGAATACCTAAGAACATTTCAACCAAAGGCAGACGAAGCGATATTTCTTGGCTACTCCTTGCATAGTAAAGCTTACAGAGTTTACAACAAAAAGGCACAAAAGATTGAAGAATCTGTGCATGTTGTATTCTACGAAAAGACACAAGGTGTGCCTGCTGAAGAAGAAATATCAGAATGTATGAAAAAGCTAATCATACATGAGAAAAGAACTGAATCTGATGCTAGGCAAATCAAGTCAATTGAACTAAATGATGATTCTGACAATGATTCTCCTCCCCCGAGTCATGACAAGATAAATATAGTTCACGACAAAGAATTTCCAGCAAAAGATGCGGTTGCTCCGGAAGTTGCTGAAATTACGCAATCTCCAGTGCCTGCTGATGAAGTACCTCAACCCAGCAATGCTGAGCAAGCAGTTGCTGACGATCAAATCTCAGCAGAGACACAAATTCCCAGTAGTACTGAACAAGTACATACTGAAGAGTCACATGCTGATGAGCAAACGTATCCTGATCCAACAAACAGGAAACCTGTTAATAAATGGATTAGAGATCATCCCTCTACGGATATGATTGGCGATATTAATAAACGCCAAGTGACTAGATCCAAAGCTACTCAAGGACTTGCTGAAGAAGCAACTGTCGTAGAAGTAGAATCTTTATTCTCTTGCTTTGTTTTAGAAATTGAACCTAAAACCATAGAAGAAGCTTTGAAGCATTCTGAATGGATAAAGGCAATGCAAGAAGAATTGGATCAATTTGAAAGAACAAAGTCTGGAAACTTGTGCCACTTGCTGAAAATAAGAAAGCTATTGGTACAAAGTGGGTGTTCAGAAACAAGCTGAGCGAGTCTGGTGAAGTAACAAGAAACAAAGCACGCTTAGTTGCTCAAGGTTACTGTCAGACTGAAGGATTGGACTATGATGAGTCTTACGCTCCAGTTGCAAGATTGGATGCAATTAGGCTTTTCTTGGCCTTTGCTGCTCACAATGACTTCATTGTTTACCAAATGGATGTTAAGAGTGCATTCTTAAATGGTGAACTTGTTGAAGAAGTCTACCTAGAACAACCCCCTAGCTTTGAACTTCCCTCAGAAACCAAGATGGTATATAAGCTTCAGAAAGCTGTATATGGTCTAAAGCAAGCACCAAGAGCATGGTATGATACCTTAGCTAAGTTCTTGCTGGAAAATGGTTTCAAGAAAGGTGAAGTTGACAAAACTCTTTTTACCATGAACCATGATGGTAAATTAATCTTAGTTCAAATTTATGTGGATGACATAATTTTTGGATCTAAGGACAAACAACTTTGTGATGATTTTGCCAAACTCATGACAAATAAGTTTGAAATGAGTATGATGGGAAAATTGAATTATTCCTAGGGTTGCAAGTCAAGCAACTCAAAGATGGAATATTCATAAATCAAGCAAAGTATGCGAAATAAATGCTCATAAAGTTTAGAATCAAAGAGGATGAAAAACCTGAAAAGATCCCTATGAGTGTTGGTACCAAATTGGGCTATACTAAAGAGGACAAAAGTGTTGAAGAACACAAGTATAGGAAGCTCATTGGTTCCTTGTTGTATTTAACAGCAAGTAGACCTGACATTCAGTATGCTGTTTGTGTGTGTGCAAGATTCCAATCGGATCCAAGAGAATCACACTACAAAAAGGCAATTAAAATACTGAAATATGTTAAAGGTACAGTCAATGTTGGATTATGGTATCCAAAAGATTCTGGACTTGAATTGGTTGGCTATTCTGATGCTGATCATGGTGGAACAACTCTTGATAGAAAAAGTACCTCTGGAACTTGTCAGTTTTGGGTACTAGATTAATATCATGGTTCAGCAAGAAGCAAACGTGTGTCGCCAATTCATCTACTGAATCTGAATACATTGCAGCTGGTTGTTGCACAGCTCAAATCCTATGGATTCAGCAACAATTAAGAGATTATGGTATTTCTGCAAAGAAAACACCAATCTTTTGTGATAATACAAGTGCTATTGCAATTACGCAAAATCCTAAGTTTCACTCTAGGACCAAGCACATTGATATTAGACATCATTTCATTAGAGATCATGTGGAAAAAGGTGATATTGAGGTTGTGAAAGTAGGTACTGAAGATCAGCTTGCTGACATCTTTACCAAGCCCCTACCGGATAATAGGTTCGCAATGCTAAGGTATAACCTTGGATTGATTGAACTACCTCAATAAAGGATACACTTGGCAGAATGCTGAAACAGGTATTCAGCAAGCCAAAGTATTCCTGTCCAAAAGACCAAGTCACTGATTTCTTCTAAGAAATGATAAGTCACAACATGATTGCTGAAACAGGCATTCAGCAAGTAATTCTTCAAAACAGGTATTGTTAGGAAACTTGATCACTTGCTGAGACAGGAACTCAGTAAGTGAAAGAACTTAAGGATTGCTGAGACGGGTACTTAGACAATCAAAAGATACTGAAACAGGTATTCAAGTATCAAAGGAATTTTCTGAAACGGGAATTCAGAAAAAGAGCAAAATCTCATCTCTCAGATTTTACCAAAGGATGTCTCAAAGTGCAAAAGAATTTACTGATACGGGAAATCAGAAATATCTTTTAAACTTAGAAAATATGCGATATCTAAGTAAGGGGAACTTTCAGCAAGTATCTAGATTGTTAATTCAAACTCGCTGAAAAGATTCTTGTCTATTTCAGCAAGCAATCTATCCCTTATTACTCGGTAAAATCAATTTGTGACGTTAAGCTGGCACAGATAAACTCGCAATAAATCATGATATGAAATTCAATCGTGGCCATTGATTAAAAGGAGTTATTAATCTAACGGCTAACAAAACAAAGAGAGAGAGTGCTCTGACGGTTTTAGTTAGTGGGCCACTACGAATTCAATGCAAAGGCTCCACTATCTCCAGTGTTTCTCTGTTTTACCCTTGCTGAGAGCTCAAATCGATTGAGTTTCTCACACACCAGAGACACTATATAAAGAAGGAGTTAGAGAAATGACAAAATTCTTTAACTCACATTTCCTTTCTCTGCAATTTCTAGCCTGAAACTACTGTACCTCCGGTCAAAAAGCAAACTATCTCTTTTCGTACAATTTCTTGCTCTATATAAGAAATGGCTCCCAAGAGGCAGTCATCTAAGTCCTCAAAATCGTCAAAGGTTGACAGTGCTGAAACACGCATTGCTCCGGTGACTGCTCCTGTGACTTCTCTGACCCAAGACACAGCGAAAGTTGTGTTGAAAAACGACCGAATCACTGTAAAACCTATGCCTCCGTCATATCTTGACACTGCAAAGTGTGAGATGTTGATGCAATGGGGAGGGTTTGCAAAAGAAAAGTACATTAGGTACTTTTATGAACAAGAACTTGATGACCAAAATGAAGAGGCGCTTGAGTTCATCAAGCAGCAAGGCCTCATGAACTTTATCTCTGCTCGCACTAAGCAAGTGAGCATGATTGATACCATGGAATTCTACAACAATGCAGAAATCCAGTCCCTTACAGACAGTAATGGAGTCACTGAAAAAGTGATCCTTACTTATGTTCAGAACACGCAAATCGTCCTGAAATGGACTGATTTAGCGGAGATTTTTCAGATTCCAACCACTGGAACTGAAGATGACGTCACTGCCACTGACGAAGAAATTGAAGCTTTCTACAGTGACGTCAGAAATGCAAAAATGAAGAAAGGCGAGATAGCTCCCGTGACTTGGACAAAGCACGTTAAGAGAAAGCATCTCTGCCATTCACTTGGTCTAGTAGCTCTGCTACTGATTAAAGTTCTTGACTCCCAAGTTGGAGGAATTGACCAAGTAGGCCTGAGAAGATGGCCATTGCTGATGCATATCTATGAAAATAAATCGGAACTTAACTGGGCTAAGTACATTTTCAACAGGCTTGTTGATTGTGTTACTAAGTTTAAGGTAAAGGTAGAAGACAACAAGGTCTCACCTTCCTTTCCAGTTATGTATGGAATCAAGATATGCTATATCCTTGAACATTTCAGGATTCAGCTAAGAAACCCATTGCCAATCAAGAAATCTGTGTGCAATGTGGGAAGATCTTTCTACAAGCAGAATGTACCTAAGATTGCTGGTAAGAAAACCAAGAAGACAACAACTGCAAATGTGTGTTCACAAGCCAGCAAGAAAGGTACAACAGCTGCAGATGTTACCACTCAGCAACTTAGAGATGAAACTTCTGTTGGTGGTTGTAACACCAAATGAAACTGCTGTAGAAAATCAACAAGGTACGTGTACAACAGCCGTTGCTGAAAAGCAACAATAGATGACTCTGGGAAACTGGAGAAATCTAAAAAGAAAAAAGAGGAAAGCTGATATACACTCAGACTGCAGCGTCATCAGCAAATCCCGTACCTAGAGGAAAGGACACGTAACAAAAGAAAGAAGACACTGGTTTCTCAGTCAGTCCCCAATGTCCAAGAATCCTCAGTCAATTCCCAGACAAATGCTGAAACGCAGTTGCCAGTAGATTTGTGAATGAATGAAAATTACTGAAACATACATCAGCAATGTTGAAGTGTTTGCGGAAGAAGCCTTCAACAATCAACTTAACGTTGATAACTCTACTGAGAATAGACCACAAGGCAGTGGAAATGAATTCCTGCCCAAGTTCCAGATATCTACATTGTAGATATTCTAGATGATCAAACCATGGAACCAGTAAAAGCGACATTGCTGCTGATCTGCAAAGAACGGCACTTGCTGATGCTGCTGAACAGATGGTTGCTGAACAAGCACTCATCAAGTTGCTGAAACCCAGCTGCTGATGGACCAGTTGCTGAGATAGCAATGGTTCCTGTTCCTGAAGTTGCTGAAACTCAAGAGCATTATTCAAAGACGCATCTCTTGATGCTGAGAATACTGGGCCCAAGTTCACCAAGATTCAATTGACAAAGTCCAGTTGTACTGAAGAAGATTTAAGCCACACAATGGAGTTGGAGATTGAAGAATCATCCAACAAGTCATTGATTTCTTCATGACAAGCAGTGAGCTTAAGGTCAAGTGCTTCTGCTCTCAACTTGTCAATTCAGAGACAAGGGAGATGCTGAAACCGCACGCTTTCTCAGTTAGAGCAAACAC